>KB672868.1:5325506-5354752 GCA_000349145.1 Anopheles dirus | reverse complement strand
TATTTAAAAACATGGTTGCAAAAACCAACTACGAACTAAGTTTCACAAAAGGCTAATCTTTACAAATACCAAAGGATTTGAAAATAAGAAACTTCGTTGTTGAGTAATAGCAGTTTGAAAATCATGTAAGGTGGCTATCAAAAATGGCCTGCCAGGAAACATCACTGGCTATCAAAAATGATAGCCATGGCAGTCAACGTGTTAATATGAAAACATTCCCGTACAAATAATTTGCGAACAATAAATATACAAAAAATAAAGTATTAGCTCTCCATATAAAAATTTAAAGATAAATTCCAATCAGAAAAGGTTTAAAATTATTTCAAAAGAAAGTTTCTTTATTTCTTCAATATTCCGAACCTAAATCATTTTAAAACATGTTTAAACGTGTTTAAACAGGGTTTAAAACATGTATTTGGAACAAACGGTTGAATTTTCCACTCGGAGAACCTATTTCACTAGAGAACCGCTACCAAAGAAACGACATTTCAAACATATGCAGGACTGGTTCTGAAATATGGCAGTGCTTTTATTTCAATTGATCGGTGTCCACCATCCAAACATATCTTGTTTAAATGTGAAAGACTTGACACTAACGAAAGACAAAACGCTGAAAGTCTACAAAAGATTGACAGTTGTCAGTCACCCTTAACAGAGTTGTGTGCAAATTATCAAGAGGGTTAAGTGTTTTAGTTGAATAAAGTCATCAATTGTACATAACCTATGTGTAAAACCGTCATTTTCCTACCACCTTCACTGATAATGATTGTTGATTAATTCTTCTCGATGTTGTTCTTCTGTTAAGTTTATTTTTCATTATGCACAATCCGTGCTGATTACGTATTTTCCATTGTACAAGCAAACACAAACTAGCGAACCGATTATAACATCACAGCGCCACGCTAGAAATGAGGGCCTACTCGATCTGATTCAGTCGTTCGTCAACGCATCGACAAATAATGCTAATATTCATTATACATTTCATATCGCAACTCCATGAGGACCGAACCGTCTCCCTCGATTTTATTGATGGTGCCATGTTTTTTGCGCCCTAGGAAAAGGGATGCGGTCATGTCGGCCACCTGCGTACGGATGTGCTGATGCACCTTCTGTCCACTGCAGGGGGCAACATGTGCACCTCACGTTAGACGAGCTTACAAACATAATTATTAAACGCTCGCGTATTAAACCGGAAGGGTTTTCCGGAATATTCTTTTCACCTCAGCACCTGTTCGCAGCAGGTGGATGTGGAGCGTGTTTGCCAACATGTGTCGTATCCGATCGGAAGGGCGTACAACAGGGGACGGCTCATGCTAAGGGTGGTCAAAATTGTCTAAATTTGTGCAGTGAAATTCTCTCTCTCTCTCTCTCTCTCTCTCTCTCTCATTAATAACAAGCTAGAAGATTGCTTGAATCTCTATGTCATATGTAACTATTATTTAAAGTTAGTAAATAATTTGAAAAGATTCTCTAAACCCCATAGCTATAGTAAATGTCCAAATGTATTATTTTCGAAATATTTCGATTCATAAACTCCACTGTGTGAAAGCATGCCAGCAAACAGTTGCCAGCTGACGTGCGGAAACGGCCGGTATATTTCCGGCAGCCGACCACGGTTCACTGACCATGCTGGTGCGCGCCCAATGAACCACGATGCACCGGAAGAGCGATATGCATTTTCATCATGTGCATTTTCCCGGAGAGGAGGGAGGACATCGTTTGAACAACTCGCACGATGGAACGATCCAGCCCGGGTGGACCTGTTTTGGCAAATGCATAAATATTTTTCAATTCGCCCGAACCGCTGATGCTATTTGGGCCCGTCGGTCTCCGTGCTTGGAGGTCGCTTATGACCGAAACCGCTCTGGGATGCCCTACGTCCATCGAACCAATCACGAACCAATCGTTCGAATGCACCATGAATGCAATATGGGACCACTGGGTGGCTTGGTGACGGTTTCGGCACCATTTCTGGCTCGTTCCACACGTACACACACAAACACACACACACACACACCGCGACTAGGGACGGGTAAGCAATTGGTGGCTACGAGCCTTTCCTCGGTGCACGAAAAGTTTACCGTACCCGAGCGAGTGAGCGAGATTGACCAAAATTGGTAAATGAAATAATGTCATCCACTTGAGTTGTGGACGTTTGATGGCGTCTGATGCGGACGATCCGTGCCCGTCGCCAACGTGTGGAGAGGCTTAGGTGTTAAAGAGTTGCAATTCGCTACCTTGTCGTTTGCGTTAAGGGAGGTTTTGTGATTCGTTTAAGGGCGTTGGTGTGAACGTGTGTTGATGACCGTACCGAGCGGCGCACATACCCGTCCGTTTAGGGTCAATCAAGCGGAATGCCAAGCCGGTTGCGTGAGGCGTTGGATTGGAGACCGGCGGATGCGTGGAGTCAATCAAATGAAGCATGCCTGCGTTACGTACCGGAAGATTTTATTGAGTTTAGCTTCTCTCGCTGGAATGAGCGATGTCTGCCGAAAACGAACGAGACGTGTTTGGAATGTGGCTTGGGAATCGGTTTATTGCATTAGAAAATTGCTTTACTGCTGATAAAATTTGTACAAGCATATGAATACTCTGTCAAAAGTCATTTTCGACACATTTTGTTTAAAAAAATGTAGTTTTTTTTCATATTCAACGTTTGCAATGTTTGAATGTTATATCAGGCCTGTAAAACTGTTTACTGTTGTAGCTTAAAATATTTTTTGAGCATTTTTAAACACATTTTGTACATAACAATGAAAATGTATATGTGTTCTTGTGTTAATTATGTTTCAATTCATTGCGATAGAAAAAAAGATCACTGACAGTTGAAGTACATACTGGAAAAGACGTGTGAAATGAATCTGCAAAATCCTATAGAATCTGACAAAATAGTTTCTCGATGGCACGAACATCTTTTCCTAGTACAGCAGTACAATAGAAAACTTTCTTACGAAATAGTTTGTTATACCATAAATTATAAAAAATCATCTTTCCAGTCCAAACCTCACCAAAGTGAAAGAAACGACAAAAAACTTCTCTGAAATAAACCGATGAAAGGGCACGTTTTCCCATGCGAAACAACATGAGCAAACACTGTAAATCATTCTTCCCCAAAAGTCTCTTTGTTCGGCAAACTGGTTTTTGAGCGCTTTTTTGTGTGTGTGCCTTTTGTCTAACTACACTGTGTCTCGCGGAAACTTTGACTGCAACTACAGACTCCCGGGCCAAGACGGCTCCCGGCTGCCACCCGAACGCTGCACGCTACGATGACTCAATTAAACTTTTTATGCCACCATCTAACCCCTCCCCCCAATGCAACCTGTACGCTGCAGACGCGATGATGAAAGGCCCCTTCGGCCAGTTCGCTCGCTTTGCCGGGGAGATTGTAAAAACTGATCTTCAGCACTAAACACCACCACCGGCACACGCAAACATTGCACGGCTGATTGAGGGATGGTGCACGAGCGAGACAAAAAAGCAAGCCCCTCAAAGTGATCTGCGCGCGTGTCGGTTCCGGTAACCGGTGTAGCAGTGGCAGGAAGTACTAAACGCAAACCGAAAGGGCGAAAGGAAATATTTCATCTTCACACATGAATTATTTCGTCATTTTTCATTCGGCCGCGATGAAAAATGATCTTCGGGGAGATTGCACCACAGCCGAGAGCGCGAGAGAGCGAGCGAGGAAGAAATGGAAGAAATGAATCGCCGTATCAATTACGCTTCAAAAATTTTCATGTTGAAAATCCGGTGCACAAGGGAGAGCAAAAGTCAGAACCGAGGCCTGGGGAGGCGTTAGGGAGTAGTATCCCTACCTGTGCGTGAAAACCCCCGAAGGAAAACGTTTACGTTTCGCCGTGGTAAGCTCTGGTTTCCGTTCGTTTTCAATCGTGGGATGGTGGTTTTTTTTTATTTGCTACTGTTGCCCTGGTTCGTACCCAATCGACCCCGGAGCCACCTCGGGGGAGTTTTGCGAAATGGAAAGAAAATGGAAAATGGTGTTCCCGAAACAAGATTCTGCCGGACCCCAATCTGCAGCTCTCCATCCCGCCCGGCGGGGCTCTGCAACCTAATGGCTATTTTATAGTCCTCAAAAGAGTTGGCAATCCGCCGTCGTCTGCTTATTGCTTCGTTAGCTTTCCCCCTCCCCTATTCCCTCCCCCTCTCAAGCCCGACTCGCCCCGGTGGAAATCATTATCGAGATAGTTTGCTGTTGATAAAATTGGTCCACTTTTCTCTAATTTTTTCGTGTCCTTTTATTCACCGCTTATCTGCGTTGATTGTGTTAGCACACTATAACATACACACACACACACACATCAAACGAAAAATACACACCACACGAACGCAAGTCTCCAAAGGACGACTGCAGTTGAAATGTCACGAGCGTGGATTCGGTCACGTGCGTTAGTGCGAAATCGCTTTCGAGCGTGCATTGCGCTTCGAATCCGACTAGTCCCAGTGGGGCCGGGGGCCCCGGTGCTCTCGTGTCACCTTAGGGCGAAACCACAAGTGCCGGCTGTGGTTCTTGTATTGTGTTTGCCATACGGCCCGAGTCACCATCAACAGGATCGCACGCCCGATTCGAGAAGCATCTGGATCGTAGAAAAATAAATCCCTTTGAACCGGATTCCATCGCAATCAAAAGGCATCACAAACATTAGTTAGCGCTTAGCCGTGCTGCAGCTTCACGGTGTGGAAAATGTGGACAACATTGATTATTGGTTTCGTCATTGCATTATATTTTCTATCGTATTTTTGAAAACACAATTTGCAACATATGATCGAAAAGTAATTTTTAACTTAGAACATGCCTTTATCAATGAATGCATCATTGTTTGCTGCTGCATTTATGTTCGACATTTGTTTCTACTAAATAATTTTAATCGTGAATAGTATTCATACTTTTTTCATGTAATTGGGAAGTATAATTGAGTTATTGTTTGTTTAAAACCCGTTGTTGTTTATTGAGGAATAGAAAAACATGCTCTAAATAGCAAAACAGCCTTATGGGAGCTACGTGGGGGGATCGTTTGTTGTATTCATTACGCAAATGCATGTTTTGTTTACAACATGTATTCGATTCTCGCTTCATTGAATAAGAAAAAATAGTTTAGTACGTATTTGACTAAAGTTTTACTAACATAAAAACTATGTTTTACTTTGTTTACCTATGTTTTACTTTGGATAAAAGTACCTATCCGTTAATCAGTATATAATATGGTACAATTCGATATGCCAAATTATTAAAAAACAATTAAATTTACATTGGCATTCAGGTTTTTAGTTTACATTTTATTTGTAGTAAGTAAACTTGCAGTTATTGTAAAACCTTGTCCGCCTTTTAGTGTGTTATGTCTTCTTCTTATAAGATTTTTCTTTTATAAATGGAATCGTTTGTATATAATAACAAAGTTTATACAAAAGCGACAAAATATTATAAACAGCTAATAAATTTTTGTTCAATACTTCCCCACTGTGCGACGCGCACACCTCCAAATTAATCACTTTCGAACAAGCCCGTGCGTTCCGCTCCCAGGTGTCGGGCTCTTGGGCGGTAAGAAACGAGCACCACCCTGCTCGAGTGTTAGCTACATTCAACCATCGCACCCGCTCCGAATTCGACGTTCCTTAAGAGGTTGGAAGCTTTTCGCCCGGGTTTGACGCTCGTCTTGCCGTGACATCTCTCACGCGATCCCATTATGCCATCGCGGTCGCGTTTCGCTAGACGGCTCACACAACGGCGCGAAGCCTCTCGAAAGTAAGCTCGCGGGAAATTTCCTAGCGTGCTTATTGCACGCTGGTAAGGTGCAAGCCAGCCAGCCAGCCAGCCGGAGCCGATGTGAGGTGCTGCCAGGGCGAGTGGATTAGGATTAAAAAGTTTTCCGGAGTTTGAGGCGGGTGTGCAGGGGAGCGAGGTAGAGTGTTGGTGAAACTTTAATTCAATATTTACCAACTTTTGAATTAAATTTCATCGCTCTAGGCGGTAGGGCTTGTTAGTTGGAGTAGAAAGTTGGTCTGGCGAATCTATCGCACGTAGAGCTTGTTTTTGCTTCATTGCGTAGGGGCTCTGGCTGTGATGCGTTCACCGAGCATGGTAATCATGCAACTACAATCGAGGTCGTACGGGGATAGTATCAATTGGAGGTAAACAATCGACTGGATTATTATGCATAAGAAAATGAGCAATATTCTTTTTATGGAAAAACGAAAATCTAACGAAAATATAAACGATTCAAACGAAATGATACACTTAAACAAACATGAATCATCAATAATTAGATGTTACATATTTTTAACGTTGCATCTTGAAGCTACTAGCATTTTATTGTAAAACATTTAAAACTTTGTATCTTAAGCGGTATTATTATAAGTTAATATTGGTTCATAAGCACCAAAAACACGAAACATTTTTTTAAAACAAACCTTTAGGATCTTTAATACTGACCTGAAACACCATAAAAAAAACATAAAAAACTCATCAAAAAATATATTAAAGTTTCACTGAAAGATGTCAAACGATGCCTTTCAATGATGCCTGTACTTTGTTGTTTATTGTTCTTAATACTGGTTTTCTTGTCAGATATTACATTTTGATTGTTTTTTTTTATTGGAATTATTAATTTTGGAATTGGAATTATCAATTTTTTTATTCCGACATTAAAAAGTATATTTCAGAATTTTGATCATAAAATTTATAGGGATCGCTAAAGACACTAAGATCTCGTATGTCTGATATAATAGTGCAACCGGCTAGGAACCGGTCCATGAACATTCGATGAAATGTTGCTTTTCGTCATCAAATGTTTGCTATGTCAAACATGAAGAAAAATCCAAACCCTTTGACACGTTACGATGAAAAAGCCCATCACCGTTTCGATCAGAAATGGAAGTAAATTGCTTCTACTTCACTCCCTGTGGCTTACGCATCACAAAAACGTAAACATATCATACCCTGTTCCGTGTTGAACTTGAGCAAATCCGAAGTGAATAAAAAACACGCAGAAAACACCGTTACCAAACACGGTTAGGACCACCCACGGGGCCCACGGGGCAAATGTAACCGACCACATTGTTAGGGCGTGCGGCAAAAACTGCATCGACTCGAACTGCCAACGCCAAGAGTCTATATCAACAACCGTTTTAACGGGGGAGCCCAGTACACACGAGCGAAAACGAATTTTCGATGATCTTCACCCGATGGCCGCATCACCGCGCGGCCATCGTTCCGGTGTGTCATGTACGACGCTTACGTGTGTTATTTTCGGAACTTTTTTCACTGCCCCGTCTCCCCCTCCGTGCTGCCGTGTTCGATCGACGCAAAGATCGCGCGATGTTTGCACTTGGCCGCATCTGTTTCCACTAAAATGGTGGCGCAGATCAGGTCTTCCCGCACGTTTCACACATACATTCTGCTCACCTCCCTTCTCGACAGCGGACAGAAGGTGGGTGTGTGCGTGTGTGTGGGCATGTCATGACGACAATGGCAACAACAGCAGCAACAACCAAAGTACCAACAACACCGGCCCTAACCACCTTGAGTGAGGATGGATGAACCTGTGACGAAAACCTGTCACATCGTGCGACATTAACGAGGAGGCCGCGTATGCCCGTGTGTGTGTGCGCGTGTGTGTGTGTGCGAACTGAGATACGGGTAAAGTAAATAATAGTAATAAAAATAAAAACCTTCGAAACGATGCCATGGTCGTTTTTCTTCGAAAATTTGGATGCCGTGCCGTTCGGAAAAATCCGTGTGGAAAAATCACCAGTTTCGCGACGTCGCCCACCTTGCCTGCTACGGTGCGCGTGGGTGGAGGAGCTCTCCCATTCGGTCCCGATGCAGTTGGTGTTGTGTTTTTTTGTTGTTACTTAGCTTCTCGGAATACGTGTGACGATGGCCATTCGGCGACGACGACGATGATAATGATGATGATGATGATGATGATGATGGAGAATTATTACGCAAAACAAACACGTGCTAATCTTCATCATCCGCGAATACCGACGGCACGCACACTTGTTCCACCGGATTTAAATTGCATTTAAAGCAGCGTCAAATGTCGCACAACAACCGAGAAGCGACAAAAGGCAAACAAATCGGCGCACAAGTTTAGGTGCTTCGCCGAAATGCGCGCGGATGCGAGCGTAATTTGATATTTTTCCCGGCGTATTTTTTTTTTTGTGTTTAAATAAATTCGCAAGCCAACGGTGCTGACTTCCGGTCATGGTCCTCTTACGGGATCGGCAGGAAAAAAAAACACTGTGTGGTAGCAAGCTGTTTTATTTATTCATTCTGTCTTTGGGGAGCCTTATTTTCCCGGAGGTGAGGACATCCCGATGCTTTGGCTTCACGTGCTCCCGATATTGTGTGTGTGGGTCTGCGTGCGTGCGCGCGCGTTTGTGTGCGTGAGCACGTGTAACACAATAATTCAATCCAAGCAATCCAACGGCTTCCTCGTTTGCTCGGCTTCGGGATGGCGATGTTTACGGCATTTCCCATCGGTAAAGTGTGGCGTGGCGGATGGAGCATGATGAAAATGAAGTAAATTTTCCACATCTTTTTCTGATTGAGTCGCTGGCGGGATTTTGAACGTCCGCTTCGTTGCCTTCCTGCTGCGGTGCACTTTTGAGTGATGCTTCGTTGTTTATTGGAATTTGTTTTCCTTTTTTTTGGGCTTCTTCACCGGGAAAATCCCTCCCAGAGGTGAGTGTGGTGTGGAACTGGAAGTGGAACGTTTCACTTTTCCGCTTCCGCTTGTTGAGAACAACACCCGTAACTGAAGCTAAAACGATGCCATATCACATCGCACGTCAAGCGTTGAGTGTGTTTTATGACGTTTGATCCACCTGCTCTGGTGTTTTCTTCCGATCGTCGAGTAGATGAATCATTGCGGAAACAATTATGTAGCAAACCGGGTTACCTCTGATGATGTATCATTCACGGTAATTCGATAGTGACCGTGTGGGATGGTAGAGTAGTGGGCGTAGCGGAATGAAACGAGCCCAAATGGAACAAATGCATTGCAGATGCCGGACGCGTCCAGCGGAAGGTGTTTACGATGGGCAGTTGTAACACTCAAGCTGGTGTGAATCGAAAGGTATGCACGAACTTGACCTTGAAGGTTTCTTGCGTATGAAAACAAAACATTGGAGAATAGATTGAACATCTCGGTATGCTTCGAGAAGTACCTGTACCGTTGAATGAAGCTAAGGAAAAATACCCGAAAACAATCACTAATTATTTATAAGAAGTATATGTTCTTTCGCCTCCGGCTTTATTTCTCGTTGCAATTAGAAAAAGAGAGTGATAGAGTGGTAGAGTGATAAATGAAATGCAATTGTTTTTGTCATATTAATAGAGCACATTAGGATTAGCACTATCCAATAAAATTCAATAAAAAAGTTTCAATAAAAAAATGCTTTTCTTAGTTGTGTGAAGAATTCTTGTATTCTTCACAAAATTTGTTAAAGCATCATTTTAAATAAACTGGATAACTACCTTAGTAACAAGCGATGTGTATAAATATAAAAAAGCAATTTTATTGTTTTAATTTTTTGTACATTCAATGTTTTGAAAAGTTGAGTTTTCTTTACCTTGAAGAAAATAAATAAAATCTGCTGCATGATGAATCCCTAATCGGTTTCCAATCGGTCGTGCATACATGATTGGGAAAAATTTCAAGGGAAACATAGATACTTAGTTAAAAATTTCAATACAACTATTTTGTATTGAATGTTGCACTACATTGGTCGATATTTGTGTGACACTTGGCTCATTACTGAGCGTTACAGGCATTCCATTCCCTTGAAGTATGGGTGATGTAATTCCCATACGATTGCTAGCGAAAGCAATGCACTATCACAATACTGTGCTCCACTCGCGAACATCCGCTCAAAACAAGATAGTTTTCCATTTAAGTATGGAGCATTTTCTATACAGACAATGCTTCCCGTGTTTACAATAACCGTTCAACGAGCACTACTACCAGGAAGCAACTATCGAACGCAACAGTTCCATGAGGCAAACATATGAACCCACTACCCTTTGCATGCTCCTAATGTTATTAGCTGGAAACGATTTTAAACGATCACAACAACACTTTGCAGGCCATCAGTGTGACGCACCTTTGGTACGAACGAAAAAAAAAAACGACGTCAAAATTGAAGAATAACGTTCTCTCGATTGGAGTTATAAATTTTTCAACAACAAAAAGTAGCCCGTCCATCTTCTCCAGCCATCGAGTGAGTGTTTTGCAGCCGTCGGACGGGAACTTGGAACGAGTCCATTTGACCAACGTACACATACATTTAATAACAGAGTGTGCTTTTTCGCCTCTCCCATCTCTCCTCGTTCTGCTCCGTCGGTGTGTTGATGGTCTCGATAATGGGAAATGCGATAAAGTTTCCCATTTTGTCATCAATAAAGTGTGCCGGAGTGTCTTCCTCGCTTGTTGCGCCCGGACGCTCGCCGGACGTGTGCTTGCGGTGGAGCACGTTTTCCCCGTGCGAGACTTTCATCTATGCTCCCTTTTTTGCCGTAGTGCTTTCCGGACGTAAACAGTGTCCGGCACGATGGGTTTCCTTGCGTTTGGTTTAGTGTGCGATGCGTTGTTTTATGTTTCTAACGATCACTTTAAGTAGAGTGGAGTCTGAACGGCAGAACTAGCCGTGTGGTTGACGTTGGTGAGGATGCCTCGCTACGGCACGTAAAGTTTATAATCAGTTAAATGAGCGTTTGCAACGATTCTTTTCGCCTGTAAGAGGTGTTATAATACGTTGTACAATGAATATCAAAAAATGATATTATAATTTATTAAAAGCTATGATTAGTAGGATAATTATTTGAACATAGATGCTAAATACTGAACATTCGAGACAAGTGTTGAAAACGTATGTATATTTCAGATGGAGTTAATGAGCAGAAGGCGGACGTTTAAAGCAAATAATTGCACTATCATTGCTCATAGCAAACATGATTTAAAAATCAATAGAGATATTCTAAGCCGTACTCACATGCCGACGGTATTCAATTACATAAATTCCATTCACCCACCAGGAGCAAAGCTCGAGAGGTTAGCGTAGGAGGAGCCAAAGTTAGTACAAGATTTATTACGTCGACCACAGCCCTCATTTCCACTTGCACATCCACACCGACGACACGGGCTGAAGATGTCCAAGTGCACTCGGTAATTGAAAGGTTCTGGCCTTGGAACAACATTGACTCTACCCGTCTCTCGTGTTGGTAAAATTTGCAGAAAGGATTAAAACACCCGGAAGGCGCTGAGCCCGAGGGTTAGACCCTTTGCAGCCGTTGCAACCTTTTGCACCCTGGGATCGTATTCTTGGTCGATTGGAAGACAACGCCCAGTTACTGAGCTAGACGGTTGTTCGAACAAGCACAATTCTCAGAAGGTCCCGAAGGTTGGTTTAATACTGGGATAGTTTATTTAACTTATGGCTCATCGATGCAGCTCGTTGGCGTAAGTGCATCCTCTAGGCTAGCAAACGCGTTGGGAATGAAATTCTTTGAACGCATACAGTCCGATGAATCAGCGTGTACCCCACATGTAACCGATGTAGCCAATTACACTGAGGGACTGTTAATGGCTACAGAAGAAGTGTAAACTTTTCAACGTGTACACACGCACACATATAAGCACACTCAACCGCTATGTTGTGGTGAAAGCTTTCCTTGTGCTTGAAAGGAAGTAGACACGTAATTTACAACCTGTAACAAGTCTTGTAGTTTTTCGAACAAAAGTTCTTCCTGCTCTGGTGCGAGAGCTCCAGAATGGGCCAATCAGGAAGGGATGGCATAAACTTTAAACCGAACTCTCATCCTCCGCTCGAACAACAAACCGACGGCGTCTTTACCGGTAAAGAGTGCCATACATGTTAATTATTGCAAGAAGTACCGAGAAAGGACGTCCGTTCCGGAAATGCACAAAGTATGGAGATAAAAGGAACCACGATTGTTGAAGAGGAGTACTTTTCTGTAATTTCCTGTCGCCAAGAGCAGTTCCTTCGCAGTAGGAATGAAAGACTCTGCGGAAATAGCGGTACCTTACTAATAAAAAAAAAAATAATAACCGCACCTTCGTAAGAAGATTGTGCTAATTGTCATGCTTCGGTGGATCAGCGATCATCTTTAATTGGCATTCCTTCCCGAAAGAAGTCCATCGATTCGACAGTAGCAGGAGAAACCGCGCTTACGACGATGATGATGATGATGTACTGCTAATTGGCTCAAGTGTATGCATTAGGATTTTTACCGCTTGAACGATTCGTGCGAAACGCAGAGACGGCATAGATGGAGCAGAGTATAAAGTCCGAACGGCGGATTCCATCCTAATCCCTGCTGTCACTCGGACGCGTAGTTCGTTCGTGCGCTGTCTTCACAGGAGAGATTAGCACGGGAATTTCTTCGTAATCGCACCGACAGGGCATGGTGGACGGTGCGGGATGGTGGATGGATCTGATGACCTTCGTGCCCCGGTCGTACGTCTTCTAGCGCTCCGTGCAGTACGTTTTCACCGATCTGTTTCGGTTCTCGGTTTGTTAAGAGCCTGCGTCAACTTGCTCTTGCCAGTGGTTTCCGTGGTGAGACGCAAGTTCGCCACCCAGGATGTGTATGGCCCATACTGTCTTGCTTGCTTGTCGTCACTCCAAAACGGACGACCTGCCCTTGTCAACGGTGCGTAATTGATGGCACAATCATATGCGGTAGCTGCGGGCAATAATACGTTCGGGCACGTTACAAGTGGTCGTCCCATGAAGGAGCGAACGGGAAGGGCATCGGGTTTTTTTTCGTTTGGAGGGACGAGAAAGATAGTATTTCCACTGCACTGACCAGGACACTGAAAATCCCTTGGGTGGAATCAACTTCACGTAATTCCAGGAGAGCTTTCGGTACGTAACAGATGACTGTTGCAGTTTCAGTGAAGGGAATCTGCTGGAAAAGTGCCTAGGAATTGAGCTGAGGTATGAGGAATTTCAACAACCTTTCAAACAGCATATGTAACTATATAGTGCGAATTTCTATGCATACAAATAGATAGCATTTATGGCAAATTTTGCAAGTGAGTTTTTGTCTAGTCAATAAATTTACTTGATATCTATTGAAATTGTTTATACAAAAGCTATACTGATACAATCACACTACTTCTCAAGAAATGGTTCCACCAAATCTAGGTTGCAGTAATAGATTTAACCTATGGCTACCATTACTTTGTTGAAACATGATTCGTCACAGTTCCAACGATTTATTCAACGGATCAAACAACTTTCATTAATATGTTGTGATAGTTCTGTGATGAAATGGATAGCTTTCTGGGTCGACTTGGGTTAAATTAATGATTTAAGACAGCAGGGCAGGCCCGACTCGCATGATGATTTTTGCTCTTTTTATAACTGAAGTGCTTTGAGAGTTAGAAGGCCGGTTTACGGACTTGGGAGATTATTAGACTAGAATTTATTATCATTTACATGTATATTTTAGCTGATATTGTTTTCACATCCTTCCTTATTCTTCACTTACTTCACTTACTTAATCCCTCCAACGTCCAATCAAATACCGAACACATTTCAATCCAGGCGAAATTAAGAAACACCATATTTCGTCGTCCACAAATTGGCACCGTCCAACCATAGAGTAAATGAAGACGAGCTAGTTTTTGCTACACCACCGCCCGGTAATGAACTTTCGCTCACACGGGTGATCCCTTCACCCGGTAGATCGTCCTTGTGAATCCGTACGGACGTGCCCCACCCTGTTCCGGAATGCAGGGCACACATTCACACACACACACACACTACTCTGAGGGTTATAAATCCATCCTTCGTGGAGGGAAAACAGGATACCCAATTCTGTCGCCTCGTTAATGGTATGTAATTCTTCACGTCCCTGGAGGATGTCTCGCAGGTCAATCACTACGCTTATTTGATATTCAACTGCTGTCGTAACACCGCACTGCTGGCTACTGTTGCAACTCTCTTGTCGCTTGTCGCCGGGAAGATGCACTATCGCAAAACATTTGCATTCGAATGCAAATCAATCGCTTCAAAGGACAAGCGTGGATTTCTTTGTTGTATACGGATGAAGTAACGCTAGCTGCAGTAAGCATCTTGTTAGTTACAAGCCAGCTGCGGGATTACTTCGTTCCCAAGTCGCTGCACGAACCACCAGCCAAAGATAACGATAAAATCCGCTCAAAAGAACCAATTTGTTTAGCTGAACCGTCGACTCACACACAGCTCTACAGCTGAAGCGAAGGTTTCGCAAAGCGACAGCTCTACGCCCCTTAAACAAGATGCTTCCGACTCTTTAACGGCGTATGTACACAGTGTCTTCAAAAGGCGATCCACATCCACTGGCAAAGGCTTCCCGCACGACGCATTTGTTGTTGAAGCATGCTAAAGGACATAGACACCGAGAGCAGTCTCTCTTGCTTGAGGCTCTGCGTTTTCCTCTGCAGCTGTCGGATGCGTGTGCCTCTTGCTTACCTTTCGGCCGGAAAAGAAAGGTTTAAATTTGTTTCCTCTTTGTGGCAAAAGGTAGGCACAACCCATATAGCAGGAGGTTTCCGCGGCATCCGTCGTTCCACGAAGGAATGTTGCCGTGCGGTGGAGGCACGCTGCGCCATGGACAGCTTAATAAATTTCCTGCCTGCCCGGGTTTGCCGTAATCCGGCGTTGCCATAAAGCGAAAAGGAACCCTCCATTCGCTTTTCGTGGTTGGTCTTTTTTTTCCCCCGCCAGCAGTTGGAACAGTTGAAGAAGAATTCGCGTCAGTGAATTCCATTTTCACTTTCGCTCGTTCTTTTTTCAGCTTTCTTCTCCCATTTCCACATTCTTCCGGGAGTAGACACGGAGAAGATCGATGGAAGAAAAATAGTTAAAATTACCAACCAGTTGTTCCTTTGTTCGGTCTGAAGGCGGGCTGATTCCAATGGGCGACGACCCGCAGGTGTTCCCTCCCGGTGGTGGTGTGAAAATCTGGCTGATGATAGCAAATAATAGCCTTTGCCAGCATGTTTTGTTGATAGCTACATTCAGAGGTTAGTTCTCGTTTTTTTTTACATAGAACAAACGGTAACAAATATACCCTTCGAACCGCCCAATGCCTGAATGGTGGAGTTTTGTTGCTCCACTTGATTTACTGACCGTTACCCCGGTAGCACGTGCGGCCCGATGCGGGCTTACTTGCTTGCGTTTCCGATTCGTGCTTAAGCTTCTCAATACGGAGTTTTCCGGCTGTTTGTTTGCAGTTTTCTCCACAACATCACTCCCCCCCCCCCTAAAGCAGAAGGTGCTTTATTCGTTTAAAGCCCGATGAGTATTAGATGAGCAGCCGATGCGCAGCTCGGAGCGCCTCCGGATGAGATGTCACAAAAATTAACGACCCGTGGCGGTGGTAAACCATACCGGAGCAATACGGAACAGAACAACCCCGCCAAGCTGTAAAAGGCCGACGAAAAGAGGCCTACGTCATCCGGTTCTTTTGGAGAGCGAACGGAGTGGGATATTTTTCCTCGTACAAGTCAAATTGATGGCGCGTTTGACCTCACTAGTAGATCGCCGGGACGGACGTCTACCGCTCGCGCTGGTTGGATGCTTCCGGGTGAAATGGAGCCACATCCCACTTTGGGCATGGTTTTGCTTTTACACCTTTCCACGCGTGGGGTTAAGAGCGCCTTAAAGCCGCGGCCACCAGTAAGGGGGAAACATACTCACGTACGGGAGTACGGGAGTTTTTTTTAATGTGTAAACAAACATTACCTTTCTCTTTCGTTTTGGTTCGTCTGAGCACAGTGTGCTTCGGTACGTTGGATTTAATTTTATGCGGCGTTCACGCTAGGTAAAGCTGCATGTTCATCATTTTATTAATACTTAAACATTTAATGATAGGAGTTGATAAAATCACAAATTCATGTCGGGAAAAATCGATTGAAATCTGATTTTGCTATATCAGAGAAAGCACGAAGATGCACGCTTACTTCATGGTCTTGGATTGAATAAGTATCTTTGCAAAATAATGTCGAAAATGATGAAGGTATTCATATTAAATATTGTCAATATTATTTAATTTTTCTGCTGTGTATACTTAGAGAAACCCCTTTTCGAAAACTAGACAACAGATTGTTATGTAATTTAGAGTCGTGCCTCAATTGTGCAATAGAAAGTATATTGAATTGACTTTATTTGTTTTAATTGTTGCTTCCATACGTTTGCATATATGTATTTTGTAGTCTAGTACATGGTCAGCCTGTCTATAATCCTGTACAGGCACATCAATAAATGTTCTTCCCCTGTAAATATGTAAACTCATCTAATTTCTCGGGCTCCATCTCCCAATTTGACTCAAATTATCAAAACCTAGACAACAAATTAAAAAAAAATGTACACTACTGCTTTATGTAAAGTCCGTTTATCAAGCTTCAAGAAATAATTTATCTTGGTCTTTAAAACGTGTAAACTAATCGAATATTACAATCTGATCACTAGTTTTCAAATATACTTCAAACATGATGTTTAAGCACACTTTGCAGATAAATAAACTAAATCTATTTGATCGAATTGTTTCCAACCAAGAAATAGATGGATCAACCAAAAAATAGAGCTTAATCTTACTGAAAATTGTGAATTATCTTCGCCTTTATGATAAAAATGTAATGAATTGATAAACTTGAAATAAAATGTTGTTAAAATTTTCATTATTTCACATATTGAAACTCAATGTTGTCACGATTGTAAGGTTTTTAAAAATATTCTTCAACACTATACTTTTACGCATGGCTTAGCAGTTTCGACATCGAAACCGGCACTAAACCGAGCAACACTGTTATATTATTTTTCACATTCCCAGACAGGAAGCGTTTGCTGTGGAACGCTCGCGTTTTCTGCGCGTTCTTCGCAAAACGGAAAAGGCAACATTTATCATCGGCCAATAGCCCGTCCGGTCCCTTTTCGGGTTAGGCGCCCGTGTCGGACGCACCCGTGGCCCCAGAACCGTTGACCAGCGTTCGCCTTCGTGTACCCAACAGCAAACAAACAATTTAACCGCAGTGCTCGGATGGAATTTTCAGAACTTTCCCCCACCGGAAGGAAGCGGTTGAGATGGGTTTGCCGGCGCAGCGGATGGATGTTTTCGCCTGTACCGACTGCCTCGGTGGAAATGGCAGACGCTAGGAGGAATGAATTTGGACGCGGTGTTCAAATAAAGCTTAAGTTGCTTTTCCGTAGTTTTTGTTTCGTTTTCCTTCGACCGACACGGACAATTATCAGCGCATCAATATCGCTATC
Organism: Anopheles dirus; assembly: GCA_000349145.1. Classification (NCBI taxonomy): domain Eukaryota; kingdom Metazoa; phylum Arthropoda; class Insecta; order Diptera; family Culicidae; genus Anopheles; species Anopheles dirus. The sequence goes on along the minus strand of KB672868.1, from coordinate 5,337,454 downwards.
CCAAATATTATTTTTTAATCTCTCCGGGAAACGGCGCGCTAATTAGCATGTCGGGTGCTTAGCCGAATAATTAAATTTCCCATCGTCTCGATTAGCATTTTGTAACAACGAAACCGGCGACGACTTTGGAACCTTCCATCGGATATTGCCGGCGCCTTAGATAATCAGTCTCGCCTTTAATCCCGCTTCTTTCATAAAATTATTCGATTGATAAATTCGTCCACCGAAACGGCTCATCCCGCCAATGCATCAGCCCACCGAGGCAGGCGCAAATTGATAACTGTGATTCGCGCCCACGCCCGATTTCGCGCATAATGTGGCTGCGATTATGCAAAACATGTATTTCGCCAGGCCTGGCCGTGGCCTGGAAAACTGATTCGGCAACGATTTCGTCGCGCCACCGACATCGTCTCGGGCCACAGGCCACACTTCCACATCGAGTTCGATGTCGAACAGATTAGCAACACCGTCACGAGCGAAGGATTCTCATCGAAACTCTCGAAAGTTTCGAAATCCGTTCGGAAACACGCCGGGAGACACCCGAAATACGGCCAGGATTTGTTTGGCAATCAAACTTTCGCCAATCAAGGTTATCGGGGCGGTAACACAAGGATGAGGAAAAAAATCGTAAAAATAATGCCTTTCTGAAACGACATCGTGATTGTCCCGGTCCCGGTGGTCAACTTGACCGGCTCGAGACCGGACGGCACCTGACCGAGCCGAACAGTTTTATCGGACTCCGTCGGGGGCACTGCGTGGTAGAACTTTCCTGCCGGATGCCGGAACACTACTTCAGCAATTTTCGAGAGCTTAAATTAAGAGGCAGCTTTGTTGAAAAGTGGTGTAACGGACGGAATAGATGGGAAGGTATGCTGCTCCGAGTAAGCTGACGAAAATTTATTCCATTATATACCCATTATGCACAGTGCCGAGTGCTTTTTTGGTTTTGAAGCGATACAGTGGTGGACGTAAACTGATGCAATGATGTTAGAAATCATTATTATTATTTGTGTTTTGTTTTAGAATGACGTACCTCTCCTTTGTTTGCTTTTATCAATATTAATCTTCATTTGATAAAACAGTTTGTCAATAAAACAATTCCACACACTGTAGCGTCTGAATGGATTAAGAGAACGGAAGGATGGAACCTTGGACAACATTCCAAAAAACAATTTTGCATGCTCCAGGTAAGGTGCAAATGCAAATTCACTTCCGAATGTCTATCCTCAACTCCCCCTGGAGAGCAATTTTCAAAGGACCGGTGATTGCATCTGCATCGATTTAACAGTAGATCCTGTGCAGCGGTAGCCACCTAATTGATTGCCCAAGCAATTGAAGTTAGAAAACTTTGTCCTTCCTGACAAACCGACTGTCATCCGTGGGTGACGCCAAACGGAACGAAAACGCTGACGACCTAATGAAATATGGATGAAATGGTGCCCATTTTGTACGGAGCGTCGCTCACATCGCCTACACGCGCACACGCGATCTCTATCGGGTCGATCGTTGACGTTTGCATCAATTACTTACCGGCGCCCACGCGTGACACTATTATTGGAGCACCGAGGAGGAAAAATGAACGAAAACACACCAACACACACAACCAACTAAAGGCTGCCTCCGGATTCGCGAGCTGTTTTCCGGTGGGCTCAGTAAATCCATCTGATTGATCCCCGAACCCTAACCCCATTTCCATTCCATCAAAACCTTTGATGACCGGACGACAGGGCCAGTTGTGCGAAAACGGGAAGCGCGATGTCGTCTCTAATTAGGATTTTCGTGGTATCTTCCGAGTGAAATTGGCTGGAGTGGCTTATTTCGGTGCGATCGATCTGCCGTTGTCTGGATGCTCAATCATTCTACGACCGTCGGCCGACGGTTTGATGTTCGCGCGGAACCAGTAGCAGGAAAGCAAGTCTAAGTCGTAAGCCAGCGGGCAAGAGATTCGTACAAATGAAGAGAAGAACAAAAAAGACACGTAAACAGGCATCATTTTCGTCGGTTTTTCCGCTTCTCTACATCGCACTGGATCATTATTCGTTTTTTTCGCCCGCAACCAGATCTGACGTGTTTATCTTTGCGTTGGGTGTTTTTTTCTCCTCGGCGAAGGTGGTATTTGTGATTTTATTCCGTCCGCCAAACGGACGGGGTGGTGCGGTTAGGCGCCCGATTTCATGCTTCATCGGACTCGGTCCTCGGACTCGGAAGAAGCAATTAGGGCAACGTCCGTTTTTTGATGCAGTTTTTGTTCGCTTTTTGGTGGAGCGGTTTTGCTTATCGGACTGTTTCCGATGTTTATAGCATGTGCAGGCAAAACAAAAAAAAAACGGATAATCATCCAATAATTCGTCAGTGTTATTTCCTTACACCGGCAAGAAGCAACGATTGGATGATATTGTTGGACTTTGGCTGTCGTTTATCTTCTATTTGTTCCATAGTGATGATACCCGTGATGATACAGCGTCTCAAAGAATCATGGCACAGAATAAATGTCTACGTTTGATAAGGAGCTACTTCACCTATATGTTTCTTCTCTTTCTTCGAAAGCTGAGCAACCTTTTCAGGGTTCCGATTTACGTCTGTCATTTCCAGTTTTCCTGAGTTTATTTGTTATCCTTTTTTAGCAAGTCCTGTTGACGAGAGATCGTTCGGAATGAGCTTTGAACTCAAATCCTGTGGTGTGTAAAACCATACGCTGGGCTTCAACTGTTAAGATAAATACATAATACCAAGTCGAATGTTTCCTAAACTATTTACAATAAACGCATAATCTAAAAACATTCACATTGATGTCAAAATCCAAGTCTATGTTTTGTACATTATTGTTCTTTGTATGTTATTTCAAGATAAAGAAAGAAGTTTTTTTTTAATATCAGGCTATGTTTACTTGAATCTTTCGATAAACCCAATAAGGGCTTGTGAACTATGCGACTTTGTTTTGTTAAATTACATAGCTAAAGTTAGTATTGGGGACATCTATTATTACAATAATTGATAGCATCTCCTCCCGTAGAAACTCCGGTTAAAACGAGAGAGTCTGATAGTGATACTAGAACTCTCCTTGATCAACTTTGATCTCCTCTGTATGGGTAGACTGTACTTATACCGTACTGTATCAACTGTAGCAAAGCACTACTGTACTGTAGCAAAAGCAAGTTTATTTATTAATGTTGTAATTCAATGTAATTGTTTAAATTCGATTCTACTGTTGCCATTCAGTCTTTGCTGTTATGATTCTATTAAATTTCGATTTTTTTTTTACAAAAATAAACATATCCCTACAACTTTAATGAGCGATTAATATTTTTTATGCAGGTAAACTCCGCCAATTAATCAAACTTTGCAGCTGCAAACATCCAGCTGCACCTTTGCCCAACTATGCTACCAAGTACAATTACGTTAATTATCTCGAGCCCCGGGAAGTACAAATGCGGTCGAATCCCTGACGCTAATCCACCACCGCCATCGCCGGTGCCTATTAAAATGGCAGAAAATTAATTACGCCAAATTTCTCGCGGCTACATAAGCGTTCCGGAAAATGGCACCACCACTTTGAAAGCGGCCACATCGATGCCCCGAAGCGACATGCGAGTGACATAGTGCGCGTGGATGGTTCAAACAATGGCTAATGGTTGGATGAAACGGGATCCAAAAGGGCTGGGATGAGCAGGCCAGCTTGTTGCGGTCGCCACTAATTTGCCCGTACCATGCGAGGAAGCGGAAGGCCAGCTCGGCCGTCTCAGTATCAAACGCGTGGTTTGATAGACTCGCCCACAAATGATTTGTTTGCATGCAGTTGTATGCTTTTCCGCCCTGCACTTCGGCTGGAGCGCAAAACCGCGTTCCATCAGCCGCACGTCCTAATCGGCCACGATCGTCGCGCGTCCTTTGCGTGCTTTGTCCTGCGGTCGCACGCTCGTCCTGCGGGGAGCACTCGTAGCAACGCTACGTTCCCTTCCTCCATCGTGCGACCTTCTACGCCACTTTGATCAAAAGTTGCCCCGTTTAACAAATTCGCCAATAATGTCAGCTAATAAACGAATCCAGCTCTTTTGGGAAGGAGCAGAAAGGTTTGACGCGAGCCCTGTTTCGGCGGTCGGAGAGCTTTGTGTCTGTTCAACTTTGTTCACGCTTTTTGACGCTGCCGTAAAGGTGAAAGTCGTTCCGTGCCACTTTTGGCCTTATCTGTGATCTTCACTTGGTAAGTCTTTCACTTCTACTCATCGCCGATTCTCCTTCGCGAGTGAGGCGTGAAGTTTTCGGCACCGAAAAGTCCACAACAACCGAAAACTCTTCGCGCGTTCGTGGTTAATGGTGAGCCAACGAGCGGTCAAGAAAGTTAGCGGTGTTCGGTTGTCCATGGAGTGGGTTTTTTTATTGCGTTTCGAATCTCGCTCGAAGTTCACCATCGACCGAACGAGAGAGGTTATGGCCGGTGCGAAAGATTGTCATGAACGATTGTCGCGCGGTTGCTTCGGTTCGTGCGGCCAATTTTTGGTCCATTTTTGGCGTGGCCGATCGGTACGCGAACGCACCATCGAACGCAATTTGTCAAACTTTTAATGAGGTTTGAATCGAAAGCGAAAGTAAATGGGCCACTTACGAGAACGAACGAACGGGGTTGTGAAGTTTTAATTAGATACGACTCTGCCCGCTGGTGTGCGTGAGCGTCAAGTGCAGAAACCGGCTCAGCAAAGCACGGCACGGACCGGGAAGGCAATCGCAGATCCATCGGAGGATATGTTTCATGGTGCTTTTCTATCGTCACACGGTTGTCTAAACACCGCGCAAGCATGCAACGGAAATGGCCGGAGTGTGTTGGTGTGCTTTACAACCCCTTCGGTCGTAACTTCGCCGAAATTACCGACAAAAAAAACGACAAGCAAACCAAACATCAAGGAAATAGCATGAGAGTGTGCGGAACAGCAGTCGTTGGACGGTATTGCAACTATTTATAGATAAATCATTCGACAAACCACGGCCGAGCGAAATTTCAGAAGTGAACCACCTGGCGTCTCCATTAGCGCGAGGTGAAACTTAACGGAAGCAGGCCGTGAGAGTTTAGCATTTTAATTATTAACTAATTAATGATGGTTAAAATGGGGGGAAAACACCGAACGGATGGTGCACAGATTTGAGTTGGTAATTGGGATGGCTTGGAGTTTGATCCACGTATTAAATTCGAAATATGAAATCAGATATGCTCAAAAAAAAACTTCATTTTAAAGTTGTGTGGACTTTTTCCCTTGATCCCTTGATTTTGTATTAATCAAGGTAAATCAAAAACATCAAAAAAGATTTTCCTGCCAACTTCAATATTTATTTTTCAATGAAACGATTTTTCATTTCAAAACTATCTAAGAATTTCATAAACAAAATCCTGTTCTCACTGTTCAACATGCAATAATGGTTCAGAGGACTTGTGCAGTTTAAAATATATTAATACTTCCAGTTTATTTTAGTTTTTTATCGTGCTAGCATTAAATAACACTACACGATTCAATAGTGTCTAAATCCATCGCTGTGTGCTTGATTGAGTTCCTAAATATCATGCATATTTTTCTTCAATATTTACACCCTAAAAACAGAACTCACACCAACGCATCAGAAAAAAGCATCCTGATAAGGCCGTTTTTCGAGTACGAACAAGACATTTGAAAAGGCTTTCACTTTTTCGAATGCCTAGGATCGTAATCCGTAATTTATGCCATTTGTCTTGCAAACAGAGAAATGAGCAAAGATCGCTTTAATTATGATTCAGTGTAAATTGAGTTGTGCACCACAACTGAGTGCACAGGCACACTGAACCCAGCGTAGAGCAAAACTCTACCATGAGCTCTGCGATACAGAGCACCGAGAAGAGTGCAGAACGATACGACGAGCGCCACAGCTTTAAGCCAAGAATGCTTACAGAGTTATTTTATCTGGTTTATTTTTTTTTCGGTTCCCTTCGCAACGATAAGAATTTATATGAACTTCTAACAAGAAACAGCACGAAAAATCGCAGTATCAACCGAATCCCATCGCGGATTGCCGCCTTCCTCCGGGAGGCGCATTATCATTTTTTCCTCCACTTTTTTTTCTCCTCGTTTGCATAAGCCTGTTTTGCGAGAGAGAGAAAAAAAAGTCCCGCACCCGCACCTTCATTAAACCAACACCGTCCTTCCAGCACTGGCTGGAAGGGCTGAAAGGTGGAATGTGTTTTCCGAGGATGAAAAATGTGGATGAAGTGTTTGTGTAACCCAAAACACACACACACACACACACACACACACAGGGAAGACAAAAAATAGCACAGATTGGCAAATTCGGAAGATAAAGAGCAAGAGAGAGAGAGAGAGAGAGAGAAAACTCCCAGATCGGTAGGTCAGATGCGCCCAATATCAAAGGGCGCCAGATAATCATTTATTTCATTCGCAAATCCAGTGGCGGCGACCGAGCCTTCGGACCTTTTTTGATGGTGGTGGTGGTGGTGCCCAGCGGTTCACGATTCACCTGCCCTGTAGATGACTTGCAACCTTGGGGAAGTCAATTCCGGTGGCTTCCCGAGATTTGCGCTTCCCTTCAATCGTTTAACCCGTGCGCCTAATTAACGCCCTAAACGTAATCTTACCTGTTCGTTGCCTCCGGTGCACGGTTCGGTTCTTGGGTTCATTCCATTTAAGTTGTCGTTTTTTGTTTCTTTACTCTCGGATGTTTCTATTTATTTTTATTTTTTCACTCGCCTTCTTAATGCTGCTACTGTGGTTGGGGATTTTTTTTATATTTTGGGTTGCGCTTCCTCGGTGGAGATGTGTTTCTCCCGGCAAAACAAAAGCACTGCTCGCTGACAAAGCACAAGTTATGCAGACTCTCGCCACTACCGGGCAACAACCACTCGCGAGCCTCACTTTGTATTTTCGCACTTTTCGCTTCCGCGATTTATGATGATTATTAACTTTTTTTTCGCTCCCCGGCACAGGGCACGGATTCAATTTTTGGAAACTGCACTGGAGCTCCCTTTCAGCGCACACTGGCTCACTTGTTACACGCGCGCGCGCCCGCGCGTGCCACACGATTTATGGCTGATTAGTAATTCAGGGCAGGCATTCTCGGCCGACACTTTGCCACTTCTTTCCAGCTTTCGGAGGGGGAGCACAATGGCTGGTGGAAAAAACGCACTTACGCACGCTCACATACACAGCCCGCCACTGAAAACGAGACACAACATTTGCAGTTGAATGAGATTTCGCTCGACCTGGCTGGAGCCCGACGTTAAAGGAGCCAGGGTCGCAAATGAGGCATATCTTTAACTTCACACACACACACACACACACCACCCAACAGTCGGGAAGCAGGCGCGCTTTTATTAGCTGCACAGCTGGCCGCTACAGTGGCTGCGGTTTGGCTTCTCTAGTGCGCCACCTCGGCGAGTCCTGCTGGCCGTGGGCGAGCCTAACGAGCGAAAGTTGGCCCGCCGAACGATCGCATCGATTGGAAATCGCACCGTATGACTGTGTGTTTGCGTTTTTTTTTCTCTCTGTTTCTTCTCTATCTGCGCTTCCGGCCACTCTCGAAACTAATCCTGCCCGTGGGTGGGTGGAAACAGCACCGCATCGTACGCACGCACGGCTTGTGCACCGCGAGGATACTACTTTTTTAATTAAAACTACACAACAAACAGCAATCACCGCGCGACATCGCCACTTTTATCCATTATCGCACACCCCGCCCGGGAACGGGACGGGTCAGTTTCAAGTTATCGGAAACTGGGGAGGATATACCCAGAACACACAGGACACCGGATGCACTGACCGTTTGCTTTACGACGAATCGCGGAGATTAGTGCGATCGACCCTGTGTGCCTTTGAAAAACAGCACCCGACGACACGCCGGGATCACTCGACGGGAACGACAACTAATTTGTTTGTTTTCGTTCGTCGATATGTTTGCAGTCGTTTGTTTTCACTGCAATTGCTCACTGTTTGCTTTCATTTTCACTCATTTTTTTTTTCTTCTCTTATGTTTCTCGATGTCAAGGACAGAACTATAATTTGATAGTTATGAGCTCGCGCGGTGTTTTGCTTCTGTTGTGTTCCGATCCGATTTTATTACTTCTCTCGTGCGCTGATTGTTGACTGCCCACTCTGACGACAATTGTTTACCCGTGCTTAAGTATCGCGTTTAATTCTGTTTTCTATGATCTATATATTTTATATGTTGTTTATGTGTCATTTTAGCAGAGTTTCTTTTTTCTTCAGCTTCAGCTTCTTGGGCCATTTCACTCGCGGCGATTGTTATCGGTCGGACCGTTTTCTTCAACCATAACACAGTTTACCACCACACGCGCAGTGTTTGTTGTTGATCTCGTTTTCTTTCGCTTTTCCCCTTGGTTTGCTTGCGAAAGTCCACTGTCTGTTTCTTTTTCCTTTTGTCAACAAGGGTGCGAAGATTCACCAGCGCAAGGCCGGCCGGTCGTTGATCGACCAGCACAGTCGATCCCTAATTATTTTTACTCTACACCATCACCTCACGGACGCTTCCATCCCTCGCCACGAGGGAACCATTCCAACTGGCGGCCACGAGGTGAAGTGTCGCGAAGCGACATGGTTTTTTGAGTGAAAAATTGAACTTACAATTCGTGCGAACGGTGTGAAACACAAATAGCAGGCAGACTAGGCAGGAAAAATATTAAAATCACACACACGACGCACACGTTTGCAGTTGGGGACGCACACCGACACATACGCTATATTGTGGCACTTTGACATGGCCCCCCGCTAAAAATAGCTAATTATTTCACATATCGCGCCTTATTCACGCGCGCAAGGATCAAATTCAAATTAGAACGGTGAATGGGGCGGGCGGCACACGGAAAAGATCAAGATTTCCTGCCCCGCAAGGAGCTGGCAGCAAAACGATCACTAATCTCGCACGCTTAAAACGGGGTTCTTCAGGGTGAATCAGTGGAAAATTGCTAAACGGCTGCGCTGATTCTTCTCTTGGGTAGGGTTTTTTTTCTTTTCTTTTCTTTTTTGATAACACAAACGACACGACAAATCCCTAAATCGGACACTGACAGTGATGATTAGGTAGGAAAGTGTACTCTAATACACTTCGCACGTAAGCACACACACCCGAACGCCGCCCGTGTTTGACATTTTGTGTTTGGGTTTGGTGGGGAGAACGAAATTGATTATGTCACAGGTTGCTTCGATCGAAATCCGTCCGAACCGAGCGGGCGGCGGTGACGATCGCATGATGAATCTTCGCGCGTTTTTTCTTTCGTTTCCGGTGGCACGTTTCTTAATTTATTCGCCACTCCCACTTCGATTTGAGTTTCGCATCCGAAACATTAACTTCCACATACGCACAACTTACACACCTCCGAACCTGCTTCTTTCCTTCGCCTGTACCCGTTCGCCCCTCCCCACGTCAAAGCAGGCCACTGTCACGGGTGCGAATCTGTGGCGGACAACCGTGCCACTTTCCCACGCAGAACACGCCGCCGACGTCCTTCCTTCGGGCGCGCACGTCAGCAGCGGGAACACTGATCGCGTCCGTTGGGTTCGCTTTGTTTGTGGTTTACGCGCCCACCACCAAACCAAGATGCGACTCTGTGTTTTGGCAGCCGTGTCGGTTGTCTCCGATCCGTACCGTAGCGCATGGGTGAGAAAACTGGGGCGCTCAGCGCGTACGGTCGGTTGGAAGCTCACGACTCACGACGCCTCGCGAGCGTGGTGGCGAACCCGTGAGCGCCCGCCGGCTTCGGGTGCGAGTGAACCGCGCGGTTCGGGTTTAAATTTACCAACCAGCTGATGAACGCCCGGCGTACGCGTGGTGCCACTTTTTTTTATCGTGCCGTCCTCCGGCGATCGTTGCCGGCTCGCAGCTTGTCTACGGTGGTGGGATGCTGCCGGCCTGTCTGGCCCTTAATCAACCGGACGGCGATCGGCCCTGGTGGGCGATGTAGAGGCAGGCAGGCGGACTGTGGCAGCATTCAAACCGAGACGGAACCATTTCTGGACTGGACTTTCTGCCGTGACAGTTGACGGGCGGCGCGTGAATGTTTATTTTTATTTAATCGTTTCGGCGAGTTTTGTGTTTTGTTTTTTTCGGCTCGGTTGTTTGGTGGTTTGGTGGGAGATTTTTCGGGATGTTCAAACCCTGTTTTGTTTTCGTTCGGTATCGCTAATCGCCGGTAGGGGCGGAAGTTTGCTGGTGTTGACGGACCGGTTGCTCCAAAACAATCCAGATGAAAACGGCTTCCGGTGGGGGTAATAGATACAGTTGGTTTTAAAACTTAAAATAAACTTGAAAGTAAATATGTGCAGGTCTAGCTTGGTACATTCCTAATTTCCATAACTTGGAAAACGTACATGCAACACTGTAATTATTATAAATATGTTTAAGTACGTGGAAATATGAGAATTTTGTTACTCATTATTCTCAAATTTGACTGCTATTTTGCTCTTTGTTTTTTTACTGAGTTCTTCATTCCTGTGCTATTTAAAATTGTATTATGGTATTTTTATAATCTTTTATTTCATAATTTTCCTATTAAGCGGTTAACTATTTTTTCATAATTTAACAATTTAATATCTTAGAAATAAACTAGGGAAACACAGTTTATTTTTTAAGGTTCAGAATGTCCCCGTGCTTGTTAATCAGGAATAGAGAATTTCATTATTTCAAGAGAATTTAATATTTTCAAATTGAAAATGAAAAATGTTCATCACAAAATAATAATTTTCAGAAATACGGTATGATGATGCCCACCGCATTCCCACATGATCAAAGTTCATAAAGTGTCAAACGACCCTTAAAATGGCAGCTAGTGTAAACGAGTTCGGGATTTATGGCGCGCTTGCTCCCCAGCCACTCACCGTCATAAACAAACGGACACTCAAGCCGATTGTAGGCGGGTTCATTTGTCGGTGTTCGTGTTCTTGCCCATGAGTGCCACAGCGCGCGAACGCCAGCATTTCAGATTCGGCAATGCCACGCGCATTTTATTCAAAACGTATGCAGACGGTTGTGTTCGAGACTCGTGTTAAGATAGCGGCGATGTATCATTGACATTGACATTACAATAACTAAAAAGATTTTTAGTGATTTGAATCGATCACATGCCTCAAAACACTACAATTGATACTAAAACTGATGAGTTTTTTTATCTCTTATAAATCTCTCTCATATACCTTAAAATCTAAACATATTCCGTGTAACATATCGTGTAGCTCAGGGTGAGCAATTGCGGCACATTCGATGATACATAAATGTATTAACATATTTTTAATAATGTTGTCGTTATTACCGGAACTGGCCGCATACTACTTTGAAAATCTAGTCACCTTTTGAGCAAAACCAGAGTAGTACACAAGAAATAACTAACATTGAAAACTCGATTGAATATAGTTGCTATAAACAAAACTGGCCGATTTGAAAGCACTGATGCAGCAACATAACTAGACCCAACGAAGAAGAAGTAGAAGAAAGTTAGAATACCAAAAACAAAAATAATATGAAGAAGCAGCGTGAATACGATTACTTACATAACAAAACAATCGTAACAGCCTGGAAGCAATTGAACAACCGAATGAGATCATGACCTGCTCGTAAATCTGACTGCGGATGATAATTTTGCGGTGCGCCAAACACATTTGATTAGTTGGAGAGATGGATTGTTCGTCCGCTGTACATAACTTCTTCCCTGAATTCAGTAACTTGGTGGACGTGGATGAGTACGGTTGTGCAGTGCATCATTGGTTTTGCTCTTAAGAGTTGAACGGAACTAAAATAACAAATCATGCTGAAATTACGTAAGGGACGGAAACCTTTAACACATCATATGGGAGTACCTGAAGCTCGTTTTTCCTCTTCGCCAGGTGTTTGTAAACTCGTGACTCTCGCGCTGGTGTTCTTTCTCATAGACACCGAGGTCTGTGGCCAGGCGGAACGTGTTGTTT
>KB672868.1:5100426-5322024 GCA_000349145.1 Anopheles dirus | reverse complement strand
ACGAGAATGAAGCGTCCATGCAACGTAAAGGTGAGATCGCACGGGCCAAGGGATTGGCCGGCGTGTTTGGCGTCTCGCTGGATATCGACGATTACCTTGGCAAGTGTGGCCCGATGTATCCGCTGACAAAGGCGTTGAGAAGATCGTTCCTGCAGACGAAGGATTAGAAGATTTGAATGGGGCTATAACCCCGAAATAGTACTTTTTTCATACTCAAGGGCTGATAACGATTATGAATATGCCTTTTAAGACTCTGAAGGATCTTTTATGTTCATTTCTTTTGTCTTTCTTCGGTGGAACATTTTTTCATGAGAAATTCTTTATAATGATAAATAACATACAATAGATGCAATGGTTCACTAAAAACAAATTTGTAATAACGCACTCAATTGTAATAATTATGCTGTTCAACGTAATAAAATTTCATGTGAAACTCAAGCAGATTACGAAAGAAATCAATTAACAAATTACTCAAAAATACACAACACAGTTTAGCATATTGTGTCTTTGCAGTTATTAGAAAGCATAAAGCGCTGATGAAAAATATTAATGTCACATTCCAACGAATCAACTTAATAAACAGAAAGCAATTTTTGATAAATAGACAAATGTTGCGGTTCTTTCAATAACTGTCACGTAACTAACATCGGGATATCTCGTAAAATTGCAATGCTCAAAATTAAGTTTCTCCTGTTGAAATCAACTGTATTTGTGCTTTAATTAAAGATTAAAACGAAAGAGAAATATGTTAATAACACCCAGAGCATTAACACGGGCGTGGAAGTCACAACTTAGTTTAAATTTATTGTAGAATACATATGTGTATTACTATTACTTTCTAAACTTAAATTAACGAGTACTGTCATTTCTTACTTTATTATTAAATTATCATTTTATCATTTTTTATTATTATGAACTACATTGTTACTATTCTTCAAATCAAGAAACAATAAAACTTTTTTTGATAATTTGATCTTTAAGGCAACACCAGCGCAACAGACAAGAAATAACGAATATTGAAAACTCGATTAAATACAGCTCCTATGAACATAACCAGCCGATTTGGAAGCTTAATTAGATCCGACAAAGAAAAATTAAAAGAAAAACAGAATACTAAACGCAAAGCAAAATATATTAGGAAGGCGCGTAAATGCGATTACGTGCATAATAAAACAATCGTAGCAGTCTGGAAGCAATTCAACCACCGGCTGAGTTCGCGACCTCTCCGCGAATTTGACTGCAGATGATAATATTGCGGCGCGCCAAACACATTTGATTAGTTGGAGAGATGGATTGTTCGTTCGCTGTACATAACTTCTTCCCTGTATTCAGTAACTTGGTGGACGCGGTTAAGTACGGTTGTGCGGCACAGCATTGGTTTTACTTTTAAGAATTGAACGGAACTAGGAAAAAAAACATGTTGAAGTTACGTAAGTGAAGGAAATCTTCCACGCAACATGTTGGAGTACCTTGAGCTGGTTTTTCCTCTTCAACAGGTGTTTGTAAACTCGTGACTCTCGCGCTGGTGTTCTTTCTCATAGACACCGAGGTCTGTGGCCAGGCGGAACGTGTTGTTTGTAGCTTCTCCAGGTCAGCAGCTCACAGGACTGGCGAATATGCCTTCCCAATCAAGGACATCCCTGTCGAGCTCTGTACCCATGTGGTCTTCAGTCGGATAGAGATCGACACAACAACCAAAGCCTATCTGGTCAAAGGTGCCACGTTTAATGAAGATTGGCAAAAGATACAGAGCCTCAGGCAAGCCAATCCACAGCTCAAGCTCATTATATCCATACAGAGCCTGACAATTATGCATATCGCTTCGGTGGAAGAGCAACGAAAGACCCTGATCGAAAATATTTTGGGGACCATGGAAACGCTGGATCTGGATGGTGTTGAAATTCTCTTGACCGACGTTGCCTTTGCATTTTCCGAGGAAATCTTTCCACTTGTTGAGGATCTCAAGAGTCGCTTCGTGGCAGCTGGACGTCCGGCCTGCGAAGTGATCGTACTGGTGGAGATCGAAAATAGTTGGATCGATTATAAGCGGTTGTGCAGGTACGGTGTAAATAAGTGTCGCCTGAGGTGCGCTCCTGCTACAATGTCAACCTCTCGTTCCCATTGTTTCTTCCACAGTCTGGTCGATTTTGTACATCTGATCGCTTTCAATGATCGTAAGCCTGTGTACCGTGGCAGCGACTTGAACCCATTCTCCAAAGTGCTGTTTAATGTTGGTGACTCAAAAAATTTGACGCTCGAGCGTGCCGTACAGTACTGGATCGATAGCAAGTGTCCGGCGAGCAAAATCGTGCTGACCACCGTCTATATGGCACAAACGTACACGCTTGCCAAAGCTAAGCATACAGGCCAAGTTGAGGAGCTTACTGACCTTTGCTCTCTCTCGATTGAAAGCCATTACTGTAGATACAATGAGTTTTGTCAGATACTTAAGTCCGGCGAGTGGACCTTAGGATGGGACGATATGGAGGGCTTAGCACCACACGCGATACAGGGCGATCGATGGGTTGCTTACGAGAATGAAGCGTCCATGCAGCGTAAAGGTGAGATCGCACGGGCCAAGGGATTGGCCGGTGTGTTCGGCGTCTCGCTGGATAACGACGATTATCTGGCTAATTGTGGCCCAGTGTATCCGCTGACAAAGGCGTTGAGAAGATCGTTCCTGCAGACGACGGATTAGGAGATTTCAATGGAACCATGATCCCGAACTACATAGGTGTTTTTTATGTTTATTTTTGGCTGATGACGATTCTGAATACACCTTTTAAGACTCTCAATGCTCATTGTTTTATGCTTTTCATTGAAGATTTTGTTTTTCATTAGTTTGTAAGTATGTACTAAATGTGTGTATTTTTCCTGTTCAAAGTAATGTATTTTTTTACGAAACTCGTGGTCGAAACATCGAACAAATTACTCAAAAAAACTTCACACAGATACGCAGAGTTTGTATACGTCTTCTGGACTAGGTTAAAAGTTTGTTAAAGCTACGCTTTGGTTAAAAAAATCCACCCTGGCCCTGCTAGTGTAGTTTGTAGAAGGTCATTCTTTTTTTGAACTCCACGATTTTTACGAGTCTGAATCTAAATTAAAAAATCAGCAAATACTAGCTAGATCTACCTACTGATCCTTACACGCAATGAAATGAATGTCTCCGATCGTTTCACTGTCACATTATCCGAAGCTCTTAAGCACGCTTAAGATCGGCATATTGTCTTGAAATATCGAAACACGAATCAATCTGCCGTTCGGCAAATGATTCATTAAAGCGTTCTGTGGGCTGCCCTTCAGAAAATGGAACAAAAAAAGCAATATTTGCTTCCCGTAATACCCAATCGAGATAAAGAGCGTGCAAAATAGACCTGCTTGTGGCCGTTAAGTCTGAGCGGGTAAAGTTTTGTGCACCAGAATGGCGGAAGGTCGGCAGGTTCGCTTATCGCAAAGAAACACATAAACAAACATTCCAATTCGCGTGCGCTCGTCCGTCTCGTGCTCGGCACAACACATTGCTCTGTCGCTGTGTGATGTATCGGCGGTGACGAACGGCGGCACCTCAAGGACGCCCTCCCCAGACGGCGTAGCGCAAAAGTGTGTGGGGACGATGAATGAATTCGCCCAGCCCGTTACGCTACGCGCCGAAACTTTTTGGCAAATTGCCCTCAAGAATAGCGCGCGCCGCGGAGGTCATCGGGTGGCCGACGTGGAGAAGATGTGCACGCTGACGCACGCTGGTTAAGGCCACGTGATAGCACGCTGTTTGCATTCAGCACCGAGATCACAGCTCTCTCGCTGGGTATGTATTTTCGTTTTTTGCTGTTTCTTTGTTAACATAGGATCACATTGTTTCGGCGCTTTGGTGGACGCGTATGATAAAGCGATACTTCCCTGGCGTTCTCGAGCGCACCGAGCGCCAAGAACCGAACCGAAACGAATGTGGAGCATGTTGACGATAAATAAAACCCGACTAAACCGTAGCCACCATAGCCAGCCAGCCCACTGCAGCAGCCGATCGATTGGATGAGATGAAGCCACGCAAACAACAGCAGCTGGCATGGCAGCGTCTGCTCCATCCCGGCACTTCTGCGGAGGCTCCTTCGGTCGGTCCGATGGTGGCTCTCCCGCCTGTTCTGCTTTGCTTTTGACACAGATAAATATATTCATTTGTTAACACACTGTTTAGCATAAGGCCCGCCCGAACGCACTGTAATGAGGCTCATTTGTGAGTGGTTCCCTTTCGTTTCGTCTTCAGCGGTGGCGGAGCCGTTGTTCTTTCGGCGTTTGTGGTTTGTCTCGTGTTTCGCGGCGGGTGGAAGAGCCGCGTGGATGCGCAGATAACAAGAAGCCATCGAAATTCTTCCGGAGATAGCGAGTAAAAGCGAATTAATAGAATTCCGAGCATGTTATTTATGCGCGCGAACTTTCCTGCGCCAGATTGTGTTTGTGTTTGTGTCTGCGAAGGAGGCGTCCTTGTGGGTCGTTCGTTCGCGATACTTGGAGCTATGTTTGCTATTCAACAAAGGCGTTGAGTGTGTATGTGTGCGATGCTAATTGTTTTAAATCACGGAACAAATGTGAAACCAGGTGTTTTGTTTGTTTTTAAGAATGATTATTTATAAATCTGTTTTGTTGTATGTATTTCGCTACATTGGGACGCGACGATCCCGGATGTTAGGATAACGCGGATAAAAGGTGCGTTTTATTCATTACATGATTAGAATGTATAGTTTAGTGTTCGGAGTTAGTGTTTGGAAAAGTAACTACATTGCTTTGAATGTAAAAATCTTCTGTGAAATGAATAAAAGAAATGTATTTTAAAATATTCGAACTCTGGAAATCGGAACATTATTTTTAATAAATCGTGAGTACTTGTTTGTATGATCTTATTATTTTAAAATCCCCTTACATTGAAGATAACAAAACATAACCCTTGCTGTCTCTTTAACCATTTATTTCCCACTTGGCCGCGATTGTGACGTCATTGTTAACCCACCAAGAACATGCTGCCTATCCATAGCCCCCGCAAGCAGCAGAAGAAACACGAACATTTGCGCTTTGCTCCCCACACGCCTTTTGCTTGTTGGTTGCATTTGCAAATTGATAGAAAAACGTACCGTTGCTCCGCAAAGGCCAAGCGATCATTGCTGCGCCCACGCAACGCGCACCAACGAAGCCGGCGTCGTATTTCTGTCGACTGCAGGTGGGGATATCCCGTGCAATGGGAAAAAGATCCGATTGTTCAACCCTTCGCAAGCTGCACACAAAAAAAACTAAAACGACATTTTCTTCGCTCTCTGCGACTGTCATCGTTTTAATCGTACGTTGAATTCCCCGAGAGAGGGAAAAGAAAAGCTCCAACGTTATGATCGACCCCGAGCGGGAGAGTAGCACGGCAGGTACATGGAGTAAAGAGCGTAAAATGAAATAGAAACTAAACAAGCTTCACATTCGCACGAGGATTTACAGCGGTGCCTACAAACAAGAGGTTATCAATTTCCGTCCTAGAGTTGGCGGACGTGATTGGGACGGTTATGCCTTGGGATGCGAAACAACTGCCGTGGTTCAACGATGTCCCTAGCCCTACGGAGGGAGAAAGGTTTTTTTTAACTTGAGTACTTTTCCTGGCACAGTGGTCAATGAAACATATATTTTGAATACGGAAAACGGAGTCGTACAACGGAACAGTCTGAACTAAAGAGTCTGACTGAACGTAAGAGAACTTTAGAGAGTGATCATATTGCGGTAATTACAATAGTGGCTTCTATTTTCCATATATTACCGCTAGAAAGATTTGAGGAGACGAGATATATTTGAAGTAATAAATCATTCAAATTAAAAGAAATCTAGACGACACGTCACTGTAAATGTTGGAGAGTTCAAAACCTGTTGTCCAAATTTTCAAACATTGAGACCACTTGTTAAAAGCAGATTCATTATCTTAACCTAGAATTATTGAAATTATTGAATTTCTGTCAAGTTAGTTCTCCTCAGGTTAGTGTGCATATTTTGACCATGGTCGTAAATTCGACCCCACTGTTACTACACTGGTGAGCGCGCAGTTACAGGTTTCGATTTCCTTCGCAGGTCCTTGTGTATCGAACACTTTCAACGGCCGGCTGCGCAAGTATGGAGGATGTGTAATAAAACAGAAAAAGAGCGCAACATCTCGCGCCAATGCAATAGCGCACAACATGATGTCCCATGCCGCGTTACGCCTGCACCCAAACATCCCGCCAGGGTCGCAGGCTCGTGCATTGCACGACGGTGCCCGTTTTACGACGGCATAAAAAGGAAAGCGCAGAGGAAGGCGCACGGAAGCGATGACATTGTGTTGCTTCTCACGTTTGCCGGTGCGGAATGCACTGCTTCTTAAATGCATAGAATTATCCTTACAGTGGCGAATGTTGCTATCCATTCCTGCAAGATCGTGTTCGCAATCTTAAGAAGCGTCCCCTTTGTCCCGCTTATCTCGGGGCTGGCTTAATCCTTTCGCTTCCCGTTGCCGGTGGCTGCCCGTCACGATGCGAACGTTCCGAAATCGTTAAACGCCCGCCCTCCATTAGCGACGATGTTCGCCGTACGAGTTAAGGCGCTTCCCGGGTCCATCAATCCTCCCACACTAATCTGCTTCGTGCGATCCGCGTTTCGTGTGCGAAACCTACCGGTTGTCATTCCGTGCTTACGCCAACGCGAACCGATGAAAAAGGATACTCCGGATTGTGTTGTGTTTTCCAGTGGGTAGTCGTGAGTCGTGAAGCTTGCTCTGCTCGAGAGTACGCCCTCGATCAGGTGGAACACACTAGAACAACATCCGCCACTCCTACATGCAACTACATCGTTTTTCTTATCAACTCAACCTCATCGAACCTGAAGTGAACGATAAAAAGTTGCACACCAAGAAAGAAGACAGCCAGGCAGTTTGTCTCATCCTTTCAAACGATATGGCACCCGTCCGTGGCCGCTTGGATTGATAAATATGACAGCGTAATTAAAGCCACATCCCCGTCAGTGAGGTTAGAGCGCCCGATGTCCAGTGCCGGTGGTACACGCGTCACTGGCGGAGAATGTTATTATGATGTTTAATAGAAAAATCGCCCGATCGGGCCGTTCCGTTTCATCCTCCCTCCGTGTCATTAGTTCTGCGGCGGGTAGAAGCGTGTAGGAGTTGTAATTAAATGCTTCCGCACACTGCAACATCGCCTGCATGTTCATTTTACCCAGTGCGGGGAAGTGAAGGGCACGTCTGTTGGCCTTTAACGTTTGTGTGTGGTTTCTGTGGTTTGTTATTTAAAAATGTGACATTTGAGGTTGTTTAAATACAGCACGTGATATTACATTTTGCGGTAGTTTTGATGATTAGCTCTAAATGTACAGTCGGAACCAAGATCAGATGACAGTGATCGGATGACAGTAAGCTCCAAAGTTATCTCTCCATTCGAACTATTAGAGTGTTCTTTTTAGCCTACCTCGAATAACTACAAAGATAGCAAAAAAGGTTCCAAGTTTAAAAAAAATGCCGAAAACATTCGACTTCCCAAAGGGTTGACATCAAGCCGCCAAGAAAAGAGAAAAAGAAAGAAATCAAAATAAATCACATCACTGGCACATTAGTAACGCAAACAATATCTTACCCTTCGACATAGTTATTCATCCTCACCTATTTAATCTGCTCCCCTAACGAGAGTCAAAATTGATTAACACGTTAAAATGCTTGCCCTGACCTCATTTCCACGCTAAGTAATTCTGGAAAGCGTTGCAAACAATTCCCGCCAACCATTCCCCAGTCGTCCTCGTGGCTAACGCGCTCGTGAGAGCTCGCCTGCGTGCTTATCACAAACCAGCTGCCAGTAGAGCTCCTCTAGACGCTGCGCGCGGAAAGGAAAAATTGCTCCGTGATTCTAGTTAATTTCTGCTCATTTCCCACCCGGCCGGGGAGTAACCTCCCGGCGAAAGGATGCCCCCTTCCGGTTGCGCTTTATCTTTTCCCACGCGACCGAAGCACCACACGCGGGGAAAGGTTACGATTAGCTGCCGAGTAATGACGCTCATTAGTCAACCGTCTCCAAGAAGGCCGCTCGAACGACAAATAAATCCGTCGAAGCGGCCCATGGGCTGCAGCCGGCACGAACAACATTTCGCGCGTAGAAGCAGCGCCTGTGCTGTGACGTCACGCGTGGTTACCACGGGAAACCGTGCGTTTCTGTGTGCGTGCGTGCGAACGTGACGTGATGACCTTACGCGTGACGTCCGGCTGTCATCAAGGTCACAGCCTGTCAGATCCTGGCAGAGCCACCTAGGAAGTTATGAATAAAAAACAGCCCGCCGCGAAGAAATCATGCCATTGAAAATGGAGCATTAAAAAACTTGAACCGTTTTTTTTTGTCTTGTCTTGGCCATGTTTTTATATTTTCCTTTGGCCCATTCCGTTCGCCAGCTTTCCGCATGCCCGAGGTTTGTCACGAGTAGTTAATTCAATATTTGTCTGCTAACTGTCGTCGAGGACGAGAGCAGTGGTCGCTTCGGCGGAGAATCTAGCATCCCGCCACGAGCACCGATCGGTAGGAAGCCGGCAAATGTATTCCAGACGTGTCCCAGCGCGACAGGGCACCGAGGCTCCCAAATGTGCCACCACGCTCACTTTCCAGACCCTCGCCCCGAGGGCAAAGAACCGCGTGCAGCGCATCCATCTACGGGTGGCGTCTGTTTGCTGAGCTATTTCCTTCGGATCCTGCCGGGGTCCGGTGGGCTGTAAGCAGGCAGCAACCGTTCGCGTCAATTGTCGTACGGATTTTGAGCGATGGAAAATGGCGCTGGTGTACCGCTTTTGAAAGCGGTTTTGTACACATTTGTTTCTTTTTTTTTGCCTCGCTTCGTGCGGTCTTCATACGCGGCGCGTGGCGGCGCATCCCTCGAGGGAAAGCGAATGATGCTCTCCAGACGCGCTGTCTACTTTTGACAAGTGCTCGGACAGATACGCACCGGATGAAAAGTTGATTGAGGTTAGGTGTAATATGATTTTGTCGCTGCTTAGTAGCAGGGCGCAGGGGTTGCGTGCGCGTGGCAACGGTGATGACGAGGGACCGAAAGCAGATGTTTGTTTGTTTTTTTTTTCGTTGCAATCTTTTTTTCAGATTTTATCGTTGCCTTTTAAGTCGTAATGCAATCCTATTCCATTCTTTCTTGAATGGATTGCTTTTCTCTTCCGTTACTTTTTTATGTTCTTATATACTACTTATGTTTACTTAAAGCTTTGATAACGACAAATCAAATCTTCTTTTTATTTTCCATTCTGATTTCTAACACCCTTTTTAATTTGCTTTCATAACTCCTGTACCATATATTTTATCATTTACATTGTATTCGTTTGTTTTTCTTTACCTATTTATTGTTATTGCAGTTCCATATCTAATGCTTGCATTTGAATGTGAATGGATGTTCGTATGAATGTGTTTACTTATTTCGCGAAATAACCCATGGAAATGCAAACAAAAAACGACTTACCGCTTCAATTTTCAAAGTCATTAATTTTTCTTCTATCATGTATTGATTGCTTTCATTTTTATTCATTTTTGTTTTGTTTTGTTTTGCTTTCCTATTTGATATTTTTAGCAAATAAGTTTTTTCAACGTGAAATCCTAGCTTTTTCACGTTTTGTTTTGATTCGTTCATCATATCATGTTTTCACAGTAATGCACTATTGCTCCTATTGTTTAAATAGTATCTGGATTGGCAGATTTTTTTCTTGTTATGCCATATTATATTTCATTTTAGTAGTAATTTTTCATGCTATGGTTGTATGTGTAATACCTCATTAATCTTAACACTATCAGTGTTTTTTTTTCTTGCTTGGATCGATTCTACCTTCATTTGCTTTTTCATTTGTTTGTTTTATAATCTATAAAAAGAGTTTCTTTATCGTATATTGTAGCGTTTACACGATAGTCCATTGTTTTGCACATCCACAGATATTTATCGCTTTCGCAGTTCCATTTTTTTTGTTTCTCTCATCTGTATGCTTCCAATAAACACATTTCGCGAAATGACCCAACATAAAGCATGCGAAGAAAAAAAAAACAACGAGAAATAAAGCGGACGCCGTAAAAGGCTTCATAAATAATAGAAATAACCCGTCAGTGTCAGTGCAGAAGCCTTCATCCGAAGGCTCTATCCGTTCTTGGCGCTTCATCTTAGTGCACGCCGGGCGCCTCCCGCTTCCATCCGGTACAACATCCCTTTGCTTTTGGCGGGGATAATTTTTCAAACTTCGCACCCAGCAAAGAAGGATTGACACACCACTTAGGGCCGACACTTGCGCCCGGGCACGGTTATCATCTTTCCGCCGTGCCGATTTTGCGCCACCGAAGGGCGTCGGTTTGTTGGTAAACATTCGGCCACCCTGCAACCGTGCTGCGTGGGACGAAAGTAAAAGCGAAACCAAATCCTTGCTCGGAAATCAGTACGGGTTTTTTTTATGCTTTCCTTCCTCTTGGATTGCTGACGTAGTCCAGCTGACTGCTGTGAGGCTAACAACAAACGACCCAAAGAAAGTCACAGAAAGTTACGTTCTGTGTATAGCACAGGAGAGAAAAAAAGGAAACGCTGTCCTGCGCTCCAGGACCTCCGCAATGAATCATGGAAAAAGTTCTGGTTATTTCTGCTCGCCCTTACACCTTACAACTACCACCCCGTCGTGAAAAATGAGACATTCCTGTGGAGACGCGAGCAACGGCGCGTCCACCGCACACACGTCCACACACGGTTTCGTCGGCTCAGGAAAGGGCGAACGCGGCCGGGAAGGCATTAAGCTTCGGCACAATTTATGGTCACATTCCGTGAATCCTTTCCTCCCTCTTTTTTTTTCTCTCTCTCTCTCTCTCTCTCTCTCGTCGGGTAGTGTGATTGGCGTCAGATGGAAAGTAAAAGTTAGTTTTTCGTATCGGGAAGGAAATTCGACGACAACGGCACGCGCGTACGCTCGTTCGCGCCAAGCATATAAATCAATTCCTGGAGCTACGGAGCGCACCGGAAGTAAGCCCGCCCGCCGGCGACGAAATGTGGCTGCATCATCGACTTTGATGGGTCAGCTGGGTTTGGAGAAGTCGGTCAGATTTGTTGGTCATCATCGAGAGCGCGCTCGATCGATTTCCAATAATCATCTCGTGCTGGAACGCCGAAGCAAAGGAGAGCCACACGCGCCGAACGGCCAAGAACGGGTTCTGAGCGTTCGGAGCGAGATTGAGGTTTTGATTAAAATCGTGACCAAAAACTGGTCCCGTCGGAACGCTGTCTAGCGGGGCAGGTGTGACAGGTTTGCCTCGGACCGGATTCCAAACCGTGTGACCCAAATCGGGAGGCACCCGTAACGTCCACGAAATGGAGAGTGGGTTATAACCACCTCAAGATATTCGTGCCGACCAGAGGTTTGATTGAGCAACAGGTGTCCGACTAACGAATGAATCTTCCACTGATGGGGCTTTATGTTTCCAAAAAGAGGTGTTTATTGTTCGAAATCAAGTTGCGTTACGAAGTTTAGGTGAGCTCCTCCTGTACGACGACTAACCTCATGGAAGAGTTCATCCAGCTTCTGAAGTGAAATGTACCGCCAACGTACCGTCATCAAAACGATATTAAAATGCGATAAAATGCGACGTGAAACGACAAACTACGGGAGAAGATCCGTACAGCGTTTGTTCAACTCAATCTCACTCCAATCCCCCCGTCGGTATGTAAACGCACAAACCGTCACCCATCTCTTGTTCAGTGCTCACTACGATTCCAGGCGCAAGCTGAACCTGCCAGCTCGGTAACTCTATCCGGTGCGCAATCAAAAACTTCACTTATTCCCGAGCGCACATTTCTCCCATTTCTTCGGGACAGGGAGCAGGAGATAAAATGTTCTCACCTAAAGCTGAAACTGAATTTTATTGCCGCCCAAACAGAATGGAGCACAAACGAGCGCACGAGGAAAATAATTTTTACGACCGCCTCGCGCGTGCACCCCCTGGAAACCCCTGCCAAGAGGCCACTCAAATGACTCCCATCAATCGTGTGCCCCTTCCCCGTGCCAATCCCGGCACTTACACACACACACACACACACACACACAGCTTGCAGCTGTGTGCAGTTCCGCCCGGGGTTTATGATGGACGCGTTACACCGGGCGAAAGTTGAACTTTTCACTCCATAAACCTGCTAATGCGAACGTGTCGGCGGGCGTTCAAGGAAGTTATGGACCGCAAAAAGACACGCCAGCGTTATCCTTTGAAGTTGGGCGGGAAGGCCAGAAAGAGCCGACTTGTAGGAGATAAAGTGCAAACATACACACACACAGGCGCACACACACACAAGTGCGAATAAAAATGGCAAGCAAACTAGGTCAGCCGGATGGTTTGTTATCAATCATATGCTAACTCCTTCACGACCAGCGAAAGCAAAAAGAAGCGGACAGGTTTGGGAGCGATTTTTTGTTGTGTAGGTTAGGGGTAGTTGGCTGGCTGTCCGTCATTTCGGCCCACGCACGGACCCACTGGTACGGCTTCCGCCCAGCATTGCACGTGAGACGTGAGACGAGGTGTAAGCTGCCCGCACATCCATATCAGTTTATTCGGCGCGAGCGACACGTGCCGCCAGTGTATGGGTTCCACCGTCTCGTTTGATCGATTCCTTTCCATTTGAAATCGAAGCAGGCGCTGGTGGTGGTGTGATGTAAATGACTACAAACAAAGTTCACATGGCATTTTTAACAGGTCGGTGGGAGTGTCCCCCAATCCTCCACACATGGAGATGCTTTTGTACGGTGGTGGTTGATGTAAAGAGCAAACAGGTTAAACTATCGACGGTGTTGGAATACGTGGTTAGGAGCAGAAGTTCATTTTACATCTTGACCTATTGCGCCCAACTTTGGTGAGTAATACTGTGATGATGTAACCGAAACTTCAGAGAAACTTTCAACACGTCCCACTATTGTGCGATGATCCTTGACGGCAATTATCTAAACTTCGCCTCACCTCGAGGTCCTTGCGAGGCTTTCCGAGCGGAAACCACAAGTTACAGGAACCGCCAACAGAAGCGACCCTTTTGCCGCACCACGATATTGACATTTCGTTTGAGGTTTCCCCGTGCGGCGACCATCGGTCGGAATGGCGGAACGCTGCTACCGCTGGATGGTTCGCCTGTTGTGGTCCGTCAAAGCCGATGAAGCGATTTATTTTCATCTTGCTTCCACCCCTTTTATGGGTGTTGGTGGTGTTGTGGTGCTGCTGGATGTGAGCGTAAAGCGGTATCCCCGGACGCCCGAACGGAATGCCCTTCACACGCTGTACGAGTGCGAGGATTGATGAGGGAGATCATTTATCATGGAATGCGCTCGATCGGCTCCGGCATGCGACGAACAGGGCGAGGAGATAATTTCGACCCCGACACAATCCCGGGCGTGATTGGGAGCAATCGTGGAGTCTTCTGGAAGCAAATCGGTAACAAAACCCGAGTCATGCCGTGCCGGGAACACATCACCGTGGTCACGCAAGGTGACGTGTACATTCTTTCATCTCGGTTCCAATTAGCGGGCGTGGCACGTGGCCCCGTAGTGGCACGTGGTTCGGTTGTGCTTTAAGTGAAAACCGAAGCTACCGAAGTAGGCCACCCGGGACCACCTGTTTGCAGCGGCGGCGAGCCATCAATAAACTTCGGCAACCTAGTGAGTCCGTCGGCGAGAACAGGTGGGTCCGGCAGCACGAACATGCAAATGCTCTTTTCCATCGCGCATCTCCCCATTCACCATCCAGCGAGAAATTCACGCCCGACACCGTTGGGAAATTTATTAGATCATCACCCAGCCGATGTGTTGTTCCCACCCGGTGGCGTTCGGATTTTTTGTGTGTGTCTGCTTTTGATGGTTTAATTTCTCTGCTCGCATTATTTATGGAACGGCCAATCACCTACCCGGCCGTCTAGGATTTATTATGCAAATGTTTTGAAAGGCGGCTGGTGGTGGTGCTGGTGTGTGAAGCTGAGTTTATTACTTTCAATGAACTTCGGCTGCGGTTACTGCTATTTATTACCACGGCCGTAGGAAGCGTTTCGGATTGTTTTGTGAGTGGACTGGACGAGATAAATTAATTGAAACGCTACTACCGTAACGTCGTCGACCCCCGCCCGAAAGGAAGCTCACACGATTGGCGTGGGTTCAACCGAACAAGCTATCCCTCGTTTTTCCCCCCCCGCGTAGTAATTAATTACGTTTGGACATAGTTTGGCTCATAAATGGGTTACTTGTGTGCTGCTGTCACGCGAACTGCATTGGATAACCGACTTTTCGAACATAGTTCCTCGATAGTTGGTGAACTAGTTTTCAATTTCGACGTTTTGTTCGATGTTGTTGAAGCTCTATTTAGTGATTTTTTGTGTTCGTTTGTGTCCCAAAAGTATGATCAACAGTTCCATATAATGTATACGCTAACAACAAAACTTTCTATAACAACATTTTAAAAGTTCCCAGAATTGTATTTAGTGACTAGTACATACGTTACATTGGAGTAAATTCCTTCAAGAGAAAAGCTTAAATGATACGAACCTATTAATGCGTTGGTAGTAAGTGTATACATATTTCTATATGCAAATTGCAAACTTTTGGACTGATGTATCATGTCCACGTTAACATATAATACAATGTGCCGCTTTATGAGAGTTAGATTTTCGTCTTTATATTTCCCTCATATCCTCACTTTATCACTATATAAATATCCTCACTTTATCACTAATTATCTGTTGGGAATTTATTAACTAGTTGGTTTTGTAGTGTACCATTTGTAGTGTTTGTAGCGCTCCTGATGATCTTCAAATGGATGTTAATGTTTTTAAAAGCTTCAAGAGCATGTCGAATATGTTCAAACACATTCTCTTTTGGAACAAGTATAACACATTTAAATATTTTTCTTTCTTTTCAATCCCCTTTTTGAGACCTCTCCTTTCCAAATATGGGTTGACATAACGCATATAGTTCTAACAATGATGCATTAGCTTTGTTAACTTCAACTTCTTTTAAACGTGAAAATATTGAACTCAATCATGCCCTATCAGAATCAGGAAATAATTATCAAAATGCATACGTTTAGGAAATCATACAGTTCGTCGCCAATTATAGCATCTTATTTGTTGTGAAAAATGCAGCTTTTTCTTTTTAAAACAGATAACCTAAATGAACACTTCAGAAGAATGCAGGAGACAAAAACTTGTTTCAAATTTATCACTATCGCCCGGTATTAATGTCAATATCTTATCTGGAACTCGACCAAATCGAATGTGAAAAGTTTCTTCAGCATTTTTAATCATAGCCGAAAGGAATTACAAAATCCATATGATAAACTGTTTCAACGGCTTCGATTATTGCTACAGTCTATCGCTTGTGGGTCTTGCTACAAACCACTAGCAGAGCGGGCAATAAACCAATCCAAAACGAGATTCGAGCAGAGCATTCCACACGGATCCATTGTGTCTCTGGGGCCAAATTAAAACTGGAACAAAGTCAAACGGTTGGACAAAGGGCTCGATAAAGACGCATCCATTACACGATTTGGGACGCTGAGCTGGGAAACTGGGTTGTGATTATTAATTTTCCTCAGCGCTCGTCTCCAGTGTGGAGAAATGGCGAGACCATCATTCAAGCAAGCCGGCTTCCCCATCAGCGTCTAAGACGGCAACGCGGACCATTCTAATCCCGTGTAACGAGAGCTGTGGTTTTTCCGGCCGGTCGTGATCTGTTTCGCCAAACCGTGTGCCGTGGTAGCATGCCGACGGATTGCGGCTTCATTGGGTTCGGGCTCGTGGATTCTGGGCGAAAGTCTCTTCCGTTCCCGCGCAACTCACCGCAGCTAACGACAAAAGCCACAAATTAATTTTCCAAATCCAAACACTACCGGTTCGTCCGCCTGTGGTTTAAAGTAAGCTAACACCATCCATCCATCGGTCCATCCCGTTTCGACGCCACGGGCAGATCAAGCCCATTCTCAATACAGCTCGTAAATGCACCGGAAGCACGGTCTAGCCCACGTACACACACACACACACACACACCGAAACATATGCATCAGTTCGCATCGGACGTAGTGGTATGGGGCGGAAACGGCTTAAAAGCTCGCCTTTCCTCCATATTGGGGTGTTGGAGTGGGGGAATTTTCTCTCCTATGGGAACGCCTGGGAACCGGATGATGATGAATCTGCATCCATTTCCGACACATCAGCCAACGTCCTCCGTGAAATCGTCTTAAGGAGCAAAGTAGTGAGTTTTCGTGCTGCCTGAGAAAATTGAAATACAAGAAGCTGCAGCACCGGTACGTTTGGCAGGATGTGTGAAAGCGATGGGAAAATGCTTCCCAGTGAGGAGCGTCGGATCGGATGACGCTTGTCACTGCCGTCATTGCAGCAAGCATGCGAGGCACGCGAGAACGCGGTTTGCGGAGAGAAGTGGATTAAGATGATAAATTCATAATGCAAGTGTTTCGCCTTTCGCGCCAGCATTGGCTGCATCGACCCATCCCACCATCAAATCGATAGGAGTTAAAGCGAAACGAGAGTGCTAGAATATGGTGGCCGTCCTCTAAGAAAACAGGCATCTCCATTAAATCTACATTAAAGGTTCACCCACGGTTGATCGTTCCCTCCATCGAGTGGAAAGATAAATAAACTACCCAGCATCAATGGCTCACGCTGGGAACTGTGGATGAAGGCAACGTTCTAAATGTGTACCGAGAAAGCTCCACGACGAAAACACGTGTTGGTGGGGGGCCGTGGCATCTATGAATATGAAATAAGTCACGGTGTTCTGCAGAACGGCAAGACAAAAAAACTGGACTCCCGACGCTCCCAATAACGAACTTTGAGAAAAATATTGCTCTTTCAGATTTTGCTTTCCGCTTGTATTTTCGTCCTGTTTTCTAAGAAGCGGTGCCTTAACTGGACGCAACAGCAGATTCCGTAACCTCTGGTTCCTGGAAGCGTATTGAATTTCCCAGACCAGCGTGGATGAAGCAAACGCGCAATCGTCGTTGTGAAGGGTAGAGAAAAAGTTATGCATGTGCTACCATATTCTCTCAGAAGTATTTGAATAATCCATGAAATCTGGCCAAAGAGTTGTTAACACAAATCGATTTATATTGTTCGATTGGTCAATAGAGTTGTTTAATTGGGTCAGATCAGAATCCAATTCATACCGAATTGATACTAAAGCTAAAGCAAATAATTTTCCCAGTTTATTGTATAAAAATTGTATTCATTTATGACTCACAAACACTGTCCACGGTTTTTCATCGAAAGCGTATCACTCCCTGTCACTCGGGACCTACTTCCGTGCACACAAATACTTCAAACGGATAGCCAAAATTTCAACCTCCGGCGCCATTCGATCGGGGAAATTCGATGGCTGCGCTTGATTTAAACGGAGTGAAGGAAAAGTTCGTAAGCGCCGACTTTCGTCGTCGGGATGGCGGGAGAGGACATGACCCGCGTTACTTGATGTATGATGCTTGTGAGTGTGTTTTTCTTTTTCCTTTTTCCCCCTCTGTTTGTGACATTCACTGAGACAAACGATCTCTTATCACAGATGCTTCGACCAGTGAACTAGTTTGCAGCAAGGCACGTTCAAATATACCGCAGGAATCAACTTCATCATGTGCACATGAATTCCCCTATAAATAAGACAAATGGCGACCCGCTTTCATGTTCTCACTGTGCGGTTCCTTTACACCGATAACTAATGCACAATAAATGCATCTCGATTCACCACGACCAAAACGGCAGCGAAAACAAGGAAAGCGAATCTCTCCCCCCCCCCCCCCCCCCGTTCACGTTGAAATGTCAAATCGGGAGCCCCGATACAGAGGGATTTACTTTAAATTATATCGCTCCGTGCTTTATCCGTCCGTGGTCAAACACGTTTACCAGTTTGGGCGGGTATGTTGGAAGAAAAAAAAACCCGAAACGATCGTCCTAACCGGTAACTAAGTTGTGCTGAATCGAATCAAAACGCGAACGTATGAAACGGGAAACATCGAAATAGCGTATGTGTTTGTGATGCTACCAAAAAAAAAAGACGAGAACTAAAGTCGGAAAACGTTCTTAGCGTTTACATTTAGCGCTCGTACCGTGAGGTCCCCAAAAAGGACGAGGGCGATTCAGGCAGCGGCAGCACAGTGAGTAAGGAAAAGTTTCAAAGTTCGTACTATTTTTTCCTTACACCGTTCGTTCGTTCGTTCTGATTCGCTTGTTTAACGTAAGCTCCGGTTCTGCACGCTCAAGCAAATCCCTTCCCGCTCACTGCTACCCGCAGCTCAAACCCTAAAGTCAGCGTCATGTGATGAAAAATAGCAATTCCATCGGTTGGTTCTTCGCTCACGCTCGGTCTGTTGGTTTTACAGTGGTTCACAAATAAGAGGTGCTCTGGAAGAAAGATCTGTCGACTTGGTTTTAAATTTCAGCAAAGAATAGAATCCTTAAGATGATCCTTTAGCGTATATGCCAAACAAAAATAGTTCTGAGAAATTCAATCCGGATCGGATTCAGAGCTTCAAACCGTGGAACTAATTGACCCGAACTCAATCTCAACTCAGGGATTGCTTTGATCCGGATTGAGATTCTGATCTCGGGTTGAGATTCTGATCAATGAACTAAACGGTTGTAAGTCGGATCCGGATCCGGATAGATTTTCCAATTATTATTACTCCAGTAGTAAACGATAATAATACTCAAAATAAATAATACTTTAAATAATATTTAAAAAATATTAAAATATTTATATCTCGCCAGTATTTTAGTAGCAATACAAATTACAAGTTTATTCGTTATTCAGTAAACCAAACAATTCATTACTATGTAGGCTCATACTAAAAAATATAATAAGTTTTCTGTGTCAAAACATTGGTAAAGTTTTGAAAAGAAAAGTAAATATCCCGTTGAGGCACTCACTGTATTTAGTCTGTTTCTCTCTTGAAGTATAGCTTCGGCACTGCTGTTCCGCATTTTCAGTCGCTGATGCATCCGTTCGTCGGATGTTGGGTAGGTTAGTTGATGAAATGGATAGCTAGACTCTCCCAACCGCACCGTAATGCGTTGGAGTGATTGAATTGATCGAAGTTTAGCGCAATCGAGTGATTCGAACCAGCTGTTTTACACCGGGTTGTTTCGTTGTATTTTTTTATTCAGACATTGCGCTCATGGTATTGATTACATATTGCATTCTACGAAACAATATTAAAAAAAAAAACAATATTTCCAAGTCCTGTGTTTCATAGCCGTTCGCAGAACGTTCTTCGGCGGTGGAGTTGTTTGCTTTATTAGCCATTTCAGGTTCATAAATCCAATAAATAAGCAATTAATTGAATAAATCATGCTTCATCAGCCTCACCGGCTCGCCCCGGCACGGGCACTTAAAGCCGTGCGCCCTTTTCTTCAAATCGAACGTGATATGCTCGATTCCGTCCTACCTGCCCGTCGTCGTGCGCGAACTTGACAGTACTGGCCTCGAGCCTCACGGGCGTTCCGCAGATGGTGGTGGGGGGGGGGGGGGTAAATTAAATTGAGCTTAATTCGATTCTTCATAAACACCCTTCGTCATGGGCCGGTAACGATGCTACGGCTGGAAATTGCTTCACCCGGCAGATACTCGAGCCCGGCCCCAAGCGGGCGCATGCTGACATTTACCACGAGTTCAGCGTGTGCCGCAGACCGAGCCGCGTTCATGAAGTGTACAGCTTGTCTTCCTGCATGATAGCGTCAATCGCTTGCGTCCGCGGCTGAAGCGTAAGGATGTTCGACACGCGGGCTGTAGCTTCTGTGCCTCCTTACGGAACGTTTCCTTAAGACGTTACGAGCAAAAAATCACCATAAGCAAGCAGTAAAATTATTACTCACACACCACGACACATCGCAAACAGCCGGGCAGACAGACAGACGGCCAGGCTTCGTCCGCAATCCGAGCCGGCGCTTGAGTCATGAAAAATGGCAACATCCAGCCCCGGTGCCACTGCCGGCATCAATCTCATTTCCGTCGCGCGTTCGGACGAGATAGTTCGCTCGCGACGGGATAGAGATGTACACGCGGGGGACAGATGTGATTTGGAATTCACGCCCAGTGGATCGATGGCGCATGCGATGAATGATCACGTCAGCAACGGTTCGATTGCAGCTTATTCATGAATTGGACGCGGCAAGTTATCCAAACTCCAATCAGTTTTCTTGTGAGGAAGCTATTTTTTATTCTGATTGAGTTGAGGACGGAATGGCAGGCGTCGTGTGAAAATGTCAAACACTTCGAGAGAAAACATACTGTTTCTCTTGAAAACATTGGACTTTTTTTTGTCGGAGTTTCACAAGTTCCTACAAAAGTGACGTAAGTTGAAGTTCAGTACTTCCGTGCATACTTCCGGCCTCTTTATTAATCAGATGTTTCATAAGCACTTCATACAGATTTTACGTTTTAGAGGGTTGCAAATGATGAAAATTCAAATTGACCATCACTTCCAGGATGTTTCAGACCCGCGATACGAGAGTACCCGGAAGCGCGTACTGCACCCAAAGTCCGAGACCGAATCCACTTCCAAATTCGTCTTCAACGACGGCAAAAGTTTCAAAAGGAGCCGGTACCCTTTCGCGAAACACTTACTAGCGAACCTTTTCGAAGCCAAACCACTCTCAACCCGGTTCGACCGGTTAATTAAACAACTTGTGACACCGGTCTGTCACCGGGCATGTCCTCAGGGCCACGCGCTGGCGTTGACATCGGGATCGCCCAGTGAGATGGAAGGACCCATTTCGTTCACTCGAATGCCATTTTTCGGGCGAATTTACTAAGTTGACCATGAAAACAAATCGCCTCCAATTAAACCTAACCCTTTTTTCCGGCAACGGGGTGCGGCCCGCAACCTGCGGCTCCCGCACACCCGCCAGGCACTAAACCAGCCAGTTAATTGGGGTTTAATTGTGACAGCGTAGCCGCTGCCCGTTGCCCGTTGCAAACACGGCGGCGACGGATGACTTGGAACGCGGAAGCATCACTTCGACAGTCAGGGTTTTTTTTTTGTTTCCCCGCTGCTAAAGGATACACATCATCCAACCGACTGGATGGCGTCAACACCATATAAAGCACCACCCCAAAAAAAAGTGCGAAGAAAAGTGCTTGGGATGCGAGCCGAGCGAGCAGACGGGGCAGGATAGCACCGCACGCAAAAGTTACCCAATTAAACAACCGGTAGATGGGATACGCCACCTTACCGGCGGTAGAAAGTTATAATGAAACGGTGGCGTCGGATTTCAAAAATCATTCAGTCACTGTTTGCGTGCTAAATTACCGTCGCACGGCGTTTCCGCCCCATCATCGATAGATTACCGCCCACGTGCACTCGGAAGGTGCTCACGATGCCGACTCTTTATCGGCGCCCGAAAGGTATGCAATGCGAGCGTCACTTTGACGTTGGCGTTGGTGGTGGATCGCAGCGATGCCCACACCTACGCCGGTTGGCTTCGGGCTAGCTAAGGCCGCGTTCCGTGTGACGTACCCTCGCTAACGGCTGCGAAAAGGACACGCCATAAAAGTGTACATCCGTCCAGGGCCGTCCAGGGAGCGATTGAAAGCGTGCTCTCTCTCCGCTTTTCCGCTCCGCTCTCTCTCCGCTTTTCACTGCCCTTGGCTTCGCCCTTTTTCTACAGCCGTGTGTTGCGTGAGTCTAAGTGGAAGTCATGGAATTTGGGCAATCATAATAAGCGCCCAGCATAACGAGATTCGCTAGGCTAGGCGTTTCGCCACACTCATGCTTAGTTCGCGTCTGCTTTGGTCGCGCTGTACGTCAACAGCATTAACGTTCGATAGGTCTGGGTCTGGCTCCGTACGCTCCATTTCCCTCCTAATTCTGTTCCGGGACGTGATAGCAGCAATTTGAATGACACGTATTTCTTAAAGCATCCGTTATCAATATTTATTATATATTCGCCATTTTTTATGTGTTTCTTGCTTGCGTTCTTATGTGTCTACTTCTAGCTTATGTTCGATGTGTTTGTAATATAATAATTTTTACTAGGCCAGCAAAACATTGGCGTTTTTTTGAAGTTTCAATTCCAGTTTGAAACAGTTTTTTTAAATGTTACTTATAACGTATTTCAAGCATTCATACTTCACTGAAAAAAGCACAGCAACAGGCATGAAGTATTGCAAAACTAGATCTAGATACAGGGGCGCCATCTCTTGACGAGTATTGAAACTGAAATGCATTTGAATTTTCCATGATTTATTTTTCTTAATTCGCTGTTTAAATATCTGCTATATTTGGTATAACAAGTATTTGAATACTAGTAACAAGTATTAAATACTGAGCAAGTATTTAAAGAGAAACATGAATATTTTCTAGATTATAATAGTTTTATTTCATCGAACTAGACATTTTAATCAACCCTAGCGTGATGCTTTTTATGCAAATGTTTGCATAATTTAAAAGAAAAACTTCCCAACGCTTTGTTCGTCTCACACAACGTGCTCCAGCTCCATTTCCAGGCCCCGTTCTTCGATCACTTACGGCTCATTGGGTGGCGGCGCGTATCATATCTACCGTTCCGTATCCTTCAGAATCTTATTGCTTCAGTTATTTTTGCGGCAAAGAACACTGTAGTGAAAAAAAAACACCCACACACAGCACAAAAGCGCGGATGGATCGATTTATTTCGCCGATGGGCGGCAGATCATCGGCGTGGCTTTTCAGTCGCCGGAACAAATGAGTTTGTTTGCCCGAAGAAAAAAAACACTGAAAGAGAGTGTTCCGCACGCCAAAAAGCGAAACTTTTACTAAATGTGAACTCGCCTCGCCCCCTCCGTCGGTCCGTAATTTCATCACCGTACCGCATTGTGTGGCAAGCTTTCCGGGCACGCGGATAATAAGGCTGCCACAAGGGATGCTGGCCACAGTTTGGACCGGCTCACTGGGATGAGGATGGGGACGGGCACGGAACAGGCGCCGAAATATGCAGACGCGACCTTAAATTCCGACCATTAGCAGGATAAAATGTACATTCATCGTGTTCCCGCTTCATTCGTGCGAACTTTTGACTTTCGTCCGACGTGCGCCGTTCCCGCCCCGGGATGGAGCAAAAACAACTTTGGGCCGTTTTTCAACGAGCTAACTTTTCGCCTCCAGGTCCCGCCAGGAATATTGGACAGAGGAGGTGCGGAGCCTGCCCTGCGGGCCAATACGGCGGTCGATTATTGTGATTAGAGCAGCCCGGTACGAAAGTTCGGCTGCCGGCCCGAAACCACCGTATCACTCATCGGTTGCCAGCCCGGGTATTGAGACCGGCGTTTAATTATTTGTGTATCGTTCTCGCCGGCGCTCGCTCGGAAGTTTGGCATGCCGTGGCGAACCGATCTGCTTTGATTCATCGCTTCATCTCCAAAGAAACAGGTAACCAAAGGAAACGACATCGAAGCAAGGTAGGCGCTGCTCGAACGCGCCTGGGAGGTATGCAAGCATCTGTCACCTGGCGACAAGATATCGCTCGTCGCGTCACTTTTCTCGTGCTCGGTTTCCCGGAGCGCGCCTGGAGGCGGAACCGTTAGCAATAATAGGATTATGGCGCTAAGCCACAGGACAAACGTGCGCCACCTTGTCCGGGAACGGATTAATTCGAGCCATAAAGCATGCACGGGAAGCTAACTCGAGAAGACAGCCACAACAGGTTCACAACAGGCCGGGCCGGCCGAGACAGTTCGAAGGAATCAATAATTTGATTTGTTTGCCAAATTACGTTTGCTCGTCTTGGTTTTACGTAGCAAGGCGCTTCACAGCGGCCGACACCTGCACAGCGCACGACGCAGGAGATACTGGAACGGAGCGCCATAACCCTCCTGTTGTTGGAAACAAGTTTTGCTTTTTTGGCTTTCGTCTTCCCCCTCTGTATTTCCATGGTACGGGAAAAAGGATCGCTTAGAATTAGCTTTCTTGCGTTGCTCCTCCGCCGCGCGGTGCGCCGTGACATCAATTTCGCTGACACTAAACGGCTCCAACGGTAGGAATTAGACGTGACATCAAAGGGCGACGAATTTCGCTTGTCATTCGATCGGCAGATCCGGACCAGATCGCCGGGGTGGATATTGCGAGCGGAGAAGGCTTTCCCTGGAAGCGGTAAATTTGTTATTTGATTGTTTTCTCCCCCTGCCGACCGCCCCGGTACAGGAGGCCGCGCCGGGCTCACCGGGCCAGCGAGGAATGCAGCCCATTTCTATTAGAGAGAGAGACCCTTCGACGGAAGGTATGGCTTTGATTTTGCGGACGCGCGTTCGCTCCTTGCTGGGCACTCGTGTCGAATAATTAGTTTTCTCGAGAGGGAAACCTTCCTGTCGGGAGGGAGAACCCTCGGGAACGGCCATTTTTTACGAAAAAAAAAACCTGATACAACATACATTCTGCAGTATAAAAACATTTTAAAAATCTTGTAGGTTACTGTGCATCTTAAACGTAATCGGTAGTTTATGAAATATATCTTCAGGAGCAAACCGAATGCACTTTCGCACATAAAACAAGCCAAAAAGAAGTTATTCTCCGTAATAATCGGGTACTTTGTCTGGGCTTATTATATACTCCACACAGCGAATTTCGTTCTGATACGTTTTTTACAATGAAATTTCAAATAATTGTGACTTGACTCTACTAAGTCTTCAGATTTCCTTTAGTTAATCAAAACTCAATTGATCTTGTTTGAATTTTGAAAAAAATAGTCCTCCTGAAGTACCTGACTGAAGTGTCGGACATACTTATTCGTTTGTATCTTCCAACTTTGATGGACCCAAGAAAATGGTGTGAAGATGTCTTTTAAGACGTCCTTGTAAAGGTTGTTATTTATGTGTGAGCGATGTTCAGAGATATTTCTGCGATACCCACGTCGAATAGCCTGACCACAATGTTCAATGGGATTCGATCTTTAATTATTTTTACTTTTTTTTGCAATTTTTAAGGTTTTTGTTATTTTTGTAAGGACGGACTTTGCTTGAGGAGACCGGGAGAGGTAACGGGAATAAAACTAGAATAGTTAAATCACAACTGGTGAAAATGTTCGCTAAATCGGTTAGCAATTGCTAAAACTAGACGTCTAGAACTAGACTTCACATGAAAGTTGTACGTTTCTAGTATTGCATTCTTTTTCCGTAAGGTTAATAAGGTTTTGTTTACAAGACACGCGGCAAAACAATACTCGAAAGCAAAACTAGAAAGAGGCCCACATCAGCTCTAAAAAAGAAATCATTTCATCCAATTTATGTGAATAGAAAGATATCGATCAAAACGCATCGGAAAAAGGTTATGCATATAAAAGCCATCCGTCAGCCCAATCTCGCTCTAATGATTCACCAATGCTGCATGCCGATCCGTTTCTAATATCGTCATATTTTCCACTCAATTAGCACCA
Organism: Anopheles dirus; assembly: GCA_000349145.1. Lineage (NCBI taxonomy): Eukaryota > Metazoa > Arthropoda > Insecta > Diptera > Culicidae > Anopheles > Anopheles dirus. The sequence continues at coordinate 5,296,578 of KB672868.1, read as the reverse complement.
TCGATCAAACGCCGGCCCATCCGCTTGACCGTTTCGGCGAAGGATTGCTGGGCGACCCGGGCGATAAGTCGCACCGTATCTTCCCATTCGAAACACCTGCCGGCACGTGCGCGCCCCACCAGTTCGATGATGATGATGATGGGAGCGGTTCGTCGTGATGTGGCGGCAGCAAATTGTATCCTGCCGTCTGCCTGCAACACAAACTCTCACCGCGCGCGCGCTGCCAACACGCGTCAGGATGATCGAAGACAATTGAAGACCTTCTCAAAACCCGGCCAGTTGGGAAGGTGTTACCGGGAAGAGATAAATCAAACACAAACAACGTTACAGGGTGTGCGTTTAACGTGTAACGAGGCGTACGCTGCCCGGCACCCTTCGCCATACCGGTGAAATGCTTCCCTCTGGAGCTCGTTTGCAAAGCAACGCATCAGATCCTGATTTACGAGATTTTGCCAAGCTCGCTACGACCTGAGCTGATCGTTCGAACGGCACCAGGTAAGGACAACCAACGCCTGTGTGTGTGTGTGTGTGTGTGTGTGTGTGTGTGTGTGTCTTCCTTTGTGTTTCTCTTCGAATTATTGGCGTCTTGACGTTATAAATTATAATCAAAGGCTCCCAAGTTAGCAGGCACCGAAACCTTTGCAAGCGCGGCCCACCTGCTTCTGGCCGATACCGTCGGCGATGTCCGCCAGTGGTGCCGATAACTGAGCTTCCCGAGTACATGTATTCATCATCGTTCGCTGCTGCAGCAAGCAGAAGCGAGCGCCCCGTCCCGAGTTCGGTCATTGTTTATGGGCTCGGATTGCGCCTCGCTTTTCGACGATTCGATAAATAATTGTAATAAATTCTGTCATGCCACACCACGGCTCCGGAGGCGCACGCGTTCGCCGGCCATCACGTATCGCGCTAGGCCATGCTCCTAAAGTGTTCCCCAAGAGTGAAGCACAGCTTCGGGAAGCATCCTTCCACAGCTTCTCGTTGCGCCTGATATCGTGTATCATTGCACGACTGCGGGATTGAAGGGTCGACAGGAATTCATGCGTATGCCGACCCAATTCCCTTTCATCGTGGCCATGCTACCTTATCGACCCGGAAGAAGTCTTTGATTGCTACATCACGAGGCAACGCGTTCCCTTTAGATTGGCTACAAATTTATAACCGTGGAACCAAAAAATTGCAACGGAAGCCCTTACAAGAGGATCACCAAATCCGGGAAACGAATCTCGCTCATAAGGGATGAGTTGATTTGTGTTGTAACTCACGGGAATTGAGGAAGGTGTTTCACTGAGTATGACTTGAAATGACACGCATTTAATCTTCAATTTTTAGCGTTCCAGACGATTTAATACAGGTGTCCGTTGAGAGATATGCTTATTGGATATGTGTCACGGAAAAGTTTATACAGGTTCAGCACGTTTGTGCGAATACTTGTCGATGTAGTTCCCGTTTTGGAAGGCAAACATGCATGGCAAATAATACGAATCTACAGGAAGGATGCTTGGATTCCCTACTGTTTCGTAGAGCAAGACTGCTGTGCAATCATTGTAGGTTCTGTCACTAGCGCTTTTGTTGGGAAGCACTTTATTCGGAAACACTTCCCATTGGAAGAGTGGATGATAAGCGCAATCGTGTCTGTTGTGCGAGAAATTGGATCAAAACGAGCATATCCTGGTTACAGCTGTAGGAGCTCTTTGCTCCCCTGGGATTTCGTGTGCAATGATGCGCGTTTTGTATTATTTATTTATTTATTTTTTAACATTCTTACGTTGAATGAGGTTCGGTTTATTTGCAATTCTTAGAACATTGTGTAAACTACGATTATGTACCGTTTATGCTGCTTCAAAGTGACGCTAACAAATGTCTTAATCGTCAATCTGGACACTTTCCAGAAAAATTAAGGCTTGTTGTCTTTTCACTAAACGTGCACTGACTTTTGTCAGCTTGGTTTAAAACCAATCTACATTTCCTCGATAAACGGATTTTTTAAATGCACAATTGTACTCGAGCACAATTGTATTGAGATGTACTAGCCCTATTATGCTATATCAAATGGATTTATATAGTTGTATTTTCCATGTGTTAATTAATCAAACAACCTACAAGCCAGACATTGATTTCAATAGAACCTTCTAACATTTCATCATGCCTATGCTTGGCGCTCACTTATGCTGATGTCATAACGGTCAGTGTTTCTTAACGCAAAGCAGTGTTCCTGTGTTTTTTCTTATAAATTTGTTGTTCATTTAATTTTAATTTCGTGTATTTATGTTTATGAGTATGGAATATTAGAGAAGGTCTTTGAAGATAGCAAACAACTATTGGGTTATTCATTCGTTGCCCGTGATTAAGAACTGCTGCACTAATCAGCGTCTGCTTCGGAACATTCATAAACAACTCCAACGTCCAAACGCACGTATACCAGCATAAACTGGCAAAATTTATTGAACGAAACGCACACGCATGCACATGCCGCCAGCAGATAACACCGAGTATAATACCTACAGTCACTGCCGAAAACAGAATCATATATGTTTTGGTGTCCAGCAGCGACAGCAGGTGCGTCTCAGCACGATCGACTATAGCAACACGCCCATTAAAGTTACATCACGACCAGAGCGCCCGGAGTGGTTGATCGATTCTCGTGTACTTTGGAAGCTGACGCGATGCTACTGCTGCTTGTGACGACACTGGTCGGCATCGCCATCATCTGGACGGTGCTGACCATCGTCCGGAACCGTGCTACCGTGAGAAAGCTGAACAAATTGCTGCCCAACTTCAACAGTGTACCATCGATGCCGTTGCTCGGATCGGCGTACCACTTCAAAGATCCAACTCCCGAGGGCATTTTCGCCACCTTCACCGGATTTCACACACGGTACGGTCGGAATCTTATCACCGAGGGTCTGTTCAATCATCCCTCCATGCAGATCAGTGACCCGCGGGTGATCGAGCAGGTAATGCAGGCGCGCACGATCGAGAAAACCATCATCTACGACTTCATGGTACCGTGGCTCGGTAACGGGCTGGTCGTTGCGACCGGGTCGCGGTGGGCCCAGCGGCGGAAGGTGATAACGCCGACGTTCCACTTCAAAATCCTAGAAGATTTTCTCGTCATCATGAACCATCAAACGGATGTGCTGGTGGAGAAGCTGAAGCAGCGCTCGGGTGGAGGAGATTTCGATATATACGAGCATGTGACGTACTGTGCGCTGGACATCATCTCCGAGTCGGCAATGGGGGTGAAGCTGAACACGCAGCTCGAACCACACGCGGAGTATGTTATGGCAGTGAAAGAGTAAGTTGTCACAGTAAGATGTTAATGAGGCAAACTAGTTTTTAAAGCTCCACCCCACTCCCTACAGAATCTCCGACATAATCCTGAAGCGGTTGTTCTCCTTCCTGCGCGAGTACAAGTGGGCTTTTCAGTTCACGAAAGCCCATCGACGTCAGGAGGAACTGCTCCAGGTAGTACACGGGTTTGCCAACAAGGTCATCAGTGAACGCAAGAAGCAACTCCAGGATGAACGGGAACTGCAGCGTGCGCAGGCCAAGCTCGACGAGGAAGACGTCTACGGAAAGCGTCGCATGACGCTGCTGGATCTACTGTTGAACGTGACGATCGACGGTAAACCACTCCCCGATAAGGACATTCGCGAAGAGGTCGATACGTTTATGTTCGCCGGTCACGACACGACCACATCCTGCATCAGCTTCGCCGCGTACTATCTCGCCAGAGACGCTTCGATCCAGCAGAAGGTGTACGACGAGATCCTGGCGATCGTGGGACCGGACGCTAGCAAACAAGAGCTCACCTACGGCACCCTGCAGGAGCTGAAGTATCTTGACATGGTGATCAAAGAAACGCTGCGCATCAATCCTTCCGTACCGATCATCGGTCGACGTTCGGCCGGCGATATGCTCATCGATGGGGTCAGCATCCCGAAGGGAATGGATTTCGGCATCCTGATCTATGCACTGCACAACGATCCGGAACTGTACCCTGAACCAGCCCGTTTCGATCCGGAGCGTTTCAGTGAAGAAGCGTCGGCCAAGCGACCAGCGTATAGCTACATTCCGTTCAGTGTGGGCTCGCGAAACTGCATTGGCCAGCGGTACGCCATGCTGGAAATCAAAACCATGCTTGTGAAGCTGGTGGCCAACTACAGGTTGTTGCCATGCGAGGAAAGCAATCGGCTGCGTATTAAGACGGACATGACGCTGAAACCGGTAAACGGCGCGTTCGTGAAGATTGTCCCACGGTAGGATTATTACTGCACGGTTATGATAAGATTAATGTTATCAGTAGCACAAACTTTAGCCGGAAGACGGACCTTACGCTCAAGCCGTTTCGAGGTTTCGAGGGTCATACATTAAACTGTTGGATAGGAAGTAGCCACCATGCAAGAAACACCGATGTTTCAGTATAAGGAGCGTTTACAGCAGGGCTGTTCAACTTTTCCAAGCAAAAGACCGGAACACAAAACTCTTTTCAAACTGCTAGTCAATTACTTTAACAAGAATGATTGAAATGTAGCTTCGAGAAATTCTACTATTTGTAATTATTAAAACCAATAAATCAACAGTCTAACTACTACTCATATTTGTATACTTTTTATAGATATAAACGAAAACGAGTCATTTCTAAATTATTCCGCCATAGTTTGCAGAAAACTGCTTGCATGCATCATGCGCTTGAAGTTTTTTGAAATTTAAGTATGCTTAAAAAAACAATTGAACTTCTCGCTAAATGTTTCAAGTGCATAGTTGCCATAACAACGACAAGGCATTTGTAAACAATGTATTATTTCCAGGTCGTTGATCTTTGATTTGTGTCAGTCTTATCTTTATCTTATTCGCAAACATTGATATTTAATTGTTGTGCGAATCGATTACTTCCAACTACAATTTTTGAGGATGTTTCTTAATGACGGCGGTATCGATACTATATCGCAATCATGATTGAATTATCTAAATATGCAAAACATTTTTAAATATATTGTTTCTAATAATCTAATCTATAAATCAGTTTTGTGCTATTCTCATAAGCCAAAATATTTAATGGTAAATAGATTCATATTATTGTATTTTTCAGTGTGTGGTAATTTATGCTGATGTCATCACGGTCAGCGTTTTTTTTGCAAATCATTGTGCAAGTGTTTTTTTTTTGTTTTCTATAAAAAATCATCGATAAAGTTTTGCTTTTAATTTAAATTTTGAGTATTAAGGGAAGTAGGCCTTTCAAGATAACATATTAAATTTTGCATAGTCATACATTGCCGGCGATTAAGAACTGCTGCGTTAATCACCGTCTGCTTTGGAGTATTCCAAACCAACTCTAATGTCCAAACCCACGTACACCAGCACAAACGCCCAAAGTTTATTGAGCACAATGAAACGCACACGCATACACACACCGCCAACAGACGCCATCGAGTATAATAGTGACGGTCATGGCCAAAACGAAATCATAATTGTTTTGCTGTCCAGCAGCGACAACAGAGGTGCGTCTCGGAGCGATCAGCAAACAACACCCCCCGTATAAAAAAACACCTCAACCGGACCAGCCTGTGGTTGATCGATTGTCGAGTGACGTTGGAAGCGAACACGATGCTACTGCTGCTTGTGGTGGCGCTGGCCGGCATCGCCGTCACTTGGATGGTGCTGACCATCGCCCGGAACCGTGCTACAGTGCGGAAGCTGAACAAATTGCTGCCCAGCTTCAGTAACGTGCCATCGATTCCGGTGCTCGGGTCGACGTACCACTTCAAAGATCCAACTCCCGAGGGCATCTTCGCGACCTTGAAAGAGTTGCACACGCGGTACGGCCGGAATCTTATCACCGAGGGCCTATTCAACCATCCCTCCATGCAGATCAGTGACCCACGGGTGGTCGAGCAGGTTATACAGGCCCGCACGATCGAGAAAACCATCATCTACGACTTTTCGGTACCATGGCTCGGTAACGGGTTGGTCCTTTCCACCGGGTCACAATGGGCCCAACGACGAAAGATACTTACACCGACGTTCCACTTCAAGATTCTGGAAGATTTTCTCGTCATCATGAACAACCAGACGGATGTTTTGATCGAGAAGCTGAAGCAGCGCTCGGGAGGAGGAGATTTCGATATATACCAGCACGTGACGTACTGTGCGCTGGACATCATCTCCGAGTCGGCAATGGGTGTGAAGCTGAACACGCAGCACCAACCACACTCGGAGTATGTTATGGCAGTGAAAGAGTAAGTTGTTACGGTAGGGTGTTGAAGAGAAAATTCAACTTTTTAAATTCCGCATCTCCACCTGTAGAATTTCCGAAATCATCCTGAAACGACTGTTTTCCGTCTTGCGCGAGTACAAGTGGACATTTCAGTTCACGAAAGCCCACCGCCGCCAGGAGGAATTGCTTAAGGTGGTGCACGGGTTTGCCAATAACGTCATCAGTGAACGCAAGAAGCAACTCCAGGATGAACGGGAACTGAAGCGTGCGCAGGCCAAGCTCGACGAGGAAGACATCTACGGAAAGCGTCGCATGACGCTGCTGGATCTACTGTTGAACGTGACGATCGACGGTAAACCACTCCCCGATAAGGACATTCGCAATGAGGTCGATACGTTCATGTTCGCCGGTCACGACACGACCACATCCTGCATCAGCTTCGCCGCGTACTATCTCGCCAGAGACGCTTCGATCCAGCAGAAGGTGTACGACGAGATCCTGGCGATCGTAGGACCGGACGCTAGCAAACAAGAGCTCACGTATGGCACCCTGCAGGAGCTGAAGTATCTTGACATGGTGATCAAGGAAACGCTGCGCATCACTCCTTCCGCGCCGATTATTGGACGGCGTTCGGCGGGTGATATGCTCATCGACGGCGTCAGCATTCCGAAGGGGATGGACTTCGGCATAATGATTTATGTAATGCACAACGATCCTAAGCTGTACCCGGACCCGGCCCGCTTCGATCCGGAGCGTTTCAGTGAAGAAGCGTCGGCCAAGCGACCAACGTATAGCTACATTCCGTTCAGTGTGGGTTCGAGAAACTGCATTGGCCAGCGGTACGCCATGCTGGAAATCAAAACCATGTTGGTGAAGCTGGTGGCCAACTACAGGTTGTTGCCATGCGAGGAAAGCAATCGGCTGCGTATCAAGATGGATATGACGCTGAAGCCTGCGAACGGTGCGTTCGTGAAGATTGTCCCACGGTAGGGTTATTGTTGCACGGACTTGATGAATTAGTTGCCAATAAAAAGATAAAACTACCAACTGCCATCATCCTACTCGGATGACGAATGTGCTCCTTTCTCTATCACGTCGGGCGAGCTCTTTGAGTGATGCATTGCGATAACGCTAACTCGCAGCAGGAACTATGCCCAGGCAAATGACCTCGCGCGAAAGACATGATAGTGCAACCGTCCCATTGCATATATATGACCGCGAAAAAGTTCGCTGCGTGCTAATAGTGCGTGGTCCAGTGGAAAGAACGTTCGCTTGCTAGTGCTTCTCACCGCTCAGAAGATGGGCGCTACCGTGCTCCTGCTACTAGCCGGCGTGCTGCTTATCGCGTTCTACCTCACGCTGAAAGTGATCTTGAATCGTCACCGTGTGCGGAGCCTGCTGAAGCAGCTGTCCAACTTTCGTGCGCTGCCGTCCGTGCCGCTGCTGGGCAGCGCACACCTCTTCCGGGACACCACACCCGACGGTATACTGCGCGCGCTGGTTGACTGCCACCGTCGGTACGGGAAGAATCTGCTGCTGCAGGATATCGGCAACGAGTTCAAACTACTCACGAGCGATCCACGCGTGTTTGAACAAGTGATACAGGCGAAAACGATCCTGAAGCCGCAATACTATCGCTTTCTGGAACCGTGGCTCGGCGTTAGCAGCGTCGTGGCCAGCGGGCAACGGTGGTCAACCCGGCGGAAAATTATCAACCCTGCGTTCCACTACAAAATGCTGGATGGGTTCCTGGATACGATGGTGACCCAGGCGGATGCGCTGGTGGCGAAACTGGCACCGCATGCTGGTGGTGCAGACTTGGACGTCAACGAACCGTTGCGCCACTGTGCGATGGACGTTATCTGCGAAACGGCCATGGGCGTTCAGCTACACTGTCTGTCCAATCCGTCGTGTCAGTTTGTCGACGCAACCGAGCAGTAAGTAGCAGTGCTTAAGTGATTAACAATAGGGAATTAACGGGCTTTCCGACGGTACAATCGTAACAGCATCTGAATCTAGCCAAAAACTGTTTCAAAAAAAACTTCTAAACTAGAGTTTGTTCCATACTCCAGTAACCCGGGCTTTTTCGAGTTGTGGGTCATAGCATACTGCGGATGTAATTGACGGATACGGATTTTACGACCTCATCAAAACCCTTTACCGAACTAGTTCCGAGTAACCGTTGTTATCTTATCTTCGTCCAGAATAATTGACCTTGTCCATAAGCGAGTTTTCAATCCGTTCCTGGCCAACGATTGGATCTACGCGTGCACCAGCTCCGGCCGACGCCAATGGATGGCAAGGCAGACAGTTAACCAGTTCACGAACTCCGTGATTCGGGAGCGCAGAGCACGCATGGCGGCCTGTGCACCAGCCCCGAAGCGAGACGAAGAAAATCGCACGTGCAAGATGACGTTCCTCGATCTGCTGCTGGAAACGCGTCTCGACGGTCGCCCCCTGACGGACGACGAGATACGCGGTGAGGTCGACACGTTCATGTTCGCCGGTCACGACACCATCACGGCGTGCGCTAGCTTCGCGCTGTACTATCTATCGCGCGATCCCGATACCCAGCAGCGATTGTACGAGGAGCTGGTGGCCGTTTACGGCACCGGTGAGCTGGGTTCGGTACGGCTGACGTACGGCTCGCTGGTGGAGCTGAAGTACACGGAGCTGGTCATCAAGGAGACGCTACGGTTGAACCCGTCGGTGCCGATGATCGGACGGCGGTCGGCCGGTGATATGTGTATCGATGGCGTCCAGATACCGGCCGGTACCGAGATTATGCTCAACATCTTCGACATGCAGAACGATCCGGACCACTACCCGGAGCCGACCCACTTCCGGCCGGAGCGATTCGTGGAGGAACCGCAACCGTTCAGCTATCTGCCGTTCAGCACGGGCGTGAGGGGCTGCATCGGTCAGCGGTACGCGATGATGGAGATAAAGACGATATTGGTGAAGTTGGTGTCCCGGTACCGGTTGCTGCCATGCGAGGACGAGAACACGCTCCAGCTGAAGGCGGACCTTACGCTCAAACCGTTCCGGGGGGCATACATTAAACTGTTGGATAGGAAATAACCATCACACGCCGGAAAGACGGATCGATTAGTATAAAAAGCGTTCACAGCAGAGGTGATCAACTTTTGCGTGTTGGCAAAACCGAAGAAAAATAATTTAAATCTCTCGCAGTCAGTTTTTTATAGCAAAGGTAAATGGCATAGAATTTCAAAAAATTCGATTATTGGACATCGTTCGAATTGAAATTAAAATTGATAGCTTTTTCTAGTAACTTCTCCATCTAAACTTTTGAAGAATCTTTTTGTTTAATTATAGCATTGCAATGATATTGAAATAAGGAGGAATAGAATGGATCTTAGATTACAAAACAGTGTTAAAGCGATTGGACAAGGTCAACTGTAAGTAGGGCTTACGTTCCGATCAGCACGTTTAACGCCGTGGGGAGCCCATATGCTTCTACAAGTAGGTATAGTTGACACTTTTGCATTGTGTCATCGAGCAACTTTCGACTCTATTTGATAAAATAACTAAAATAACAATAAATAATATTGTAATATCGATGACGGAAATTTGCATAAACATGCCTTAACAGACGATTCTAAAGAGGTTTTTGTGATCTAAAACTAATGCTTTTGGCTTCGAACGCTAGTAATAAGCAGATCGAACATTACCGACCCCTGGTCTGACGCATCCATCTGGACGGTTTCCGCAATATGGTCGAAAAACCGTTTTCCGGGGCGTCGTTAAATTCACGGCAGTTCGGGACATGCAGAACCCGGCTCGTAATGCGTTATGAATTTATGCCACCATCATAATTACGACCGTTGCACTTTCCGTGCCATAAACGGCGAGCCATTGCGGTCGTCATACGTCTGGTGCTGCTGGCGTCACAGTGTCACAGGACGTGTCTAGGATGTGATCGGCACTGTCCACTCACCCGCGTCGCTTGTAATCAAATGCAAACATCAACTACAGACGTCGGTTTTCGGTTTCGGTGTACGTGCTGTCCGTTTGCGAACTCGATACGCGTACAAGCATGCTGAAATTTCCGTACGATTCACCCGACGAACGTACATTACTCCCGATGAGGACAATGTCGTCCCGGCGGGCTGGGATCGTTTGTTAAATTGATATCTTGCGGACTTTTTATGAACTATCATTCCGGGAGTCTCGCCCGGACGCTACACGCAACCTTTTTTACGTGCGCTTGAGGCGGGTGCAATTTCCGGCCGCAACCTTCGGGCCGTGGGAGCACTGGTTCCGGTGTGCGGGCGAAAAATAATGAGCCGACCGTAAAAATGGCGACTATGTGTGTGCAGAATATTTTGTGCTTCAATTTGCGCTTTTCTACTACCCCGGGAACCGGGTCGGTGCCCGATTCGGGCCGTATGGTAATTTGCATGAACCAATTTTCAACCAGAGCACCAGAAGAAAAGAGTTCAAAAGCACACATCGTTGCAGTACGATGGGCGTGCAGAATACTTCCTGGAATATTTCCGACGTATATGATCAATCATAAAAATTGAAGAGAAAAATACCGCGCACATTACTCTCTGCCAACGCAAAGCGCAATACAGAGTCGCTTTAACTTTGAGTTTCTTTGGTGGACCGAAAAATCGATGCCTACTACCATTGCCCCCAGAAAGCATCACAAATGAGCCGGAAAAAGACGCTAGGCGCCCAATTTCCACTCGCGCCCCGCGCGTATAGTGTTACATCCAATTTATTTACTTTTTTCTTTCATCCCTGCCTCTCCATATGGGCTGCGCCTGTGTCTGGCTGTATTGAGATGAAACGCATATCCTCCCCGCGTATTTGTTCCGTTCACAATTGGAAGCTAACCCCCTCCTCCAGGAAAGGAAACAATATCCTTGACATACATCGCCGAATGTGTGTCTTTCGCAGCGCGTTCGGATGTGTTTCGAACTATTTCCGAAATGTTCCCGAACGAATGTAGTCCCCAGATAGCGATTGAAAATAATCCTCGCGGCGCATCCTTTCCGCGACGTTTCCACGAGTCAGAGAAAATCGATAAGTGGACCGGGACCAGATAGAGCAATGCATTTAATTTACGCGAAAGGGATTACTTTCTCCTCCGCTAGCCGTTCTTCCAGCGCGATATTTATTATTCTTGCCTTCTACAATAAATCTAAACAAATGACACTATTTTATGTACAGTGAGCTAGGCTTGCGGTTGGGGCGCTTTTGGTTGTTGTTCGCTAGTGGGCACATTTCCCTCCACCACATGGGTTTGTGTGGCGGATCCGTCCTGCCCAATCTGAGCGGCAATTTCCGCATATTTCTCCCGCCGATAGTCCTTCTTCGCCTCGTCCATCAGCACGTTGTGCAGCAGGTTCCGGTTGTTCGACTGGTTGGGCAGCAGCGCTGGGTACGGATTGCCACGCAGCTCCAGAACCGCACGCTTCCGGTACCAGCCCGGGTAGTCCTTGGGGGCCTTGTACATACGCGTGGCGGACACCTTGTACTCCTCGAAGCGCGGCACCAGCACCTTGAACAGTTTGTGTACCAGCTGCTTCTCCAACAGCCAGTAGTCGGCCATCTCCATCGTTGGCTTGTGGCAGTCGCCGTGCCGTATCGCGTCCGATATTAGACGCTCGGTGTACCCACGAGCCTCGTCCGCACGCTGGTAGTTCAGCTCGATTCGCTCGTGCTTCACCAGCGCGGTCACCGTTTTGCGCAGCTTGTTCAACCGGCCCTCGGGACCGTCCATGTTCTTAAGGTTGCGATGCCGCGGGCGTACCGCTATTCGCAGCTGCGACATCAGCTTCGTCACTTCGGCTTGATTCATGGTTCAAATGCACGTGGATTTCTTATTCAATATTGTACGAAAAACTGTTTTACCGGGTGGAGAAAATGAACAGATGTAAACAATCGTTTGCGTTACTCAATCAAAACACCACATTTTGCCCGGCTGCTTTTGACAGTTCGCTGCTGTCATACTGCGCAATCGCACGAAGACGGTGGCATAGGTCATCGAGAGTGACAGCTATTGTTTTTTTTTCAAAGTCGCTGCTCCGCTAAACTTGCAGTGCTTTGATCATGAAAAAGAATTCGAGAGATCTGTAGTTAAGTTTTTGTTCGTACAACAGAACATTTTATTTACACATGTGCTGTAATGGAGGAATAGACTCCAATAACCAAATTACCGGTTTATTTAGATTCAACTGCGCCCAAATTGTCCTTAAGCGTATTCCAAACAATACGTTACACGAATGGCCAACGTGTTTTTCCTCTTCGATTATTCCGAATTCTATTAATTACACATCAAAATAATAGAAACAGCTTTTTAGTTTTAGCTTTTTTACTTTTCTGAAACACATGCATCAACTCACAATTTCAGATGTATACTGTATCGAAAGCGATAACAACAACAAAAAGGCAAAAAATATATAATTTTGACCACCATTTCACCAGACTGCTGCTATAGTGCACCACAGACAGCAGTCGTACGCTTCTCGCCCCAGGTCTGTCGTTCTCCTGTCTCCCTCTCGCGCGTGCACGGCCCGGTTCGCGTTGAAGCCGTCTCCAAACAAAAAGTAGTTGGGCCGGAGGAGCCAGGCAGCAGCGTGTATTTCTAGTGTTTCCTAACTCAAAACCAGCCAAGCCGCGAACGAACAACAGTGGTCAACCGTTAGTGCCGATCTCGCTTGCATCTTGTTTGCGTTTGCGTGTATGAGTGTGTGTACGTGTGCGTTTAGGGAAGAATCAGGATCACAATTAAGCTCGCGGTTGGGTTTCAACCTTCAAAAAGCAGAACAAACAAAAAACATAGCCAGCGTTTATTATTTTTATTTTCGATAAATGAGATACATCCTGTCCTTTGCATCAACACACACATACACGCACGCATACTTGCGCATTCCTGTTCTCTTTCGCTCTCGCCTTGCGCAACGGCAGGCGCGCGCTCCCGTTGATTCGCGTTCTAGAGTATCGTCTCGTTCCGTCGCTTGGCTGGAAACCGGTCAGCTTTTCCAGTTCTTCGAGCGGTGGTCCAGCGTGTCAGCAGCCTCCGGGATACGGTGGCGAGCGTGAACGGGTGCGAGCGAGAGAACAAACAACCCATCCCGAAGATGAAACCGGAGTGTTGCATCGGCTGCTAATCACACGGATAATATCGATTCCACAGGGTTGTCACACTGTGCGGTGGTGTTTTTTCTCCTGTCCTGTCCTGTTGCAGTTCCAGTGCAAGGTGTTCGGAGCAACAACAGCAACAGCATAGTAAAATCGGAGTTCGTATTAGCTGCCGGCAGTGTGTAACCCGTGCGAGTGTGTTCGGTGCGAGTGAGATAGTGTGTGGCTTCTTCTGCGCAAACACCCCTTTCTGTGTTGCTGCTGTCATTGGTGACGACGAAGCGTGGCAGCAGGAGCAGCTTTTCTGGGCGCGCCGGAAGGAACGGGCTGGAAGAGCGGCAGTCGTGTTTTTTTTTCCTAGCTGGCTCTGGCCAAGTGTGCGAGTGTTGTGTCGGTCGACGCGCGTGGTGCAAAGTAAAAAAGGCTTTCTAGAGCCACCGCCACACGCAGGCAAATACTATATTCCCAATTTCGAAGAATTGTGGCGTGAAGAGAAATCCGTAAAGTGCTGTGGGTGCGCGAGGCGTCCTTCGGTCTAAAGGACGTCAGAGGATACGCGGACGTCCGTGTGTGCGCGCGCGCGCGTGTCCGTAAAAAACGTAAGTGTGTCCTTTCTTTGTGTTTTTACATGTGAGTGTGTGTGTGTGTATGACGGAGCTCGTTTGTGCGGTTTGTTGTTCTGTGCGAGTGAAAATTTGATCCACTTCGAACGCATATGCTACGTCTACGTTGATTGAATGCACCATGGCGACCATGATGTTTTGCTCCAATGTTCGTTCCAATTTGCCTCTAGGCCGCGATGGCACTGGAAAGCCATTTTTTACCACCGATGCTGCAGAGGCGGAGGGTTATAGTGTGCTGCTCGTTGTTTTAATAAATCCCACATGGAGCAGAGGAAAAACAGCAGTGGAAAACAGGCAGAGAAACCGTAGTTGACGCTAAATCTTCAGCTCTTTTATGATGGGGCATGAGAAAGTAGCAGGGTTGACGTGTGGTGTGAACAGTAGTGCGCCCTGGAAGGTGTGCGCTGGGAACAATTAGAATGGCTTACAAAACGAGGTTAGAAATCGCCCATTCGTTAGGAAGACGACGGAGCTCGGAGCACCTAAAAACGCTCGGGAGATGAACTAGTTCCTGTCCGTGTCTGTATCCCCATACGGCGTTGTGTTGCCATGTCCAGCGGGTAGTAGCAGCGTGCTGGAGACCTAGAACAAACAACCCCTTTCAGGCTAGACAAAACGAGATGTTGTGGCCCGGTGACGAGAGCGAACGAGACGCACTCGGAGGGAGCAAAGAACCGAAACGGGCTGTGTGCGTGTGTGTAGAACAATGCACACACGGCGCACGCAACGTGGATCGATGGATGGATCTGTGTGTGGGGGGGCGCGAGGGGGATTTGGAATCCATCGCAGCAGCCATCGACCGCACCGGTCGGTGTCGTCGTCTCGCACGCGCTTGTGTGTGTGTGTGTGCACGCGCGCTTGCGTGTGAAGAAGCAGGCAGGGGAGAGAGAAAGTGCGATATTTAGAACGAAGAAGAGAAGCTGAAGAACGAACAGCCCCTGATCGGCCCTGATCGGAGCCAGAAGCGGAGCCAGCGTGTACACCTGTGCATCCCTTCTGGTGTGAGTGAGACGGACCCATCGATCGCATTCAGTGTAGGGGATGATCTGGTCGCCGCCCGCGCGTTCTTGATTCTCTCCTCCGGCCTCCGGGTTTTGGGCTGCGTGTTGAGATGCGCTTTGTACCAGAGGAAATTCCTCTCTGCTGCGCCTCCTAGCACCTGTCTCCGTGTCTGTATGGCCGCAGGCCGGCCGTGTGGCAGTAGTAGAGCAGAAGAACAAAACAAAAGCCTTGACTACACCGCCGTCTCCCGCAGCTGGGAGGAAATCTAGACAAACCTTTTTCCCTGTAACTACAAGCGCCGGGTTTTCCTCCGAACGGGAGACTCCAGTGTGTGTGCTGATGTGTGCGGTGGTGTTAGTAAACCACGGTGTACGCGGACAGTCTCAGTGCGGTGAACCTGTGCGCCATGATGCAAATGTCTGTTGCCTCGATCCAGTTTCTACCTTTTGCCATTGCGTTGTGGGAAGAACGCAGCACGCTGAGGGAGAGAGAGAGAGAGATAGAAAAGGAAGGGAGAAGAAGCGGGGACGCTCGCTTCGCCGGCCGCGAAAGAGTTGTTTGAACTCTTCAGCTGCTGTTGCTGTTTTTTTTCGTTGTTCCGCCGCTTCGCTGAACCCGGCTTTTTCTATCTCGCTTCGCCCTTTCGTCAGATGAAGGGTGGAAAAGGCATCCCTCTCGCTCCCACGGTGTGCTGAAGGAGTGTAGAGCTGAAGGATGGTTGGGGGGGAGTTTGCTCTGTGTTGTGATCAGCCGCTGACGGCGGCTGACGGCACACTTGTTGTGTTGTGTTTTCCCTTTTTTCCTTTTCATCAATCCCACAACACATATACGCACACACACACGGTTTTCCTCACGCGAACATGTGTGTGCGCGCTTTTCCTCTCCATGCTGGCGCCTGCCCATTTTTCCAGCGCCTGCTTTTTCGCTCTCTGCGTGTGCGTGTGCGTGCCCCCGTGGGCTTTTGACAGCTTTTTCTCAGCGCCTCTACTACTACTGCTCGGCTGCTGAAGTTTTGTTTGCTAGGCCGTTCGTTTGGGGCGGCTGCTCTGTACTTCCTGCAGCGTGGTTTAGTGTGTTTTTTTTAATGTGCCATTTGTTTCATTTTCCATCCAATGTGTGTGTCGTGTTTTTCCCTTCGTTTGCGGCGAGGCTCTGCTCTGGAAAACGGATTGTTTCTCAGCGGAAAAAGAAAATGAAACCTCACACAAACCCCGAACACCTGTTTTCGGTTCCAGACTGGCTTGGGTTGCTGCCCTGGAGCCTGGGTGCGGCAACAGCCAAAGTGTCGCGGCCTTAATTGGAAACCAAACTATCGACCAGGGAAGGTCGAAAGAAACGAACTAAAAAAGCAGTCCTAAAACAACTTATCTCTCTCTCTCACTCTGCAGCAGCAAGTTCAACACCACCGCCGATGGAATCAACCAACGGGCGAATCTTTCGGTCATTTTGATTTATCTTATCATATCGGGGGCTGATCATGATTGACAGCAGCGCGCAAGTTGGGCCTTTCTTGTGTTGGTCCGCCCGCCGACTGCGCATTCCGCCACCCGTGCTGATAAGAAGGGCATCGTGCTGATAAATCGGCCAATAATCATAAAATCAAGCAAGAAATACAGGCCCAGGTGCCCAGGTCCGAAAACAACAGGACAAGAGACACAGAATATTCTTTGTGAGCGCAACTCCATAAATCAACCCACTGTTATTGTTTTTCCGTATTTCCTCATTTATATCGCCATGTTCTACCTGGCTATTATTCACTTCCTTATTATTGATTTTTTTTACATCACCCTCTCTCGCCATGCCGATAAGGCGAGGGGGTTTGATTAGGAATCGACGCGAAAAGCGGACGACCAATGTACGTAAAACTGGGTTTGCGTTTAGGAGTATCTCCCACCGCCCGGAAACGTGACGCGTCTCTTCAGTCAAGGCCATGTCCGGGGCGACTGTGAGTCACCGGAATGTTGTTTAGTAACGGCAAGGATTGATAACACAAAATATCGCCGACAGTGCATGAGGGTTTTAGGGCTCAAAGATATCTTTTGCCCTTTTCCTGTTGGCGTAATAACCATGTTTTGATCATTCGGTATATTTGTGGAAAATTTGTAAAAAAATATTTAAAAAAAGAGAAAATACACAATATTTTCATTGTAATTTTTTATTAAAAAATACAATTAATTCCAAGTTATTTTGTTAGGTGGTTGATACCGGCACATATCTTATCCATAAATTATCCACAAATAGACGAATCCATAAACAGTTCTAGCACACGGATGCCTCAGAAGGAACAACCGACTTCAGAGGGTTAATCGATTAATTACAATTATTAATAACAATGATCATATTTTTATTACGAAAACAATATTGCGAAGGTGTGGATAATGCGAAATTTTGAAGCTATAAATAACAGCAAAATATGCTATGTATTGCTTTGAGGGTAAACATCTCTCATTACAAGCTCAAAATAAAATTCATTACTTTCTCTAACTTCCACGGCTATTTCCGCAATGGCCGGTGAGAGGGAAATGAGTACTAGGGGCCTCCGAGCGGATGTATGTGTGTGTGTGTGTGTGTGTGGCATGCTGGAATGTAATTGATTTTGTTTTTTTCCAACCCCTGTCCCACGGCCTACCACTACCGACCGACCGAACCGGCCCAATAAAGCTCCATTACACCTAGTTCAGTGACTTGTCCGTCCTAATGGGCGGCAAGATTATCAATTAGGGACGCGGCGGCGGTTAGATGATGGTGGTAGATCTGGCACCTTGCGGACGTACGTACCACCAGGTACGTACAACCGACGTGAATCGGCCGAGTAATCGGTGCCCATTGACTAAAACCAACCCACCACCGGACGGTTCGGTCTTTGGAAATTGATTCCCACTGCTTGTGTTTTATTTCCATTTTTTTATTTGATGCGCTTACCTATTACTTTCCTTCGTATTACGAAACAGATTAAGGGTGCCCACACGGACACGCACACACACACACACACACACACACACACACACACACAGGCACGTAATCGTTGTTATAGCGAAAAAAGTGAAGACTCACCCTCAACGAAACGCGGGCGCCCACCCCAAACCCTAGCGCCATCGTCACCCACACCGGACACCCACCCCCACCAGAGGGTTTTTGAGCGTGCGTGGTGAGGTGGTGCTTTTTTATCGTGCCATCCTCATTCAATCGCCCATGCAGAAGCCCCAGGAGAAGAACATATTTGTTACGCATGAAAACACGCATAAACACCTCACCTGGCCACTTCTATCCACGGTTGGTTTCGGTGCGCGCCATGTTTTAAGCCAATAAACCGATGTGCCCTTTAGTGCGCGCGCAGAGGAGGCACCACACGCAGGTAGTAGTAGTGGCCATCCACCTGCGAATTGGCTTGGCGAGCGCGGTGGCCAGGTGAAAGTATTCCCGCGTTCGGATGCAAAAAAGACGAAGCCATCTCGAACCGTCCTTGAGCCAAAACACTCTGTGTACAACAGCACAAAAACGACGGCTCATCCGCCTGGAGGGAGCATCGTTTGCGCAATGCTGGGATGAGAAACCACATGGGATGAGAAACCTCGCCTGGCAGCAGAAGCAACAAGCCTGAAAGTTACGCTATGTGAAATATTTCACTCGCCTAGCTAGAGACAGTTTTTCGTGTGTGTGTCATCGCGACTGTATGTTTGATGACCACTTATCGCAATAGTGGACAACGGTTGGGAAAGGGCAGAGAATGCGATCTGCAAGTGCTGTTGTAGATCCGAACCGAGTGATAAGGCGCTGGACAGTTGGACACCACCTTCATGGCTCAAAGTGATTGGCACGACGGAGGGTGAAACGCTCTATAAACGTCCCATTTCCACTTCAATTAGAAATATTATCGTGGTGAAACAGACACACCAGGTATAGGGATAGGCCACAACTGTGGGCTTGTTTAAACATACGACCGAATGAGGTAATTCCCCATGAGACTTGTTGGACTCAGTGAGACTCAACGATATTCAAGAACTTAAATTTTATTAAATTTTCATTACAAACATGTAAGAATTGCTTTAAAAAACACAATAAAACGAACGACATAGGTCTTGTGGGAAGAGAATTTTTTAACAAATACACATTTTTTAACAAATACGCAACAAGTATAGAGTTAGATCAGCTTCTAAGGAGATCAACCCTACCTCAAACAACGAATTGGATCATTAATCATTCGCCGAGCATTGCCTTATGCTGTTTGTGACAGCTCAGATAATGTCGTGTCTGTACATGCTCTAAGTTCCCGAGAACATGCAATGCAAAGTTCCGGCGAATAATGCAACATACTGTAAGGTTCAGCTATCGTTCAGGTTAATAGCCACCAGATAACCGTACAGCTCATAGAACTTGTCATTCTAGTAGCGATGGGACAATCTATCTGTCGTTTTTCAGATCTTAGATTGGAATCCAGATTTGTCATGATTGAATCCCGGATTGAGATCCATTGAAATCCTTTGGAACTACGATCTGTAGCTAGAATCTGAACGGTCATATTATAGAAGAGGTTCCTCCACTGTCCTTTCAAACATAAGGTGCCATGCAACCTCCTGAGGAAGTTTGGGCACAATGATTAGGCACAAACTAAGGACTATTGAAGTGTTGAAAATATCGTAACAAAGGGTAATACTCCACATAGTACGGCATTGGGTACCTAGTGTCTTCTTATTAGTTACAGGCAAAATACATGGTCAACGATTTTCATCACCTGACAATGCCGTTCTGGAGAACCTCTTAATATGAGTGGAGTCAATCCTCAAATGTAAGACCCTCATAAATTAGCTGGAATTTTATTGAAATCAAATATCAGCAAATCCAATTAACAAAAAAATCGATCAACCTAGGCAGGTGTGTGAAAACACTCAACAAACGTTTCGATTTGCCTAAAAGCAGACTAGCCCGTTTTCCATTTCAACTTTCACGCGCCAAAGTCATCATCATCCAGTCCGGGATAATTTGTACTTTCCAAAGCTGGGATCACCAAATTGCACTTGCTTCGGACGGTTAATGTTTCTATCGGAGCACTGTTTTAGGGAGAGCACCCACCGGAAGAAGGCAAAAACTGATGCATCTTGCCTCCACCAGTCTCTCGGTAAGGGCTGTACGGGGCGACTCTGGTGAACGGCTTCGGACCACAAACGTTTAAAACATGCCGGAACACCGTACCCCGCTCCACTGTCCGCGGAATCGGAATGTGCAATTGACGCGATTGTGTTGCTTCATATCATTTCACACAGAAAATTGGACCAAAATCTGTTCTACGCGTGGCGCTGACGGGCGACTCGACGACTACCTCCCGCGCTTGTTGGGTGCGATCCGTTTTCGAATTTTAGTAGAAAATAATGACATATTTGCATTTGAATGGCTGCAACAAACGCTGGGTGCCGTTGGTGGCCGTCCCATCGGGGGGTGCCACGGACTGAAATGTTGCGACTGCGACGACGACGACGACGGTTCGACTACCGGCGCTGGATGGGTGGATTATTGTACCTTTCTCACGGTTTCATTGAGTGAAAATAGAGGCAAAGTTGGCGCCGCCTTCCTCCCTGCCTCGGGTGGGTGGGGAATGAGAATATATTCCAAACAGTGTCAGCCGCGCACAAAAGTAATTAAGTTTAGGTAGAGGAGCAGGGCACAAAAAATTGACTTAGTGAAAGCAGCCGTCAACAGCGGGGCAGAGTTTGTGAGTGAGACAGAAGTAGCTCAGATCAACCGCACACCAACAACAACTGGCAACAAACGAGCTCTCTCTCTCGCTCCCCGGTGCTACAATTAACCTATTTGTTTGTGTCCGCATGTCCGCATTTCTGTGTTTGTGTGTTTTTATTTAACGTTAAAATATATTAAACCGCTGCTGGAAGCTGAAATTAATCGCATCCTCTCCGAAATGCATCGCACCCTAATCTAATCGCCTAATACAACCATTTCATCTTCATTCTCCTCTATTCCATTCGCCGCTACCATTGCTGCCTTTCGAAGGATAGGAGCCCGAGCGACGGAGGCCTATAACGGAGGGAACATCCTCGTCCTGCTGCCTGCTGCCACCAGGACGCAGGAAGAGGACGATCGAGAGAGTGCCAGGCAGCAGCAGCTTCCAAACCGCCACCGTTTCATCTCCCATAAAAAACGCCACGTTCGCCCACTAACAACCGGCACTTGCAAGCATGATGGCCGATGCATCCACTAACAGCACTGGTGGCACCGTTGCAGCAGCACCGCCACAACCGCCGCCGCCGTCGTCCGTGGCGGTGGGCGGTGGCAGTGGCGGAGCCCTCGACCCAAACGTCATACCGCAGTGGAAGAAGGAGCTGATCCAGCGGCGCAAGAATTTGGCCAAAACGATCGGTGCCGTTGCGACGCCGGTGCACGACTCGGCGTCGACCGCCGCGGCCGCCATTTGCGCTTCCGCTTCCTCGCCCGTGCTCGCCCACCCGCGCACCCCCACCGGCGGGTTCCCCGTCGGCAGCCCGTTCTATGCCGGGGCCGGAACGAAAGGTAATGATCGTTTTGCACTGGTGGCGATACATTCGAAGATCGATTTTTATTTGCCTAAAGCTTATACGTTATAAGTTATGTAAAAAGTTGTCGTAAGTCGTGTAATGTATTGTTTTGTAAATGGTAACTTTTCGTATTATTTGTTGTGATTTTTCAATTAATTATACTGACGATTCTGCCTGCAATGAGTAATTAGCTTATAGTTATATTTCAAAAACCTAGGCAGTATAATGAGATAAAAACAAGGAGGTAGGACTCTTTTTCAGACTCTTTTCCTGTTGCATAGAACATAATCATACACACTAAAGTCAATAAGTTCTAAACTGAACCGCCAACAAAGAATAAGCCAAGATTAGGGAGCATAGTGATCAAGACTGACTACCCATAACCCGATATAATGAAGGCATGATAAGGCAAACCTAGATTTGAGGCTATCAAAAGCCAATGAAGAAAATCCGGCGAGAATCTTTTTTAGTCATTTCAATGCTATCATTCTATTCTCAAAAGACATCAGGGTCAGGATCAATGATAAACAAAATTTCTCGATTTTCCGATCGAAACATCGATAAAGCATCTTAGAGTCGGCTTGAAGTTAAAAATCACTATCGGTGAACGCACCTCACCTGCGATCAGTGACCAGCAAAACATGTGCGATGTTTAATTCCAAACGCGCTCCATTTAAAATATGTTAACCCCGGTACAACAGCGGCACAAGTAACGTTTCGCACGTATCATGAAAACCAACAACGATCATTCCACTTTAGGACGGGCCGTTTGAGTGGCGTTGGGAAGCCTAGCAATTCAACGAGCGTTCGTGATAGCGTTTCGTTAGCTAATCCGATCTCCTTCCATTTGAGCTTTAAAGCACTTCAATCGCATGAGGTTTCGAGTTGGTAGAGGTTGTGTCTTTGCTATGTTATAGCAGACAGTAATGTATAGGAGCGGTCATCGACTAATTATTTACAAGTATAACAACAATATGAAAATGTATTGAGATGAATTAAATACAAATTTTATTTCTATAACATGACTTTTCAATGTCAGGTTAATATATGCAATACAGGCAGATTCGTCACGTTTTTTTTAGTTGTATTTGTTACCCTACACCTACTACCATAAAACTTTCAAAATGCCAAAGCAATTCCATTATTCGGTAACAGCAAGTTATTCCATCATAATAACGTGTACTTTCGACATCGCACAAGTATTAAACAACATAGTTTTATTTATTAAAGATAGGTGAGGTTTACGTTTCGTTAAGCGCGTGCTATCGTAGATAAGCAATTCCGATTACGTTTCCAAGCTTCTTTGTCAACAGTATTGTGCCCCATGTGAGGCTACTTGGTATATTTCTGCTATAATTATCTTATCTCGTTTTTAATAATTAAAACATTTTATTTAATTGGGTCAAAAGTTCGCTAAGTACCGCTCAAATAATCCAATAATTCTGCACACACTGGCGAGGTGTATTGTATGCAAACTCAGCTTCGCTTGCGACGATCGTCCAATTTGAGCGTGGGTGAAAGTTCGAACAAGCAACGACCTTACACTCTCATTCGCTAACCAAATTAAACCATTAAAGTTGGTTCGTTGTGCGATGTTCGGGTTCCACAGGGGTGTGTAGCCTGCAATTTAATGCATCGTTGTTGTTCTGTCCCCCACCACTTATCTGGAGCGTACTTACGGTGACTCACGCGATCGGCCACTAATCCCGGATTTTATTTACCATCGACCCGGGTCCCGGGTCCCCTCAGGGCCAATAAATCCCACACCGCCGAACGAACCGCTTGATCCTGGTAAACTCTGTACCGCTGTGGATGCTTTTGGAGCTGGACACTGACGGCGCACGTATGGGTGGTTGGGGAGGACGAGGAGCCTTTGGGTGAAACGCACAAATGTGCGGCACGAGATAAGATTCTGCCGCGGGCTATCGTGTTTGTGTTTGCTCTCGGCGTGCTCGATGGGAGCTTTGGGCGGCGATTATCTTATCGGATGTGAATATTGCGAGCTCGCATTCGCCATCCGCCAACCTCTCTGGCGCGTTATCAGGCCCGCGGTAGCACTTTAACCGGGCGAGTCGCTAACATGTGACACACACGGCACGACGGGACTCAGCTACATGGGTCTGTGACTTATGTGTACGAATTGCACAAAATCGATGCTCGGCAATATTTTTGCACTAATAAATAGTATCAGCTGAAAAGCAACCTGCTTCAAAATGTACAACAAATCGAACACAGGAATTGATCGTAAAGTTTTACTGTCCATCTCCGTCGCGCAGTGGCAAATCAAACCTATCATGACGCGAACACATACGCCTCGGAAACTAAACAGAAACACCCATAAACTCTGCGGGTGATTAGGAAGTTTTCCGGCCGGTATTGTCCTTCGCTCAAACCCGCATCGGCCTACCGCCGCCATGTGTTGTCTCGGTTTTCGATGCTTTTATTAGCCGGTTTTATTTCATTGAGCGCACACTAAACGTGTGTTGTCGATTTGTTTCAATTTACCCCACGACGACGACGGACCTCAGCACGGGGTTTTGTCCCCGTTGCAAAATGTCATCGCCGCCACTCTCGCTGCCGAGGCTTCTTCGACCTTCGCACGTACGAAAAAAAGCCTCTTCTGCTGCTGCTGGCTCCGTGCGACATTCACCGTACCTCGCGCCCCGTGTTCTCCGTGGTTCAATTTTTTAAAATAAACAAAGCACAACAACGAAACGAAAACTCGGTGGTTCGGTTCCCCTCCCCTTGCGCACTGTCAATTGGCTTTGGATGGAAAGTACGAAATGGAATTCGCGCTTGCGCTTGCAATTAAATTTAGAGCTCTCGTGTCTGCTCCAGGGTGCGCCTCGCGTCACCCACCTCCCATCGCACTTTCCGCGACTTTTGGTAATTGATTATGCATTTTTTGGAACAATGTGCCTTTTTTGTTGTGGTTTGGGCTTCGGCGGAGCATTAGCGATTTGTGCTGGGCATTAGTAGCGGTTGGGGCCGCTGCCGTTGTACCACATCACAGACAACCTGCGTTAGGTACAACCAAGGCGGATGGAAGAAACGGAGCAGAGAAGCGAATATGTAAGCGCGGCCACTGCTGCCCCGGTGGCTCATTAATTAGCCGCGTACGCGTTGCACATTAATGGGTGCGCACACGTCGCCATGTGTCAAACCGGAGGAATCTACGGCCACGACAAAAAAGCCAAAGTTCTTCTGGCCGAGCTGTGATGAAAAATTCATTAGCTTACACACATACACGGTAATTGGAAGAGTTGACAGCAGAAAAATCACTAGCCGTTGTTTCTAAATTCGTATTTTTTTGTTTTCGACTTTGAGTAAAAGTTTGAAATTTGCGAGACAGTCACGAATTTAAAGTAAACGAATTGTTGTTTTTTGAGTCAGTAAGGTAGCGATTAAAGAATATATCTTCAGAGAAATAGAACAATTTCCAATACTAATTTTGAAAAATTTGGTAGAACTGCTTAAAATCTGGAACTGGACATTAAATTATTCCATAATACTAAATATCCGTAAAGGCTTATAAAATCTTCATAGTATAATCAATTTATCTTTGTACTAAGTTCTTCGTTTTCATTGCAAAAAATGACTGCTATCTAAGGTTCTGATAGTTCATTTTTGGTAGCACCGAAATACTATGAAAAATAGCAAGAATAAGAAAGAATTAAGATTTACACACTACTGTAACCGTTGGTTAAAGTTTACAAGCTTATCTGAGGTAATCATATTTCTAAAAAATAGTGTGCCTTCATCAACCTTTTGGGATGTGGTAGTATCATGTGTCTTTTAATTTCGAATAATGCGAAATTCTGCTCAAATCTTTCTACAAATGAGTAAAGTTCAACTTCCCTACATCTTTCAATAAAATAAGTCAACCCAAACATAACCTAAACTTTAAAGGGATGTGTTGTAAATGCTAATGTTTAATTGGATTAGACGTTAGACAACAGCTATGACTAGTTGTTCTTTCAAGAATGCTCAAATGTGCTGTCGTAATTCAATATCAGTGTCTCAACATCTCATCCCATCAAATCACAGTGAATATAAAATAAATCACAGCTTGAATCGACCATGCTGGCGAGTTGGACTTTGCCTTACTTTGCACTAAGAGTGTCCAGCAAATAGTTGAAAATTTAAGTTGTTAGATTAGACAGTTTCAATGAGCAATTCCTAATGTTTTCCATTCAATGTGTCATAAAATAGTCTAGAGCTAGAGTTATCGTAGGCATCCAAGAAAGCTTACGAAAGCTATTTTCCGTGTCAACAGGATGGCGATTATCTTCACTTGTGACCATTTGCTATTCGTTTCTTCATTGCTTTTTTTATGTCTTTATGTGTCGTGCTAGTGACTTCAGATATCTCTAAAAAAAAATGTTACGAAAAATCAATCAGATTCGTTGGTTTTATTCACTTTTTTAAGTTGAAGATTTTGCTTTCAATTTGCTTTGTTTTTTTGGGCTCCAATCGATCGCGCATGGAAAGCAACAGCTGGTGGAATGTGCGTTCGGTTTTGTTTGATTTACGAACGTGAAAACACACGGGCCCCTCCGAAATACCTGTTACGCGCAACTCGCTTTCAGGTTCATGGAACAGAAGAAAAACTAGCCACCGATGCAAATTTTCGTTTGCCGGAATGCAAATGCGCCGCTGTGGTAATCTCTGTTTTTGTTGTTGTTGCTGCTGCTGTGTATGTCATTGTTGGCGGTAGATAAAAAAAACTACGTATTGTGAAAACCACCGGCCGGCGCGAAAGAGGTAAAACGAGATTTTTAGATTTTTGCTGTTCCTGTCGGCTGTATATCGTAGCGTCTGTTTCGCGCGGGGAGCCTCGTTCATATGCAAATTGAGACGCTCGCGCCCGCGTGTCTGTGGCGTGTGTGAGGATTGTCGAAACGCACGGCAATAATCGGGGCACATGGAACGATACGCGACCGATGACAGACGACACCGCTGGGTGTGGACAGCCAGTTTATTTTGTTATTGGAAACCCAAAACTCTCCCTTCGACACTTTCGTGCGCGTCGTAGAAAAAAAAGGAGCATTTCCATCGCGCTTATCATGTGTGGTTGGGTTCGATTTTCTCCCATTGCTTTTGCCGGGCCACTTTTGCTCAAATTTCAACCGGCGATGCTTTTGTCACCAAATGGAAACGAAAACAACGCGACGAACGCGAATTTCGCAAGATCGCAAGATCGTCAGCAAGAAAGGATGTCAGCAATGAAGAAACTACAGTTGGCTCACACACACACACACACACACACGCACACGCTTTCTCGCCAGACGACAGGCAAGAAAAAGCTCATTTGCCGCACGCAATTAATCGTGTATTTATTGCTTCTTTCGAGGACCGCCGGTAGGGTTTGGGCTTTTTTTGTCCTGGAAAAAATGCAATTTGTCGCTTTTAGTAGTACGGCGAGGGTACGCGCGTGTTTTTTGTTTTGCTCGTCTTGACGCAAGCAATTTTATCGACTTTGCCGACTCGACACTTTTGCAGCGGCCTCGTACACACAGTATCGGATGGGTGTTGGTTGGTTGAAAAATAAAATCGCTGAACTG
Source organism: Anopheles dirus (assembly GCA_000349145.1). NCBI lineage: Eukaryota > Metazoa > Arthropoda > Insecta > Diptera > Culicidae > Anopheles > Anopheles dirus. The sequence goes on along the minus strand of KB672868.1, from coordinate 5,269,535 downwards.
ATGAACGCTGTCCCCGTATAGGGTTTGCCACTTTAATTGAGACGTGGTTTGAAATGAGAAATAAAAAAGGGTTTTCATAATGATTTTTAACATTTTCTTTGTATCGGTTTTAGTAAGTGAGTGTTGTGGATGCATTCTTAATTGCATTAATGGTATAACAAGATAATTGTTTCGGCCGATTCGATCGTTCTTTCACCCGAAAATACAGCTGTGAAAGAAAATGAAAATCAAGGAGAGATTGCGCTGGTGCGCATTAGCCAGCTTAATTTATTTACATTTTATTATGCTATTTATCTTTCCTTCTCCTTTATGGCCCCACAGTTCGTATGGAGCGAAGCAAAGAGAGAGAGGCACTGGGACGGCTTGTGGGGGATGAATTTTGTTGAAACTTTTCTTTCTCTCCTACCGACTCCACCAGAACGGGTTTTCCATAAAGAAGTCCGATACACGATCAAAGAATCGTTTGTGCTGAGAAAGCTTGATTTGTTTTTATGTTGCTGGTAACATAAAGCAGGTTCGTCACTTATATCTGTTTTGTCCATTTTTTGTTATTTTTTCACAACGTAATGCCGCGTTTTCCCTTTCATTGAAATCGTTCGATTTTCGTGCAAAACAATAGCTCGATCGAGCTTCTTTTTTCCAATCGTTTCTGAGCCAGCTTGCTCCTCCGGGTGCGGAATGAAGTGTGATCCTCAACGCGACGTTCACTGTCGAGCGATAAATACAATTCATTTGCCGAACGATCGCGATCATCGCTTCAATGAACTCTTCCACAATTACGCCCGGCAACGTTATTGCCAGCACTCTCCTCTCGGCGCTGTGTGAAGGCAATGAACTCACGCAGCAGCGGTACTTTGATTTATGTTTTGATTTTATGTCTCTTTTCGACCCGTCGCGGCGCTATCGCTCGTCCATCGTTTTGGGTTTCTTTTCCGCGCACGCATGTAACGCTCCCTTGCTCTCTTTAACGCTCTCGGGATTTGAAGCGATCATTTCGTACCAACACCATTGTGTCTCTGCGAAATCAGCGCCACCGATCGGCGAACAGAGGGGAAACCGATCGCGTGCTATAAAATGTTAACCCTTGTGCCTTGTGCAAGATGAATTATGGTTAGCTATGAGATTTGTTTTCGTTAGTGAACTATGTGTTTTGGAAGGTACTTTTCTATAGAAAAGATCGTTTGCTTAATTTAGAAAAAAGTTTCTACATATTCAAGCATGGAATTGTGGTATAATGTCAATAGAATATGTTAAATAATGTTAAAATATGCGATCAAAACACTCGTTTCTCATGATATCGAATAATGGAATGATGTGCATTTATAATTATTTAAAACGCTTACAGTCTGCTTCTGAGTATCGCAGTTTATGGTTTTCGAATTCGTTAGCATATCTCAAATTTTAGTAAAGCCGCGATGTAAATTTTCGGTGCAAATTCTCCACCCAAGCCTCGAACAAATTTATTTTTAGTGGTTAAATATTGTGTATATTAAACAAAAATACTAAAATTTTGTTATGTAAATAGTGTAACACATTGAGAATCTGTAAATAGTGTAACACATTGAGAATCGATCATAATAACAAAATAACTCAATAACCTAATAACTTAATATTGCACAGAACAAAATTCGTTTATCTCAGAATTTGCGCAACTGACATGTAGCATTTCTCGGAAACAGACTGTAAACGGTTGGTTTGTGTCTTGGCTACGTTTTATAGCAACTGTTGTGTTCATCGTCGCCATGAAACTAATCATTCGTTGTTGTTTACGTGCCTCTTTCCTTTCATTATCTCTCTTTTTCTCTCTCACACTCCCTCCGATGATCATCGATGTGTATTTAACCTACACCCCGCACCAACCTGCCCTACACATGTCGCACCCATCACCACACCGTGTAAAATCGTACTGTTATCAACACACCATCCATCGTACGCGGACGGGCCTCTTCATCCAAACCCCATTTGGTGTGCACACTAATACCTACACCTGTATCCGACACCCCTCCTGTATGTGTATGCGTGTGTATATGTATAACGATCATATGTTGTGTTAACCACCACCACCCGTCATTACATCCCTGCACGCATCGGAATTTGTTTTGTTTCCCGATTCATGCGTTCATTTCCAAACACGGTCGCTGTATGTGTATGTGTGCAGAAAGCACAGCCATAAACACAACCACAGTGCCACCCGGTGGTGGTACAGTGACCGACAGCGACACGCTACACCAGCCTGCCACCAGTCAGGCGGTGTTGGAAGGCGCGAACAGCAGCCCAACTAATGATTCCATTCAACCTTCCATGTACGATCGCCCCGCAGTATCGTCGCCGACCACCCCGACGCCCGGTTCATTCGCTGGAGTTCATCTTGGGGCGCATGAACACCACCAACCGTACCACCACCATCACAGCCACCAACAGCAGCAACATAACCGTGTGGGTAGTGGTGTTGGTGGTACCACACGCGCCGCCACCGCCGCCGTAGCCGCCGTCGCAGCCGTAGGTGAAGCCGTAGTGGTGCAGTCGGCAGCAAGTGGCACATCGCCGACGTCGCACCCGACGGCTAACGGAGCTCATTCGCATTCCAATGCCGGTTCGGAACACAGCGGCAGTAGTGCTGCCATCGCATCCGCAACGAACCGCACCGCGGGCTCCGGCAATAGCAGCGTGATCGTCGAGCGTGAAAGTTCGTCCAGCGTGTGCAACAGCAGTAGTGGCAACGGCAGCAGCAGCAGTAACAAGTTTGCAGTGCCCGGTGTAGCAAACGGACAACAACAGCAACAGCAGCAGGCATCGAGGGACGGCGCCGTAGTCAGGAAGATGGTCGCAGCCACGGCCGCGGAGGAGATCGTCGTCGTCTACGAAAAGAACTCGCTGCTCGGTGGTGTCGTCGGCTTGGATGCGACCGGTGACGGTGTGGTAGGCGGTGGTGGTGGTGCCGGCGGTGGTGGCATCGTCGGTGATGCCGGTGAGGAGCTGAAGTACGGGCCGGGGATCGTGTCACGGTTGCGCTGCCGCTACCTCAGCCTCGCCTTGCGTCAATCCGTCGCCAAGCAGCGCCCGTCGCTGAACAGCATGCGCCGTGCGACCAGCCTCAACAACCTGCTGGACGAAGAAAGCGAAGATCTTAGTGAGCGCGAACAGTCGATCGGTAGCGAAGGCACCGGCGGTGGCACTGGCGTCGGAGCCGGTCATCAGCAGAAGAAGTATCAATCGCAGCACTATCACCACCAATACCAACAGCAGCAGCAGCGCGAACACTACACCAACGGAAACGGCAACAATCATAACCATAACCATAACCATCATCAGCAGCAGCAGCTTCATCCAACGGTAGTTCTGCAGCCACCGTACCAGAAGCAGCAGCACCATTTCGCCCCGAAACAGCAGCCGTGGATCCAGCAGCAGCAGCAGCAGCAGCATAAGGAGGAGGACGGTGGAGGTGCGGTCAAGACGGCACCGTTTCTGCGCGGCGTGCAAAACAGTTATACGCGAGCGAGCCGCCAGGTGGAGAAGAAGAACGAGTACAATCGCTACACCAAGCACCATCGCGGTGCTGGCGGTACCGACGCGGTCCTGCTCAAGCGTGCCCGCTCAGTCGAGGCTCTGGTGCGCTACGATCACAAGGCCTGGGAGCGGGACGGTGCGCACCCAGTGGCACCAACGCCACCTCCAGCAGCAGCGCCCTCTGCCGAGGTGGGCAGCAATGTGATCATACTGGACGAGATCGCGCAGACCACGACAACGACGGCGGCTGTGACGGCGGCGACGACGACAGCACCGGCCGAGGGGCACGGCACATCGAACGGTATTTCCAGTTCGGTCTCACCGACGGCGATGCTGATGAACGGCGGTGGCGGTGCAGCCACAGCGGCAGCAGCAGCAGCAACCACGGAGCCGCTGCCGGTCAGCGATTGCGTGACGATCGAGGAGAAGATTATCAACGGGCGCGAGAAGGGTGACCCGAAACCGAAGCGGCTGACCTCGTTCATCGATGCCGACGAGCGGCCGCCGCCCGACGTGGTCAAGCAGACGATGAAGATCTTCGAGGCGAACGCGAACCGTCGCGGCGGCCGGGGTGGTGTTGCCGGTACCGGCGGGGCGGCCACCAACGGCGGTAGCGATGTGGCGAGCAAGGTGGCCAGCTACCGGTCGATCATCATCTCCGGGTCGGCGGCAACGGCCGGTGCGACGACGGCGGCCGCCGCCGTCTCGTCCGCGGTCGGCGGTCCGGGCGAGAAGCCCCCGATCACGCACCCGAAACCACCGCTCAGCCCCAAAAAGCCAAATATTAAGCCGCGCACCGCTAGTCCCAAGCAGCACCAGCAACATCAGGCAACAGCGGCCAAACCGCCGCCGTCTCCGAAATCCCTCGAAGCCGTCAACAACCTGAAGAACGCTGCCGCTGCAGCACCCGCCACCGCCGCCGCCGCCGTCATTAAAAACAATAACAAACCGTCAGCGACGTCGGTGGAGTCAGCGCCACCACCGTCACCGCCAGCCCGAAGTAAACACACGACGGCGGCGACAGCGGCCCACAATGGTGGTGTTAGTGTTGGCAGCGTTGCGGACGCGAAGCCGAACGCACTCAAGAACGGTGGTGATCACAACAACTACGACAGCGGGCCGACAACACAGACAACGGCATCGTCGGCTAAGACGTTGACGCTGACTCCAGGGTCAGACGGTGGTGGCGCCGGCGGCGGCGGTCACCAACACATGCACAACGCAGCACCGAAGGAGGCAACTCCGTCATCATCGCCGCCGACGGGAATTTGCGATTCGCCTGCGATCCAGCCGCTCGCGAGCAAGCACGGCAGTCTACATCTGGCGACCTCTACGCCGACTGGAGCTGCGAACGGCTGCGTGCAGGACCGGCGTAACCTCGAGTACGTAACGAGCGACGAGGAAGAGGACGACGACGACGACGAGTACGACAACGCCACACGCTCCTACACGGTCAACCCGGACTCGAGCGAGGGTGAGGACGTGCGGGACAACGCACCAGCATCCGGTGGCAGCGAAAACGACGCCGAAGACGAGGCGGACGACCACCAGGAGCTGAGTGACGACGGTGACGGCACCGACGGCGAGCAGCGCTCTGTGCGAAAGGTTTCGCGCACCGCAATGGAGAACATTGCCCGGGCCGGCACTACGACGCAGTTCCGCTTCAACGGAGCCGTCAAATCGTATCTTCCTGGGGCGGGTGGTGGTGGCGGTGGCGTTGGTGGTGGCCCGGTGGTCGCTCCCAGCACCAAACCACCCGCACCGCCCATTCCGATGTCCCGCGAGAGTCTCGGTGGGCGCCTACCGCCAGAGGGCGCTGGTGGCGGCGTTGGTGTGACCTCGCCGCCGCACAGTGTGAGTGGTGGGGGCAAGAGTAATGGTAGTCAATCTAGTGCTAGTGCTGGTTCCGGTGCGTTCGCGTGTGCTCCCCCCGTCGCAACATCCCTGACGCGGCGCGAAATCGAGAAGAATCAAATCAATCGCGAAAAGAGTGGTGAAGCTGCCGCGTCCGGACCAAACACCGCCAACGGTACCGGTGGTGGTGCGGTGGTCAGCAGCAGCAGTGGTGGTGGTGGTGGTGGTGGTGGGGTCGTTGGTGGGGTCAGTGTGGCAAGTGCGAATAATGCCAATCATAGCAATGGTAATGGCGGTGGTGCCGCGAAACAGGCCGCAACCGTCGACAGTACCACGTCGTTCGTGGCCAAATGGGGTACCGGTGGTGGTGGTAGTGGTGGGGGTGGGATGAGTTCAACGACGACGGCACCGGCAGCTACCGGCGCCGTAGCCGCCACCGGACAGTCGCCCCTGGCCGGGTTGGTTCCGGTGCGCAAGAAGATGAAACCTCCGCCGAGTCACCAGCAGGACGGTGCCAACACGATGGTGTTCAACTTCAGCGACCGCAAGGACGTGCCGGACTACATCGAGAACGATGGCGTCATCATCCGGCCACGCCCGAGAGAGCTACCCAAGGTAAGTGTTTGCAGGGTGAACGCTGCCGTGCGATACCGAGGCGTAATAATGTCCCCACTGGTGGTGAGGTAGTCGAGTCACTCGATCACAAAACATTGACTCAATGGCTTCTTCCCCTATCTTATCGACCCGAACACTTTTGCCGCGCACGCGGGGCTTAATTCGGCAACATCCGTCCGCAGTGGCCGGAGGAATCCATCGTGTAGCTGCGTTCGTCTGATTAACGTCCCCATAGGTCAATGTCGGCTGCACCCCTTCCTGTCGGAGCGGCACGATGATTCATGCAGGAGGGGGTCTAGTGAGCAAATGAAGGGGACTGTATGCGATTTCCTTGATTACGGTGCGAGGCCGAGATTCGGTGCTTGTTTGAGCAGCTCAATCGTCGGAGTCGTGGATTCGTTTCGAGTTCGAGTTCAAGGTGCTTCCAGATGTGTCTGGATTGGACCAACAGTAGGCAGTGGTAGTGATCATCATATGGAAGTGTGACAATCATATGGAAGCTATTTTGGATTATCAATATGTGCGAAACACGGAGTCCCATATTGTCCCATATGGTGGACACAGACAGTCACAACCGGTTCTTTTTTCGCACGGACTCTATTATCGCCATCGAAATTGTTTGCAGATCTTCGATTATGGCGTAATCGTCACAATGTCGTTTCGAGCAGATGGCGATCGTTAGAGAGACTATGTGCTACAAGAAAGAAGAAGTGTCAGAAGAAAACTTCCACATTCACTGGGGAGCCGATAGATTGGGCGACAACAGCTGCACATTTATTGCTAACTCCGTGTGCAGTTCTAGCCAAATCTTGCTTCGTTGCTTTGTGTTGTTGATGAAGCACAGATGCACAGATTATGTTTTTCAAACAAACGAAAGTGAAAAAGTGCTACAAAAACAAGACTTGTGACTCATGGAATTCTTCAAAGACGCTTAATTTTCACGCAATGGCACCCATCACGGCAGCGCAACACATATTTCAAGCGTTTCAAAATATTCGAGGTCACGAGTTCTCGAGCTTGAAAAAGAATTCATAGTAAAAAAGGCTACGAACTCTCAAATAGATGTGTTCAAAATTCACGAAGCTTCTTCAGCGAGGTTCAGTTTTTGTGAACATTACCGCGGATGCGTTCTCTTTTTCTAAGTGTTTCCCTTCTAAGTGTTCTCTTGCTCTCGGTCGCTTGGTTATGATGATGGGTCAAACAGCAGTTGATTCATTGCCGGGTACCGTACTTCCCGGATATATGCGCTTTCTGCACGCTGGGAAATTAACAAAAAAAAAATCATTCGAGAGATGAAGGTTACAGCCAGCAGCGCAACAGCAATACGCGCAGACTTACCGTGGTTTAAAGACGGTGGAAGTGCAAGTCGGGGCTTCGTCATGGTCGGATCAATCAACGCATAATTTAGACTAGACCGCTCGGGCAATCGCACGTGTCACATCTCGCGCTGCATGTCCTATACACTCACAGCCTATCTCGTCCGTCGACGTTTCACCTGCAATCCAGCAGCGTCGGTCTCATTTACCGTCATTGGGAGCTTGGTATCTACTTCGTTCTGTTCGGATGGATTTTCTAAATCTGCCATAATCATTCTTAGCGCGATTGCTTCATCCTGCAAGTGAAGGTACCGGCTGCAAAAGCTGCAATCATGCTGGACTGCTGGTAGTGCGTCCGGATCTTGCACCAACCTGTCCGGTGCGTTTGCAAGAACCCCCGGTGCCATCTTCTCTGCGGTGGGATGCGAATCGTTCACCGAATCGGAATCTGAGCACGTATCGTTGTACGTCTCCCCTCTTTCACTGACGCTAACTAGCGATTCTGTTGCATATACGCTCGAGGCCTCAGTTCGAACTTCGTCCTCGTCAGACGAGTCCATTTCCTCCTCCTTTGGTGTACCCTTTGGAACCTGCAGGGTGAGATTGATCACGCGCAGCGGTAGCGTTGGATCATGGCGACACTCGGGACAGTGGTAGCTCCTGTTCGTCCAGTTCACGATGCACTGACTGTGGAAAATATGCCCGCACGAGGTGGCCATGATACTGCCATCTTCCAGCGACTCCCAGCAGATGGTGCAGATGATGTCCATATTTCGTCACAAAGAACCACACAAAACATTCGGTCGAAAAAAGGTTACTAGACGAGATTTTGATCGAAGTATACAGTCCGGGTCACTGAGATTATGAAATGATGAATTATCTAAGCCTACTATAGAAACACCGTCAAGTTTACCGAACCAGGCTACGATCACTGTTTGATAAAACGTCACGATCAGGCTCCATTTTTTTCGATTACATTCTTCTATGGCTGTGTGAGATATGAACACAAATGTCTTCTGCTTCGGCACCCTAAGCTGCTTTGTTGCAAATGTCATCGAATCTGGGCTTGTTTGAACCAAGGACCAGCATGGAATTCGCGAATGAACTTTAGCTGTACCCTTGCGCTCCGTAACAATCACTCCGTCACGATTCATCATCATCGAAAGGAACGGGTGCGGTTTTTTTTTTACAGAACTTACTGGCTGTCGGTTGCAGTCTTCGATATGCTGCACGACTTCACAAGTTCTGCACAGATTTGCGCGTCGGCTTCGCGGTACCATGCCAGGTTGTGAAATATGATCTATGCCTGCTTCTCCAAACCCGACAGCGAGAAATTCTCGCATTCCAAGCTCATGCGGTGGGGCCATTGTCGAAATCGTCGCACGGAGAACTTCCTTGTCGATCGGGCGCATAGGAGACACTCATTTGCATTTCAGATTCAGTTTCTGCACACATTCCACCGCGGGGACAAGCCGACCCAACTTGCGGTCGGTTCGTCATCTCGATTTGAATTTGTTGTCGGCATAAATTGTCTCTGTCTCCATGCTTTGTGCGATGCGTTTACATCGTTCGGGGTGCGTAAACGATAAGTTATTCCACTCACTCACCCTCACCGATGCTAGAGACGGAGGAAGACGCACGAAAAGATGTAGCGGAATGAATAATTTATTAGAAAATTCAAACATGTTTGTCGATCTTTCGAATAACGCCAACGGAACAGAACGATCACAGCGCGCTCTTCTCTGTTATCGTTGCTTTAGTTTTGAACCTACCGGCTGTCGGCGCATACTGTTTGCCTGGATTATTCCTGAATAGGCTAGAATTTGAATATTTAAAATGTTGTAACGATTTTCTGCACGAACGAAACGGCATGAGATTCACTTTCCTTTGCATGAGAGTGTGTTTTGCAAGTTTTATGAATGAATTTGACTGTGTTTTTTTGCGTTGTTGGCTCACTTATCACTTCTGACTCTATGACACAACCTTGGGTTGTCCCCACCGTACGTACCTTCCGGCACTGTCACCCGTCTTTGTTCCGAAGCTGTACTTTATGATGCACTTTCTGCCATGTGCTTTACAGGGAAGCAAGATAAATGAAGAAAAAAAAACTGGGTAAACACATGGTTTTTTTTTAATCATTTTTCCTGCACTATTAGCGTCTGGCCAGTAGTAGGAAAGCAGCCAGGCACGTTCTCGCGTCTGTTTCACCCCGCGGGTATGAGTAATGAGCAATAGACCTTTGTACCGTGACGCATCGATCGGGCACTAGTTCGATGACTTACCGATGTGGATTTGTTGCGCTGCTGCGTGGAGATAAACACGAACTTGAGCAAACATGGAAGGCCGTAATTAAAAAACGATTCTAGGGATCGTGAGTGTGAGTGCGTCTGTATCGAGCAGATTTCCACACACTTTGAAGCAAGAGCTAAGTGCTATGTGATTTGTGTGCGTTGGAACGACGGGACCAGCTGTTTTAACTAGTACGATAGACCAGCGCATGACTCATCACAGAATTCGTACGACTTTTTTAATTGTGAAACGTAATTAAATTGGTAATGAAGAATTCGGTTTTGACTCATCTCTCTATATCTCTGGAAGACATATTTCAACATGTTTAATCCAACCCTGAGGAGCTTCACTCTAATCCAGAGGGCGGCAAACGTTCTTCATAAGGCGGATGGTAAACTTCTTATCATTCTGATGCAGCATTTTCAGTGCTCAAATCGTTTCATAGGGAACGAATGCATTTTAACCTTTTTTTGTAGAGTATTAAACGATTTTTGCGTTTGTTAATCTTATTCAACTACTAATAAAATTCGAGAAATAGAATTCAAAGTGCTTGAATAATTGGATCGAAATAGTACAGTCATGTCGTCTTTGAAATGGCGTATTCCGGTTACCAGTCAATCCATATTGAGGTACCCAAATGCACCATTCGGCAGTGGGCGATGAATATGTCGTTGGCTTGCCAAACATGCCTGCCAGGAAGAGCGTGCGCTATCAATGTCCGCGTAAAAAAGTAGCTCATCGGTAGGGAGAGGGTGAGTTGAATTTGTCTACGGCAAATAGCCCGCCCTGTTGTTTGGGAAAATAAGCGTGCGGTACCGATAAATATTGTACCGACGTCCCGAAGTATACACTGCAACGACCACAACACGGTGCTAACCACAGGGAAAGGAGGGATATCAGTAAAATAAGCCACCGGTTGGTGAATATATATGGCACGCATGGGACAACAAATTGGGTACAGTACTAACGTGTCCCTTCGTGTAAACCCCATCCTCCTATCGCACCTCAATTACCATCGATCTAATTGACAGTGCAAATGGCACAGCACGACACACGGTTCGTTTTGTGTGACGTGAATGAGGTGATAAAACGCCAAACCCTTCTCCGTCGATTAGGCCGTCTAGATGCCTAATCCAGAGGGCCCATCCAGACGCGCATCTGCCGCTGGTGATCCAAACCAACGGTCACCGAAAATGACTGATAAGAAGAGTACTGTTTGTGCAGGTTGTCATCTCTTTGCGCTGTGAGTTAGAAAGTACCACTAACACTCTTCACGTTGAAGGGTCGGAACAAGGTTTTTTTTGTTTGTCACACCTTCTTTCCAAGAGAACATTCGTTGCAAAAAACGATCTGTGACACACATTCTTGCAGGCTCAAATATAGGTCATGCGCTGATGAGCATACGTCTCGGTAGCATACTTAGCTTTTGGCGTACCAGTTGCGAATGCTTGTTTAATCTCCTTTGCCGTGCGCGCAATGTTTTCACTTCTTCGCGTAGAGAATAGCATGTTGCTTCAACCAGCAAGCAATCGTGCGCGGTGCGCGATCTTGACGGGCTTGATCGCGTAGATCGCCCCGAAAGAGGGCCTCCTCTCTAACTTTGTGCCAGCAAATGGGTTCTCGTTGTTTTGATTTCGCTGCTCCACGCGTCCAAACATTCCAGTCGGTGTTCTGTGTTCCTTTCACCCAGGGAGAAAAGTCGGTGTAGTCGAGCACACAACGAAGGCGCGCTCTGGACGTTCGACTGAGCCTTCTGTGGAGCCACTCGGCTGCTGTTGATGACGAATGGGCAGTGGAACGGAGAGGATTAAGATGCTACTTCTTGGGGTACTCGCGTGATTGGACGCTGTGAAAATGCCAGGCATCGCATTTCCGTTCCGTTCCTGCCCATCAGACGAGCGTTCCGAGATCGATAACCGAAAATGAGCACTCAAATCCAACTCCGCGATTATCTTTCCTCCTCCACTGGCCGTCTCGCGTGCTCTCCAGCTGCTGCTACGAAGTGGCGGACCAGATCGGTTCGGTTCGACGCGAGGATCGCCTGATTGCCCGGGGGAGAATGTGTATGCAGCAGCAGCCACCTTGCTGCCGATCATCTGGCCGAGAAGGCGAATTTTGGATGTGCGTTTGTGGGGAAGTTATTGTACCCGACCGGAAGTCGGTGAAGAGGCAGATCTCTACACCACCCAGAGATGGGATTTGGGGCCTGCTGCCGGACGGACGTCAGCCACCAACGTCAGCGCAGCATATCTTCCATATCCCGTTTTCGTCTGCGCACACTGGACGGCGCGCTGGGTCAAGTGGATGGTTTGCAAATTGGCAATTCGCATCCGCTGGCGCAATTTCTTCAGTGTTGTGTTATGTGTGCAAATAAAAAGTTTGGAGAGAGACGGATAGAGAGAAAAGGAAAACAAACACAACGTACCGGAGGGTGTTCGAAATGCTTTTGATGGACGCTGGGAATGCTCAAGAGATTAATTTGTGATGCCCGACGGGGGGGAAGACGCCAGCATACAGTGCGCCTGGGAGCCACGTGCATTAACTAATGACTCTGGATTACGATTCCGCTCCATCTGTGGGCTTTTCTTTTGGCAGCGAGCGCGCCTGCCTGGTTCTTGTAATTAGAATCATCATTTACTTTACTGTTGTTGCCTCGGGGGCCCCGTTTTCGGTGCGTTCTGTTCTGTTGCGGTGCTAGCGCGATGTTACTTTCGAGCCCCGGCATCGCTGTTTTAATTCATGGATAACTTCTTCTGAATTACCCTTCACTTGGCATTTTTATTTCGTATAGTACGTTCGTTCGTCGTCGGCTGAAAAAAACTAAAAGTCATTCGCTCGGCTCTGTTTGTGGTGAAAATTAAGTTGTTGTTGCCGAGCCCCGTTCGTAAAGCAAACAGAGACGGGCGGGCGGACAAAGAAATAGCCCAGTGCCCGCCCGGTGAGCGGATGGTATAGAAACCTGTTCTACACCACCACCGCCGCGAACGTCAGCGTTCGGATCCGGTTCTCGACAGATTCTCGCGCAGCTCCTCCTGTGCTCCAACGATAGCGTAAGCCAGTTACTGCACGAAACACCATCGAAAGGCAACCCTGCCTGAAGATTGTGCCCGCAGCCAGTCGCTGTACAAGCCGGACAGCAGCAGCAGCTGCTGCTGCAGAATCTGAGTGGATTCTGAGTGGAGTCTTACGGTGGTGCGCTGCAGTCTTCAAGGACATTAAGGCTGCGATCACACGAGCACGCTCTCTACGACGGTCTTGTTTATATGGAGTAGCCCCGGTACCGTGGGCTGCGGTGAGAAGAGCAATGTCTGTTGGACGAAATTATTATAAAAACAAAAACTTGAAATCCCGAGGACACCCTCTGCGAGGACAACTTTCAACAAATCTTGCTTGTCACTTTTTCCTTCTTTTGTTGGCTCCGGCTCCATGACGGGCAGCTCTTCTGGCGTGTCCCGAAATGGACGCGGCTTCTCTCGATCAGGCGTGTCCAACGGGTTGACCACGACATTGTGTGTGGACCATAATTATAGCTTCCGCTGCAACAATGTGTTGGCGTTCAAGAATGTACGTGACTCTCATGTCCGACCGAGAATTTTAAAAGTAGTCCGATATTTCAAGGAGAACACTCCAAGATCATTCCGATGTATTCCGCTTACCGTACTGCGCATGTATCATGTATAAACCACGAAAGAACAGAAGCATTCCCGAATGTGCAATGGGTGGGGCAGTGAACGGTGATGAGGACAACTTCTGCCTCCAAAAATGGCAAATAATAACTCGTACGTCTAGCGCTCTTCGATGGGATGCGCTACTAGCACACGCAGCGTACGATTACGTGACATTGTCACACAAAAAAAGGGCAGTCATGGCCGGTGCAGCACCACCGCGCCGCTGCCACCTGTACACCACGTGGCACGGGAAATTCAATGCCACCTCCACGAGCGTGCAGCGTGTGTCACGCCTCAGAGGGCCTACCCGGGATGGTTGTTAGTAGGTACAGCGAGTTACGACCCACTGGGAGGAAGGAGCGCACTATTGCCGCAATTGTCCACCAGTGATTTCAGTCCTTTCCGGTTGCTGCGACCGCGACTGTGGTGGCTTTCGGTGGCCGTTACGCACAATAATCCGGCTCCACTATACCGTAGACCCTTGGGTTGTTGGTGGGTGGGTTGGGTGAAATATTATTATGAAATTTTACGAATTAGTTACGCATCGATTACGGCGCGCTCTCTGGTCCGCAATTGATAGTTGCCTTTGGGGGGTGTGTGTGTGCGATGTGCTGTTTCCTCGCCGGTAACAGCGTTGTTTAACAAACCAGGCAGTAATGATAGGGGCGTCGAAGTTGTCGAACTTCAAGTAGCAGCGAGTCTCATTCGCTTGTAATATCCGGTACTTCGGTCGTTCTTCGCCAGGGGGAGCTAGTAGGGCCTGATGAGAAGCGATGAAGTGAGAAACCGACCGACCGCATGCTGATATGCAGAAACCCTACACGCTGGGTTCAGCAAAAGCAACGGGGTCGTATGGGGTCTTTCTCGCCCCGGGCTGTAGGTCGGCGAAGACGAGACGAGCCTTTCCAAGAGCCTAGGTCCGTCCATCTTGTTATGCCTTATGCCACACACACACACACATACACACGTACGAGGTGTAAATTTGTGTACAGCAAACAGGCAAAACAAGAAGTTGCATTCCAACTACGGAACTGCCGAGCCCGTTTTGAACAGTCCCGACGGTGAAGGCGGAAACACTCTCACGAGAAGCGATCGAGTGTTGGAACAGCAATCGCGATGAGATACGGAGGGAAGCACAGCACATCATGTGCCGGTGGTTGCGCTGTTAGGGGCTCTCTTTGTTCGATGCAACCGGTTCCGAAGGCTTCATTTGCACGGAGGGGACGAGGGTAAAAGGAGAACGCCAGGGTCTCGAACTGCCTTGAACTTATTTCATATCGCTCGTGGAGTCGTGGTGGTGTAGAACAACGCACAAGAGAGCCTACTGTCAGTGCGACCGGGGATGCTTTGCGGAAATTGGAACAAAAAAGTGGTAAAGGTGACTCTACATTAGGCCTAAGTTTGTGTGTTAGAGATCCCTGATAGATATCTGACGTTATAATTGGACGCCTAAAGTGCCAGGATCGAACGGTAGGATTTGTTTCGAACGTTAGTTTTTCGTAATATGAGGGTTCAAAACCAGTTATTATATTCGGTAGTAAAGGATTTGTTGCTTCATATCTTGTACTCAATGACAAGTTGTCAGAAATAGAACAAACATGTTGTAAATGTCAGTTGTTGCTAAGCTATCCTGTCAATAATAGAATAAATAAGACTTTTTAATACAGGTAGCGAATTGGAATTGATTTCAAAAAGTCAAAAACCTCTTTCCGATCGTGTCTTGTCACTTAAATCGATCAGACCATTCCGGTATGGCCTGCGGCGTTGCGGTGAATAATTGTTTCCAAAAAAAGCGACAAAAAGCCACGTTAACTGCCGAGAAAA
This sequence comes from Anopheles dirus, assembly GCA_000349145.1. Taxonomy (NCBI): domain Eukaryota; kingdom Metazoa; phylum Arthropoda; class Insecta; order Diptera; family Culicidae; genus Anopheles; species Anopheles dirus. The sequence goes on along the minus strand of KB672868.1, from coordinate 5,254,462 downwards.
CGTTCAACCCAACCTGAAACCGCCACGTTTTACCTCTACATGCGCAACTATCGCGTGAGGTGGAAAAAAGAACCCGCAACACTCCGATCGGCTGCGGGGCACACAGGCGGCAAACTACCGGCAACCTTTGTGCCACTTAGTCACTGCGCCTGCCGCCCGTGTTCGTTGACATTGCCACACTCCGTGTATACCCTCTCGCCCCAGGCGTGCGCGCGCGCGCTCTGGCACTAATGACACTGTGTACCGTACTACGTACGCACGAGGCGGCCGGGCATCACCGCCGATCGCGGGAGGCCATTGACATCGATCGTGGGCTTCACCCGATCCGGCAGCGTAAAAGCGGCTTATCTTTTTCGTGCGGATCTTGTTGAATGTCGCACGCGCAATCCGGGGAGGAACAAAGGCACACGCAGTAGGCAAGCAAATTGGCGGTTGGATTCCAGGCCGGGGTGATTAGGTGATCGTCACAAATTTTTGACGTTTAGCCGATCAGTCCCGCGAGCGAGTTATCCAGGATGTCATCGACCCAGAGTTCTTTGGCTGACGTACGACGGAGAGTTCGCTATTGCGGGATAAGTTATGTTTTTGACCGTTTTGGGTTGGAGCACTGCCAGTGACTGATCAACTGTCGAATAAGTGTAAACTCTCAAGACTCTAGGAGTAGTACGTCTTTAATCCTGAGCGTAGTATCAAAGGGCATTTAAAAATATGTTCCTTAAGAGTGAGGGGGATTAGATTAAAGATTTGAAGAAGATTTATCAGTTAAGTTACTCTTTTCATTAAATCATGCGCTGAGTGAGTTACTAGTTGTATGATAGATTTCAATAACAAAGATTGAGCAAATGACTTAAATCGACTCTCAAAAGAGTTGTTAAATGATTCAAATTCCAATAATGAGTGAGCTAGAGTGAGTTAACTATCTTCAACGGCGTCCTGTAGAAATTCATGTGTAATAACTATAAAGCCATAAAATCATGGAAACAAATAAATTCACTGGAACTATCTGCCTGACCGAAAAGGAATTGAAAAGCATATAATGAGAAATATAAGGACTCGATTTTCGGAGTTCTGTTTGTAGCTCCTATATTTCAACGCTGCACAGCAATTGGTACAAACCAGCTTGATAGCCGCCCCAACACGAAATCCATTAGTTTACATTATCATCTCTTTGTCGTTGTTACACACACACACAACCCACCCTGACCACTCGTCCGCGAGCTCGGCCGCGGCTATGTTGGACCAATGTTTTGTGGCTCATCCATCCGCTAGCTATTTATTATTCGCTATCGGACGCTTTCGCACCATTTACCGTCGAACCGTGTGTCGTTTTTTTGTGTTTTGTTCAGTACATATTTTTCGTGCACAGCGATCGCAGAGCACACAGAGTGGGTCGATGCACAGAAGCTATGCGCAACCATTAGTCACGTCCGGGCCCCGTCTCTCCATGAACCTGGTGTGGACGAGTCGTGTTCCATTCGTTGTGTCCAGTGGATACGCCGGTGTGTTTGGAAGAACACCACTAGTTAGCTTCCTAGCGCAAAAAAGCAATTGGCGCGGCACCCACGCACCCATTTTGATGGTTTTTTTTGTCCTCGCAATATTTAACCCATTGCACTTTATCAGGGTACGAGATGATGGTGCACACGCGTGGACGCTTGGTTCTAGGTGCATGCTGTACGTACGGGTGTTAGTAGTGCAACAATAAGGAAGTATATGCGCCGTCTCGTTTTCGAGTGCAATTGGATTCGGTGTGAACGGTCATTTGAACTGACCTGCACCAGAAAAGAGACCTTTCCACGGCGGTTGGTCGATAGGGATTCTTACTGTTTTTAGTCCCATTCCTGTTCCAGGAGAAATCCGATCGCGTGCCAGTTGCAATTTGCGTCCTCGCAACATCCAATTTGTATTGGTGGCAGAGTCGATGTTCAGCGTAACTCCGATATCGGTTGGACGTCATTTCTTCATAAAGAGGAAGCCATTCCAAAACGCCAATAGTCACGTGAGAATATTTATAGCCAAGACTGGGTGGAAAAAGTTCACAATCACCCCGTAGTGTAGCAGTGAACAATAAACAATTGAGTGGCGGCACTGTGCTTAGAAGGGTTAAAAGGGTTACGCGATGGAATGCACACACACAGCACCGATCGCGATCGATCTTACTTACGAAGGTGTCGCCTGCGATCGTGCCGTGTGGACACTCGATCTGAAATATGGCGCGCGCGTGTGGTGGCCCAAAGTTCGTGTCGATGAATATTAATTACAATTGCGCCATCGCCAGTAGCTGGAACCTTCGCACAACTTTCACTGGCGACGTGTGCGTTATTCGCAACTCCAAAAGAGTGTGGTTTTTATTTGCGTTCGTTGAACAAACGTATGACGACGCGTACGGTGTGTGCGTGTGTCGATCTTGAATCGAACGAATTGAGCAACACTTTCGCGTGATGGAGCCTAGAATTGCCAGTACTTCTTCGCATGCACACGAGTGTTCAATAAATAACGATAATGAACAATTTCTTACATTGCGGAGCACATCGAGAGCGATCATTTTTCGATCACAATTCCATTAGTTCGATTGCAGACATAATTTGTACAGCCGGTGGGGGGGCTTAGACTTCTTTTTTTGGACGCAGCTGTCTCTGTTCAGCTCATTTTTTGAACACACTTGTTCCGGTTCGAATCCCCGGGGCGCATATTTCAACGCGAAGTGACTAAGGCGCGCAATACAACGGAACACCGAATCCGAATGTCATCTTAATTAAAGCAACACTCACTGCTCGGCTTTTCATCGGAGCGCTTTCCGTGGCGTAATTAGATGGATAATTACCATCAAGCAATTGCTCACGACGGCGACGACCACGACGGACGAAGCTTACCAGTAGCTCCATTTGCTCAAAGACGAAAAGCCAGAAAGCCGGGAGCTCAGCATAAAGAAAGAAGGTCATTTGTGTGATGATGTTATGCTTCTCTCGGCCACACACACACACCACCGCCGCCAGTGTTTGCGTCTTGCTGAATGCGTGAAGATGCGAACGATTTGTTTGCCACTGGCCGCGCGGAACATTATTTGCTTCCTGTTTATTGTTTGGAAGAAAAAAATTGAAATGACTCTATCATTAGCAGCGCCGCAAGCAAGCTGAAATGAAATGGACAAGTGCTAAAAGTCTGATAAAAATGCATTTCCTTTTTTTTTCAAATGTCCGAATTCTATCTCCCGCTGCGATTCTGCTGATTCGCTTTGCCCACGGTAGTATCTCAATCGTAAAATAAAACCATAATCGTTAGCTTGAAAAAAGGAAAGAAAGAAACATAAACACTACTCTCTACACAATTTACATTTCCTCGGTCCCAATTTCGTTTCATCTTAATTAAAACTTAATTTTTGTTTTCGCGAACGCATCTCTATCTGATCGTGTCACGTTAACCGGGAGGGACCATAGGAGTGAGACCTCCAGCGGGGAGGAAGAAGACATTCCATTGAATCATTTCCAATGGCCGGAAGCGACGACGAAAACGAGCCTGTGCTGGTTCCCCCTGCTAAAAGAACCAAAACCCATCATTAGGCGTTAAGCGATTCTGGAACCGTTTCCGGACTGATGGTCTACAGAAGAGAAAGAGGAAGAAGAAGCAATAGGAAAAGAAGCACACCCGATCCCCAATGGGAACGCTGAAAATTCGGTTCGGAAAGCAGCGGATGAGAAATGCGGGGGGGTGGTTCGTTCGTGTGGGGGTGTGGGCCTGTGACCTCATTTTATCCGCAAAGTGCCGGGTGGCGAATTAATTGCTGTTTGATAACTTTTGCTAGAATTTCTAATTTATACTTAAGAGCGCGCGCGCGCGCCCATCCCGCCCCGGCGTTCCCAAGAATCCAAAGGCCAAGTCTCATAATTTGTTGTTAATTTCTGCTTCTCCTTTTGTGGGATACTTTGTTTTACTTTTTTTATCTAGCGTGTTGCTGCTTGTTTGTTGCCTGTGACTTTGTCGCGAAATGTGTGTTTTTTTTGCAAACGGTTAACCGTGGCTGTTTTCCTCTCCTTCCATTCTCTTTCCAGCCCGGCGAGTCCGGTTACGTGGTGCTCGGCGGCGACCTGACGCTGGAAACCTCGACCGATCCGGACGATGCGTGGGCCACCGGTCCGCCGTCGCCGTGCAACGGTGAATTCGCCAACGCCTACATCGTGATCAATGGCAAATCGAGCATGAGAAACAAGACTAGTAGAAGTAATAAGGTAAGTGTGTAGGTCTGTGGGCAAAAGACGAACTCGAACTCGAGCACGGGCCGTCTCTCGAGGGAAGGACGAGGACTTTTACAGAGCGATCTTGTTTAATGCTTCAAATTCAATTTATTTTAAATTTGCAATGAGAGCGCATTTTGAATGGGATGTTGGCATGTGTGACGTTCAAGACTGCCGGATTCTAAAATGGGTTTCAGTTGCACTTTGAGTTTCGTGTTTAGTGCGTGGCAATGCGTGGGCAAACAGTTTTGCTTAATATTAAATGCTTAAATATTATCTATACAAACTAATATCGTCTAGGCTATATTCAATAAAAAACGTAATTTGCATGCTATCCGGTTCCACCTCGGAGAGATCTCTCCTCAGAGAGAACCTGTTTATATATCAAGCGTTTATACTGCTAGATGTCCACGGCCTACATTAATGTAATATAGCTTAGCTGCCCATTATTAAATTTAGCTTAGAAATTACCTGCCTTCATGTGTTATACCTGTCTGTCGAATGGGGAAGTCTCTCGAAAGTGACATTTCCTTCAATTTAATCTTTATATGGGCTTTAAATGTAATGGAATTTTAATGTGGTTCGATCATTCATTTAAAAATACTCATCGACATCAATTTAATTAAACTAAATAAGTATAGTAAATTTACCCGAAATTCTGTCATTAATTAAATAAATTAATTTAATTTAAAACAGGAAAACAACATTTTTACGTTCACTTTCACGAACAAAGAACGTGAGAATCTGTTTTTTTTTTTTTAATTATGTTCAGACCAAATTTTACGTTTATTTCCACTCAATCACTAAAGTGGACCTTTCAAGAGTCCAGTGTATAAGATTTATACTATAATTTGCTAACAAGTCACTTCAAATTCCGAGCATTAAACGAGTCAATATTAAAAAATCAAAACGCAATGCAAACCCAGGCCACCCAATCAGAAGCAAACTGATCGAGGGGACGTTCATGGTTATTAAACTACGATTGTGTTGTGTCAACCAAACGCCGTTATCACGCTCGCACGCTCTGTATTCGCTCCGAACAGTAATATGTTTTTGCACGAATGTAAATATTTCTCGGCGCTCCTTCTTCCCTTCGCCAAAGGTTCGTCTCTTTACAAACAGTTTTCAAGAGCCCGGCAACCCTTGGCGTCCAACGATCACCTCACGTGCACGCGTGTGTGTGTGTGTCTGTATGTGCCCGACGCAAGGCAAACATTGCTTTTTTGTGTCCGTGGTCCGTGTGTTTTTCCTTTTTGATAAGCGCTTTCGCAAGTGGCGCATCGCGGTTTTCCATTTCTTCTTCCTGGTGTTGGGGCGTTGGGGGTACGCGTACGCAAACTACATACTCCCCGCACAAACGCATAGACGGCGCTGGCTGCGTATGGCTGTGGTCGGGGAGTACAAATTGCTGCTGGTTGGTGAAGTGAAATTTTCGCGGTTCTCTTTTTTTTGCAAACGTGGCGCCACCGTTGCCACGGCTGCCGCCGGAAAATCGGCTGCGCGTCTCGCGTTTTTGTGTTTGTGTGCGCGGATTTTACGTCTCTGGGTGGTGGCCTCGATGGAAAGGAAAAACAGCAACGGAGCGCGAGAGACCCTCTCGGTGCAAACACGTTGGTTGTGGTGCCGATATTTGAGCATATATTTGAGTGGATATGGCCAGTACTCTGGCGCTAGATGGAAGGTGAGGAAAATTGCTCCACCACACACACACACGCGCGCGGCTGTGGCGGTGGTCCATCTGCCGTCGACCGGCGAACGATGCTTTCGGAGTCGTTTTGCCGTTTCCGCCGCTTCAACACGCACATATGCACTTCTAAATGCAGGGCAAACAACACATACGCGCGAGCGGAAGAAAAGCAAGAAGGAAGCAGAAACGCCCGTGTATGGAGAAGAGGCACACTCACACACCGTCAGTCTGCCGCTCGATGGTTTTTCTTAATGAATGTTGAAACGCACTTTTCCGCACATCCCGACCGAGATGCCCGCCGTAAACGCTTCTTCATGTGTCTGTGGGTGTGTGTTTAGGTTTGCCTCACCCCCTCGTTCACTCTTCTTCACAGCCTCCTCCATCCGACTCGCCGAGTGAATCCAGCCCGAGACGAGTCGAGACACACCGAGGCGCGTGTAAAATTCCGTTTCCTTATGTTGAAAATGAGATTTTCTCCCGTCGTCCCGTCCGATCGACCGCGTCTGTGCGCACAAATGTAGTGTAACGAAACCGAGTTGACGCCGCCGGGCCCCGTCCACGGATATCGGCCCGCGAGGAGAGAAAGGTTGTCCGGAAAAGCCGGAGCAAAAGCGAAGCGGATGATATTGGGGAAGTCCAATTTATCGCCATTTATCGGTGCGCGTGTCCTAGGCTGGTGGGGCTGTGGTACGACCGAGCGAATGTTATAAATTTGGCATTAAACCCCCGCGGATAAGGTCTTAATTTTTGTCCACCCTGTTGTGTGCGGGAGCCGAGAAGATTTAGTAAAATGATTAGCCCCGGGCGACGGTTCGGCTCGGGGTACTTATTCTGGTGTGAAATGGGCAAGAATAAATTAATAGTTTACATTTTCCACTGTCTGCACAGTCTGGGTGCCTAAGGAAACCCATTAACGTTGCTCTTATCGTTATGTTCTATATCTGATAATAAAATTAGTGCCATAAATATATCGCGATGGTTATGTAGGCTGTCACAGCTGAAATAACTTCTTTTAAAATGAGGTGCTTTTTCGGAAAAAAATGAAACTGAAACGACTTTATATATCTTGAAATGTATTTAGCATGTCGCTTTAGTTCCGGCAAGATCTAAAAGATGAACAAAAAACAATTCGCACATAAAGTGTAGAAATAAACAAACAAATATTAATAGTTTCGCCAGCTATCAACAGATGGCGCCATTCGAACAAGGATGTAGTAATAGGTTTTGTAAGAGATAGTTTTTTAAAGTAATATCATTTTCCAGTGTATGTTTTCAACATAATGTAATAAACTGAACAATGTTGAATACATCTACTATACTTCTCCAATAATAAACAAACACAGAGGGCCCATGGCATGGAAGGCAAACTGGGATTTATATAAAATAGAATTAAAAGCGTTTCTCTGGTTCGTCTTACAGCTAAGTATCATTTCGTAGACGTATGGACACAACGATGATACGATTGTCATCATGGCGTCTGACAAATAGCTCGGAACCTCCAAACCCGTTCCAACATTGTCCGCGACGTTCATCGCGTCCATCTTTCGCTACTTGAAACCTCGCTGGTCTAGACACTGGCAGACTAATGAACTTGGGGAGAAGCGAAATCACAGCGTCTCCGCGGTAAATATATTAAACAAATGCACCCGCGTGTGCGCCGCTGTGACTGCTGCGGGGTGTAAATCCTTCTCCAAACGGGGTCTCTTCAATTTCACTCCATCCGAGAGCAATTATCGTCCGTCGGGTGGTGGTGCTATCGATATTGGAACATCACGCCGAGAAAAGTGCACAGCAGCAGTGGATGGCTCGCGTGTCCGGCTGTGCGCTGAACACACCATCTTGTGCAGAAGGGCCGAGAGATGTCCATCGCGGTCCATCCCGATCGTGGCGGTGTTTGGCGCGCGTGCACTGCTTCTTCCGTCGCACGCTGCGCAGAGAAACGGCACCGGCTGCTGGGCTTGTGTTTGTTGAGCAATTTTCCATCTAAGGGGCGAGTGGACCCGCGGTGGTCACCGGCGTCGCCGTAGCCACGTGGCTCACAATGTCTGCAGAAGGAATGCAGTCGCGGGCCGATTATATCTCGCACATGATCCCTTCGAGTTGTGGACGGGTGCGCATCAAGTCTTGTCAATTGAAAACTAATCATCGCCCATTATGGCAGGGGTATGACATTACCGAGTGAAACTTACACCGGGAGATGTTTTCTTTCGTGATTTTTTTGCACTTTCTCCGCGATAGCAATTCATAAAAACAAATAAGTAATAGCAAAACACACTAGCGTACAAACTAAGGAGTGGAGATCTTGAACTGCTTTCTGATATAGCAAAGCAGACATTCATGGGATGTGATAAGATAGGAAACAAACTACAGAAACTATTCATCCCGCACATCTCCATCACGTAGCCTTAATCCATGTCTTAGAGTGATTTCAAGCCCTGTCCCTTTGTAAAACTACTGGCTAAGGCTCGCTTTTATTTATCCAGAACAGCCGTGAGCGCTTGCTAATGCCAAACAAATGATTGTTGATAAAATCTTTCAACCACTTGGTCCTCTCGTGTTGTCGGTTTGCTGCATACCAGAGCAACTCTAGCATATGCAGGCGCCGCAATGCGAAGACAAGCGTTGCTTCCGTATACCCGCCCCACCCCCAGTGCCCAGAGTGCAGTTTGCGGTAACCGTGTGCGGCGGAGTTCGAGAGCCGTCTTTGTTATGTTTAGAGACCCGTCTTTGCTTTATTTCTCCCCGAAAGATAAGCAATATCAGCGGCACTGCTTCGGTTAGTAGTAATTGTGGAATTTTGCCGTCTAACGCGCGGTCGTTTCGTGTTGGTGGTGTTGGCATTCTGCCTCCGTCTGCTGATGCAAACAACTCGCTCCAGTGCCGTCGCCGTCTCCGATAAGCGGGTTGGTGAGCAGCGAGCGGGAAAAGAACTCGGATTACAAACTGCAGGCAACTGTGCTGTTGTCAGTGGACATGATTTTTGTTGTTTTCGCTGTTGTCGCTGCTTCCGGCGCTGAATGTCATCACCCACGGGACTTGATTTCAGTGCAAAAGGCTTATGGGGGGGATTTGCAAAAGGTGCACGAATGACGCTGGCTAAATCCTTGTCTGTGCCCATCGTAGTGTTGTAATGCGCGAGTTTCTCAACTAATTATTCTCTTCCTTATCATAGCCTAAGCGATGTGCCATTTCTGGGTTTTCTTGACACAATTATATGTCCGTCGCTATGGATAGTCTATCGTGTTATCCAATATTTATGTTTCATTTGTTCAAACAAAGCACATTAACATTGATCTAAATACTATCAATATCATCTAAATATCACAACAGAAAGAGCATTAAGCTTAAACAGATCCCCATTGCAAGCTTCATATTGGACGCATATATTATAACATAAAAACCACCAAACCATTGGCGAGATAGAGTAAAAAAACCGTGTATATGTGTGGCCTGTCCATTCCGATGTATTTAGAGACTAAATCGTCCAATTATGCAGCACATAAAATAGGAATTAGCGTCCGGGCCGGGCGGGCAAACGGTGAAACTGCACCGCGTTAAGACGCATATCAAAAATGCTGATAACAAAACCAACAAAAACACACACACACACACGAGCGCTAGTTTGTTTGTTTTCTCTACGGGGAGAGGAGTGTTGCGCCCTTCTTTGGTTTGATGATGGGTGCCCGATATCGAAACCTAATCCCACCTCGCTCTCACACCCCGCATCCCACCCAGTGAAAGTGATGAAAAACCGTTCGAAAACTCGCGCACCTACGGTTGCATCGTTTGTTGCGTTCGTGGGCTCTGCATTCGATGCTGCTGGTAACAGGCGTTTTTTTCCATCTGAATCAAATTTTATGGTAGTGCCGTCTATAAACGTGTCGGGTCGTCTCCGCGCTCGATGCTTATCGAAAGAGCACCCTTTCTACCTTCACATTAATGTGGTTTTATCTAATTTTTAAATTGCTCCGATTGATTTATTCACATTTGGGCGAACTTTGTATCGTTCGCTTCCCACCGAGCGAACTGGATTCCGATGCTGCCTAATTTTCGTTCCAGTAGAAGGTGGTTTTTAGCTTGATTTTTAAGTGCATCGGATTCAATGGACAGACGCTACTGGTAGAGTTTGAAGGCGGCTTCGAACTCCAGATATTAGTTTGTGTGTAAGCCAACCTCTCCTCGCTCTGGATGTGGTGGAAGCTTGAAAAATGGGAAGTGCAGCACGAGTCTCATCATGCCTGCAACAATCGGACCAGGCATATACCGTGCCTGCGCAAATTAGTGCAATTGTTGCTGTCTGTTGGAAGGTGGAAGTTCACCGACGTCGACGTCGATGGAATAACACGAATTAATGCTGCACCACGCGTGCACGGAGCCGCAAAAAATAATGGGGAAGTCGATAGACAGACGTGCGCGCGCGCTCCGCACACAAGACAATCGCAGCAGCAGCGGTTGACGCCTACAATGTTGCTGGGAAAACGCGTCCAACGTTGTGCTTTTCTCGCATGTTAATGTACCACTCCAAACTTACCGACGGTGCGGCGGTGTATTGAGCATTAATTTCGTTTGAATACACCGAATCGGCTGGCGGTTATGGAAGACTGTGTGTGTGTGATGCGCGTTTGCCTGCCACGCATCAATAAACAGCATGATACACTTCTCCTTAGCACAAGCGCCGACTTCAAACCGGTGCGCACCAATCATGCTGCGAAAAGAAAAACGACTTAAAGTCTTAAGTGAGCGCTGTAAGCCCCCGTAGTGGTTATGAACAATTTCCCGTATGCTCCCATCTCTTTCGCACTCCGCACGAGATGCAAGGCGGCGGTTTCTGTAAGCAATTTTCACCTTTTCCTACTACCGCTCATGCAAAATTGACAAAAATCGTACTCTAAAAAGCAGCTCTTAAGAGGAGGCCTGAGAAATTAGCAGCAGCTCAACTCCAAACAACTCCATCCGGAAGGCGAGCCATCTGCGGATGCGGGCGTTGTGTGGTTTAAACCATCTCGAAATGGACCAGCGTTGGAAAAGCGTTTGGAAGCGTTGCACTCCTCCTCCTCCTCCACCAGGCAGACAGACACGGCAGATGGTCGTTGGGTTTCGAGCTGATGTATCGCCAGATCGATGAAGATTTCGCACCTCCTCCACCATCGACTCCCTCTAGCACGCGCGGGATCCATCACGATCCCGTACATCATATTGAGGTGAAAGTGTTCAATCAATGAAAATCCCTTTTTCCCGTCACCACCCTACGGTTGTGCTGGTATCGGTAATTTTCACCAGCAGAGCATGCCGCCGACGGCGCGGGGATTCGTTGTGTGCAGCCGTTAAATGTGATTGATTGCATCATGATGGCGGCAGTGATTGCGCTTTTTCAATATCAGGCGGTTTGCGATTTTCTCACCTTCGGGCGGGCAAAAACGGAAAATAAAACATACAGCCACATTACGCAAGCGAACAAAGCATAAAACCATAGACTGCCGCACCCCGGTCGCTATCACAATAGCATCTGGTGCAGTTGAGGAGTTATACAAACTGCATGTTGATTGCTGTGATAATCTGCTGCAGCGTATCTATCTTTATCGTCTGTCTCTTATCGCGTTATCGAAGGGAGGGAATCGTTTTTTTAAAGAAGGGATCACACTATTGGTTGTGAAATGGTTTGTTATGGCACAGCACTGTGAAAAAGCATGCGGTGAACAGAAAAAAAGTAACTCATTACACAAATTTTTGGAAAGAAACATAAAAAAAAACTCATTTTTTTCGCAGCGTACGCTCCCGGGAGCGTGCGAGTTTGCTGATGTGGCTACTACTGATGTGGATTCTTGTTAGAGAATATTTAAAGACTTGACGCAGAACGGAGCATGCAATAGAGGCACATTTTCCCCGCAGCTTCATGAGTGAAAGACGCCCTTGGTTTCAAGCCTCCAAAAGTCATCAAAACGAGAACAATCTCTCCGCAGCGAACGTTCCGGGAGCGCACGAGTTGTTGGCCCAAATCGGCACCTTTCGCACGATTTTAGAACGTTCATTCCGGTGTTAATTTTCACTCTTTTTTATAACATTTTACGGATGAACATGCTCGCTACCGACGCTCTCTGAAATGTCAAAAAATGAGTGTACTGTTTGCAAAATGGGTGGACTGAAGCTTAAAAGAACACCTGCAAAATGTCCAAATCACAACGACCGTTGTTATGATTGAACAACGTGAAAGTTTTTCCTTAAACTAGTCCAAAGCAAGGAATAGCGGAGCAACAAACCCAAAAGAATGAGGTCAACAGAAAGCTGGACGGACTCGAAATTTGATCTAAACCCTCCAGATTGAGCAACTCTGTCACTACCACCACCAAAGTACCGCATGCGTTGTGTTGAACTGCATTCTAGACGTGCTTCATTTTCATGTATGTGTGTGTGTGTCTGGCACACCTTCCTTCTTCTTTTTTGGGTCAGGACGGACGAATCAGGTTTTGCAGCTTGACTAACGAGTGGAGAAAACGAGAGAAAAAAACTTAAACGGAATGCCGCAACGTTACGTCGTCTTGAAACCGACTCCGATTGCCAGTTAATCGCGTATCATCACCGGGCACAGGGAAGACCAAACTCCCTTCACCTGGGCCCAGCAGGCCAAAGAGGAAATGTCGTGTGTGGCTGTGTGTGGTGCAGTATTGGAAACGGTGTGTTCTCTCACTTGTTTTCCGCCTGCGCTCCCATCATCCGATGACTTACGATGGCATAATTTTTCGGGGTACATGCGGGGCTCTTGCGTTGAGGAAGCTGACCAGTGGGCTGGAACGTTCGCTCCCGGATGAGAACGGTTGAAAAAGAGAGAGAGAGCGAGAGATACAGAATGGAAAGATGATCGAAATGAAAAGGCACGAGGGAACCGCGACGTCGAGACCTCGATTGCGTTCGAGAGGGAAAGAAACACCAGACACAAGAAGAAGGTCACTCTTCACCCAGTGGGAGAAGGGGGAGGGAAGGTGGGGAGATGGTGGTGAAGAGGGATTCACAGCTAACGGGAACGATCTGGTACGATTTCATTTACGATCGGACCGAAGAAAGATGGAAAGAGACTGACATATACTGGCAGACTTCGCTAGAAGAACGAGTAGAAAGTCCTACCCAGTGGGAAACGATGCGATGCTCTGTGGGTATAAGTCGCGATCGCGATCTTGAAACTGTAGAACAACGGGTAAGATCATCTTAAGCCCTTTCGCGTGGTTGCTTCCCCGTTCAAGAACGGGGGGTATCGTTTGGTGGTGGAGGAAGTCCCAAATGAGCCACAGAGGAGGTGCCCGAGTGTGCGTGCGAGCTCTGTGCGTGCAAAACAAGATATGCCCCCACCCAACGACGTGGGCCTTGGAAAATCGACAACGAAAGAACACTTCGCACCCTCGTGCTCCATATGAAACGCGGACGGAAGAAGTCAATCAATCTCTCCCGGGTGTTGGGTCTGGTGCAGAACCAGTTGCGCATTTCGTTTATGTATGTGTATGCGCGCGCACGATGAGACTCCGACTCTGATTCAGAGCCCTCGTACTGAGGCAGAAGCTGAAAACAAGAAACGAGAGAAAGGAGAGAACAACACAACATTTCGCGGTTTGGCGACCCGGAGGGCGCGCAACTGTTCTTGTTTCGACAGCGAACCTAACTGTACATTATCTTGCCCGTGCATTTTGCTTACCCACTCTCCGTTGGTGTTGTGGCCGCTTGGCTGCTCGTCATGTTTGTGAACATCTTGCTCGATGCTGCCTGCCTGCCTGTGTCGGCCCCCGGGGCAGCAAATTTACTATCGTCTGCATTCATTTGCGCGGCGCAATATAAATTTGAACAGATGGTCGGTCGTGAGTGGGCTTTTCAGGATGGTGGGGTCAACTCTGGTGGCTGCCCGCGCCCATTAGGGAAGTGTGATCATCGATCGTCGTATTACAATAAATCACATCACCTAATCCTACAGTTTGTGACCTCTTTTTTTGGGCCCAACATGTTGGTGGTCATGTATGGGTGCCTCGGAATAGCAATCAATTTCGGTGTGGATGTGAAGTCGGCTTCATTAGAAAAGCTTCTTGTGATGAGGTAAAGGATTAGGTGTTGTTAAGATGATTAGAAAATAATTTAGTTATGAAAAACGTTAATGACAAACAGCAAAATTAGCAAACTCGTGCGTTCCCGGGACGTACGGTGTGAACATACAGTGTCGATCATATTAATAAGACCACTGTACGACTTGTGCTAAAAAAAAAACTAGCGTAGCTGCTTAGCAAGAAAAGAATTTCTTAAAATCTCTTGGAATTTATGTAGTGATCTTGTATAGATATTTGTAAATGACAATACTAAAGAACCCCATTCTCTTGTTTTCATAATTAATGTTCAGATGATCAACATATTTTTTTATTTCAAAATATGTTAAAATGCATTGTTTTCGTTGCAAAATATCAATGTGTCCTTTATTGTAGGTTTATCTGTGGAAAGTTTTGTTTTCAAAATGGTTTTGATGGGTTGAAAATGAATTCGTCAGCTCGAACGTTCAGGGAGCGTACAAGATTCTGGTTTCCGGAGGCGAGAAAGTAACAGAGTTATCGCTTCTGGTGAGTGACGGATAAATCTCGAAGCGGAGGAACTCACATTGCATATTCAGCATACGGCTTCGCTTCTTCTATTATTATCATGTAATGCGTGTGGTGTATTTTTATATTGAATATACCAATATCTCAATTAATGTTTTAACCAATTGGCATGGCATTCATGAAGAAACGAAGATTTTGTTTGTCCATGTCTCTATTTTTACAAACGTGATCATTAAAAATCACACTATTGTGCGCGCCACTATTCACACTATACCTCACCATCTGAAGCCATTTGTCACTTTTTTGCATTCGACAAATGTTGCGATTATTAAATTCACAGTACGTCATAAACGTGTGTGCCATGTAGTTGCAAGTAAAACAATAAAATCCGGACATAACTCTCCTCTCGCGAGGAGGCACCACTGGAGGTTGTTAGGAGGCGGTAAGAGCACTCTATCAGCGTCCGAAACAACGGTTAACTGCAGCGAGCGCGCGCGCGCGCCTCCCCGGTGCAGGGTGTGATAAATCGCACAAACGTGTGGTCCGCCGTCTGCTAACAAAAGAAAAATCGCGCGCGAGCAACAACACAAAAAAAACGAAATTAAAACCGAGTGACCGAACAAGAGAGCGACACAAGAGAGGAAAAGGCACACATTGAGGAAGTGGGCCGCTCAGCTGTGTGGCATCCATCCACCAGCATGTGTCGGTAAGATGGAGAAGTCCGAAAAAACTGGAAATATTAAACATGAGCCTTGTGGTGTGATTCCGAGGCGGACAGCATCGTTTGACACACGTTTATTCGACCGCCTGGTTTTTGTGCACCGCTCGCTGGAACGCATTTATCACCCGGCCGTTTCAGCTTCCCTTTGTGGCCGCCCATTCATTTTTATCAAACTCATATTTCACATGGTGTGTGTTTCAAGTGAATCACAAATAAATTGACGTGTGAAAAATTGCAACCAACCATAGCTTTATACTATTTTACCTTGCATGTACTTTTGTGACCTGCATCATACCGTGCTCGATCAATTCCATCGCCTCACAGATCGATTATGGCTATATCGCTTATCTAATTTATGTATTTATTCAACTTAAACGGCTCCTGGCTGTATTGCGATTCTTCCACTACACGAGTAATGCGTTAATCAAAACACCGAAAATCGTGTTACCAGTAATGCAATGTGCAACTGCATTCACCAAAAACAAAAAAATCGAATTGCGGAAGCACGTGTGTGCCCCCCCTACACACCCAGGCAAACAAGCGCGCTTACATGACGTCTCCTTTCCCGGGAAGTATTTGATTATCAGCACTACGCTACCACTGTGCGTGGAGCCACATCGGTGGGTGATGCAAGCGCGAAAAGGCGTACCGAAAAATTGCATTCAAAACATCCACAAACATCCGTGCCCACGGTGGAGGGTAATTAATTTTAACACTGCCTACACATCATGGTACGCGCGCGCACCCGCGATTGCATAAATTAATTGTGCTTTAATTTGATTAAAAGGCTCTTACCAGTTCATCAGTTCAGGCGTCGATGTGAGCGAAAATTGGCCAAATGTTGGTCACGCAGGGACTGTCCAAAGAGGGGCTCCGATCGAGAGTTGTTTGCGTTGCATAATTTAGCTAGGATGTGTCATTTGTGGTTGCTGAGTGCGAATGTTGACAGCCGGACGCAAAAGACACCAAAAAATACCCCATTTCCGTGTCCTTAGTGTTTGGCATGTGCATGTGCGTTCATTCCACTTCAACTTTCTCGGATGAACTCGCTATTCATGGCGTCATCACGGTCGACTAACTGGGTCAACATCCCGAACGCAAGGCACATATTTCGACATCGTATATAATTTGTAATTTAAACTATTAACATTCAATTGTTCTTCTCGGTATACTCGGTCTGATGTAGTGTCATCCGTTCTAGTCCAAACGGTGCTTGCGAACAGCAGACGTGTGTTGTACCGGTACATTCACATCTAGAACATTCCGCAATCAAAGCATATGAAAGCAAAAGCGTGTAACATATCGAAGCGCTATCATTTAATGGGCGTTTAGCATCGGAGCACGAACGGCGAGAGAACTGTCGTCTTCTGCTCTGTGTGTTTCGTCACGATTGCCACGGTGGTTCTTGTGCACGCTATGGACACGCTGCAAAAGGGGATAAAAACGTCATCTAATAGCACCGGTGCCGAGTGCCTTCTGGGAACTGTGTGCACAGTGCACATTAATCATGGAGCAAAGTTTTATGACTTTACAATGTGCGGCGCTGCTCAAAATGATGCATTGTCGTCGTCATCCTCGCGTCCAGGACGACGACCGACCGACCGATCTGCGCGATGTTCGGAGTTCGGAGGAGCAGCGTCTTCTGAGCTGCTTGATCCTCCGAGCCGAGAGTAGCGACACGGGCACGGCAAATGGTAATAATAAACCCCCAAACAAATGTTACACAGTTTGACGGATACACACGGCCAAAGGAGGATGTGCATGCTGTAAAATGCAGTCCAAGTCACTCCGGTTTTTTGAACAACATTATGCAAATGATGCATGGCTGTGACAGTGTGCAATTTTCTCAACCAGGCGTTCTCCTAGCAGCAATGCTACGCGCTGGCTCCAGTACCAACATCGTGCACTTGCTCTTTATCCATTTCGTTTAAAATTGTGGTAGCGAATAAAGGCCCGTTTAGTGATCGAGTGAAAGTGAACGTGAAATTTTGGTTTTTCATTGATATTTCACAAATTACCCATCGTAGCATGCTGTTCTATATACCAAAAGATGGGGAATTTTATTCCCCAATCCGTAGCATACAAATTTCTTTAGATTAATGAAATTTAATGCATTTCCTCTTTATTCCCCGCTGACCATTAAATTTTCATTATTAATTATCCATTATCAGCGGGGAATAACAAGGAAATGCATTAAATTTCATTAATATAAAGAAATTTGTATGCTACGGATTGGGGAATGAAATTCCCCATCTTTTGGTATATAGAACAGCATGCTACGATGAGTAATTTGTGAAATATCAATGAAAAACCAAAATTTCACGTTCACTTTCACTCGATCACTAAACGGGCCTTAAGATGGGATAATGACGATGGCGGTGACGGTGCAATGTTCCGACTATGGACGATAATGACACTCTACCTTCTCCCGGTCCGGTCCGGATCCAATCCAAATTTTTGACCCCGCCCGCCGTTGTAACTTTTTGGTACCGACGACTGGGTAGCAAAGGAAAGCTACTAAAAATAAAACTTTTCTTTAGTAACTTGTCTTCGCGCGTCATCAACCTTTAGAGTTTTGCATGATTTGCGGCTAGCAGCGATGGTTCATCAAAGAAGACATGAGCTCCAATGGTGAGAGCGATCGGTTCGTTTCGGACTGAAAAAGGGTGGAATATTTTTGCATAGCATTTTTCACACGAAGTTCAGTCGTGTTTGATGATCTTTCTCTGGAGATTTTCAACAAGCGAACACACTCACACACCCCTACAGGCAAGGTCAAGTGTCACCAGAGGGAACATTTATTTCTTCAAGAGCCGAGCCCTCTGCTGCCAACTGGCGGTATGCTCTCATCGTCACGTAGCGCAGCTGGATAAAATCTTCGCTCAAAGAGCAAAAGAACGTCGGTCAAGAACGAGAGGTCACACCTTTTTTCCCCGTTGTACACCCCCCCCCCCCCCATCCACGCCACATTTATTCGTGCCTTTCCGTGAGAATCAGGGTAGGTTTCGTTTCGGATTTTCGTTCCTTCCAGATGATGGTGGTGGAGGTGTTGGTGGGAGTGTTTTCACCTCTTCTGGCATTCCGTAACATGTGAGAACTTCTCAGTAATGGGAATGTCTTTATAATGCTTCGCTTGACGTGTCAGAAATGAACGAAGCTGTTTTCATTAAAGCGTCAAAGCAGCTTTTCTTATTAAAAAGAAAATGGGCGTTGGAAGATGAATTTTTGTTTTCTTGTTTTGTTTTGTAACACCTCCCATCAAAACTCGTTTCTTTTCCTTGAAAAGAGCATATTTGGGCGGTTCAGGATGACATTCCCCGAATTTTAGTACCACCCAAAAGCGTTTACAACTCCAGGTCTTTAAAGCAAACGTGAACTTTGTGGAATGTCGCATATCTAACTACGATCTTAACGATCTTTCGTGGTTCTACGTTGGAGAAATGTGTTTAAGTCACTTTCATGATTTATGCTCTTTAAATGGCTTGATACCGAGTATCTTCGACTGAACGAAGTCACAACCAGACACAGCCGCCCACTTTCTTCCTCGGTTGTATTCCTCGAAAAAAACGAAAGCATCCATAGTATTCATCTGGCGGAGCAGGAACCATAACCAATGACATCAGATCACCAAACCGAGCGACAGGTTGAATTGACTGAGGTCAAGACGATCAAGGCGTTCAACTTACGACTAATGAACCATCAGAATCACTGATCTTCTGAACACTACACTCCTACCCCTTATAGATAGAAGTCAATCTGCTGCCAGTTAGCCCCTCTCTACAAACGAATTTATTTGCGGCCCACCATCCAACATGGGAGGAACACCACCTACTCAAAACTGCCCTCGGTTTGCGTCCAGTGGTTTGTTGGTTTTTGGATAGTTTCGTGTTACTCCTGGTCCAAACTTTTGACAAACGACCGTCCCGTTTGGGTGGGAGTAGGAGGAACGTATTAAGTGGCAATAATCCTTAATTCGATTGCTTCGAACGCCTTTGGATTCGCCTTCATTTTTGTTTGGAGTGAGTCAAGTGCGAAACGCTGGTGCTGGTGCCTCTCAAGGTTTATAATTAAGATGTGAGATTATGGCAGGACCTTCTACGGCTATTAGGTGTTTCTTTTTGACAGCATGAAGCCTAACGAGGGAACCCGGTAGTTAATTACAGAGGAAGATAATGACCTCTATTCCATTACTCACTGCCCAATTATTGAACTACAGCAAAGAAACACACAACGCTAAATCAATACCGTACGTTCAGAATGTGTTTACTTATCGCACAATGTATATCGTTATGCTGATGACATAAAAAAGCAGGTCGCGTTCCAGCGAATGACATCATCGATAACTCCACAAATTGGATCATTGGACCGTTCGTTTCGGTTCTTGTCCCGCCGCTTCGTGGTTGAATTATATTCGTTGGCGCGCCCACCGGCAAAACGAGAGCACGTGCACAAGAAGTCGGTCGCAATGGTATAAAATACCAGTTCCTCCACACCATTTGTCACCTGTTTCGGCGTTGTTGCTTGCGTCCGCTCGCATAATGTCTCTCCGGGGCGAGAAAATGGCAGGAAATAGTGAGGTGTACGAATCATTGCGATTGTTACTCGCCATTTTGCCAACACAGGCTACTACTGCCCGCTTCGCTTCTGCTTCTTCCCCCCCTTATTATGCATTATGCCGATGCAGGAAAAGTGACGGATTTGTGCGGTCATGCAAATCATTCGAATGGACCGGACCGTCCGTCCGTCTATGCCCGTCGACTCAATTTGCGTGACGGACACGAAAATTGCTTCATTTTGAAAATAAACACACACAACACATGGCAGGCAAAAACCAACGCAGAGTCAATGCTCCTTCCCGTTTTGGCGTTTGGCGTTTCCCGAGTCTCAGTTTTCTGTTATCTCCACCGGTGTCATTTAAGGAGCACCACAGCCGTGCAAAGCCTGCCTTTCTGTCTGGTTTGGTGCGTTACCGGCCGGCTGTGGATGAAGAGATACCGAAGACACAACAACGAAAAACGGCACGGCTTGTACCGGAAACCTTCACGTACGATGCAGCGCAGTGCACGCCCTGCATGATTCGACGGGGAAAGCTGTTTGGAGCGCAGTTTTCCACCGCCCATCTTATGATTGCTTTTGCTTCTTGTCATCCCCGTCACCGACTGTCAGCAGCGCACTTCCGCGAAAAACGCGCGCGAACAAAAACCCACCGACAGGGGGATGTTGACAATATTGTCGTTTATGCAAATAGTGGTGACAAAAAGAGGGATTTTTTTTAGCATAGGAGAGATAAGAGGAGTCTTGTTTTTTGCTTTATGTTTGACAAAAGAGACAAGCGTTGTGTGCGTCGTTTGCACATTCTCCGCTCGCGATAGAGTCGCGCGCATAAAACAAAAAGTGACTCGAAATGAATGCTCCTCTCGTCGGCATTCCTGGCCGCTTCGATGTCTTGATGTGCTTTTGGCCACCGACCTCTCCCCGGCCCCAGCATTTGTTCTGTCAGACAACGAGACAAAGGGTCGCGCTCGGTAGGGGCAAAAAGCATGCAAGGACTTGCCAACTTGCGGCATATGAACCGTGCCGTGCAGAAACCCTTGCGACGCGTTGTACTCCATGCGCGACTGCAGCCAACCGTAACGACCCTCGAACGCTAGGAGCAGAAGAGGTCGGTCTACTTCTGCTGAAGGGCAACGATTTGAAGTTTGCTCGAAGTTAAAGAACTCCACCGGGCACTTCTTCTGGAGAGGGCTCGCAGGTGGGGGGGAGGACGGAGGGCTGCTTCATTCGATATCTGTGGCAATAATGTGTACCCCGTTCAGTGTGTGTGTGTGGGTGCATTGTGCTGCTGCAGCAACATTTATCATCAGCCGAGTCGCGGCACTGCTTCTCTGCTTCGCCGATAATTGCGGTTTTGTTGGTTCGACTTAAGCCGCGCGACACGACGCCGCTTTTGCACTGAATCGGTTTGGTCGAGGTCGTCGTCGTAGCCGTCGGTCGTGCAACTGCACCGTGTGGATTGCAAAATTAGTGTAGGGTCGCTTTGTAAGCACACATTTGTCTTTCCGTGAAACCGAGAACGCGCGCGGCGGCGTCGGCGGCACTGGTGTGCATGCTTATTGCATTATTAATTGTGCACGCTGTATAAACCGATGATAAGCCGGTATTATGTGCGCCGTTCGGAATGTGCACCTGCAGAAATGCGTATTTGCTACTGAAGTGTGCCAGCATGAGTGGAACGTGAGTGAGTATGTTCAGTTGCGGTGAAATTTAATTCCCGTCCACCGCACTACTCGTGGTGGATTTCTGAAGAATAAGCTTCATATCGGAAGTTATTACTAACTATCGGCAATGTGTTGGAAGTCCAGGCCTATTTGTTCTATTAGACGTTGTTTTCTAAAAGGACGATATGGCCAGTGTTTTCCATTTCAATGTAGCCTCTTCGATCAGAAGTCACAAAAGTCACTGAAGAAAAAGTCTGAAAAGTCTTTTCTGCTCTGACTAGTTTCGTAGGAAATTTATCAAACTTCATCCAGCAAAAAGAAAGGTCGAAATACTCAACTTCCGTCCCTTTAATTTTTACTTTGAGGTATCGATGAAAAGAAGTAAAATAAATAAGAAATATGATCACACAGCTACTGAGTTAACCTGAAAGGATTGTGTTCGATGTTCTAAAGAAAAATAAAAAAATAAATAAATGTATTCTCTGAAAGTAAGCATCCATTGTATAACAGCTTTAGATGGAAACTGGGTACAGAACATTTGTTGGTTTGTAGCAGAAAAGGTACTAGTTATAGGCTTTGAAGACCACAATAAATCCGAGGTTTTCTCTTATTGTAATTATGTACTAATTTTAATCAGGATTCTCGACTATTTAAAAACGATTCTACATGTATAGAAAATCATGAAAATGCACTTGCTGCATATGCTTGCGTTGCTATAAAAACAAACTCATCTCTGAACTTATTATTCATCAACAAACACACACACAAAACAACACATCCCTTAAACAAATGACTCATCCAATTGGTGTTTTTCGCTCCCCAATGCATCGTGACAACCCGATGCACTTTTCGCGCCCCGTGCGTTGCACACCAAGTGCAATTTGCACCCATTCTTTTGTCGCTCCTGAAACGAAGGGCTCAACGAAGGGAAACACCACCCGTCCGGGGTCGGTCTGTCTGGACGAGGCACGTTCCCAAACGGCTTCCCACTTGTCGCTGCTCTCAGTAGGTTCTGGGCCTACAGCCAAATGGGCGATATGTGCGCGCGTCATTGTATGTTGCCATTTAGGGCGGACCGAGGGCGCCATTTCGTCGGCTGAGTGCGCCGCGGCTGCACTAATGCGAAAGAACCCATTTGCAGCTCGTTCTTATCAATAGACCGGCGGTGGATTGTGGTTGGAGAAGAAAATGGAAGTAGATTGTAATTCGCTTTCGTTGGGTCGCGACCGCTCGTGGGTCGGACGCTCTCATTCATCGTGGATTTGTCTTGCGCGTGCAATGCAATTTCGCAAGCGCCCATTGAAATCGCATTTGTATATCGCACGTGCTCTGCCAGAAGGTATCAGCCAGAAGGTGTTGGGCGTTTTTTTAGGGTTGTGCATATCGACCGGTCGAATTCCGTCTCTCCACATGAGTTTCTCACGGTACGTAACTTTTGTTTTGTGTAAAACCATTTTGTAAAACGAAAAATGTATCTTCAATAATCAGAAGGAAAGGAAAAGACATGGTTAAAGAGTATTTTCAAACAACACGTCGTACGTTTTGTTTTGGTGTTTCGCGACACGTCCAGCGCGTCTCCATTAGGCAGTCAACAAACTCGAATGGCGACCGCGTCGGCTCATCATGCATTAGTTGCGGCATGTTACCACAGCACTTACCAATACTTAACAAGCCGCCTGCCGATTATTCAACCGACCGATCCTCGCTGGCGCTGAAATGCGAGAAAAGCATCATCGTCAGCATACATGTGTGCGGAATATGAATGAGATTTGCACGGACCGAAAAAAAACAACAACTACAAATTGTTCATGTCCATTTTGCTTGGAACTGAAAAAAGCCATAGTTTGTGCAGCTTGTCAATTTAATCGCAACCGCTTTCATTTCCTGATCTATTCGATGAATAGATTTGGTTTTGCCTCTTTTTGCTCTCTCTCTCTCTCTCCAACGATTACGGCGGTGTCTGATGCGGAGAGCAATCTATTGATTGCACCATCTCCGTTTTTGTTGCTTTGGCTTGCTGCGCTGCTCCAAGTGTCACAATGGAGCCTCTGCTCGCAAAATGTCCAACCCGGGGTGGACAAATCGTTGCACTTAAGAAACGCCACGACCAAAGCGCAGCTCACCAGGAGCACACGACACGGCATCTGGTTGCAGTTCAGTGCTGAAACTGGTGGTGGTGGTGGTGGTGCCTGCTTCCCTCCATTTTCACGTCGCCGGGATCGTGATTGAAATCCACTTTCTGTCGAATTGTGTCCGTGACCAATAGTCAGAGCCCGGGCAAGCGATCGCGCCGGTGTCGATTTTACTGCAGAACCGTATAAATTGTAAAGATATACAGCAGCGGCGCTGGGTCACGTAAGGCGAGCAGTGTCGCATTGCTTGCGAGCGTCGCCCCCAGTACGGGTTGCGTCAATCGGTCGTTGGGAGTTAAGGAAATATTGGGTGTCAGCTGAGATTACCATTCAGCAGGCGAATTTCGTGCTCCTGGAGTGTGTTCCCCACTCGGTGCGAGGTTGTTTTTGACCCGTTCGCTGGATGAAAAAGGATTGCATGAACGTTGCTATTGCACCGATTTCGAAAGTCTTCCCGGTGTTCTCGGGTGAACGCATAGTTTCGCAGAGTGTTAAGTAATACATGTTGGTTTCACTGTTTTTGTTGTTGTGTTTTTTAAGATTTCATGGGGTTTTTCCTGATTAATCAGCAACGGGTGCAATGAGTTCAAAGAAAGCCAGACCAGGACCAGTGCTCCGAGGGTTGTGGAGCCCATGATGATGAAATTTTATCAATTCTCTTTAAATTTTTTAAGCACATTTCAAATTTTGTTTAATCATTTTTTCGTGAAACCATAGCAAACAATAAGGCAAGACTTTCCTGAACTGATGCTGGGGTACATCTTCTATTAACTGTTTTGTGATTGACTTGATTTACTTGAAGTTTGTAATAGAAATAGTTAGAAAATGCTTCTCTTAATAAAAAAGAGAGGGCAAAAAAAGCTTCAAAATAGCAAAAATCTAATAATGAATAATTCTTTCCATCATTAGATTATTTTTAAATCTATCTCGGCTTCTTATTGGCTCAAACGGTTGGAATCGAATTACATTTATTTAAATTTTAGAATTGATCTTTGATATCGCTTTAGGTCTTCGACGTATTCTTAACGAATGTTTTTCACCACTCTTAAACCATGCAGAACATCTTAAACATGGCAAAAACTCGAGAAAGACGCAATCCCATTCTAGTCGGACTGTTCACCATGCCGGAAAATCGTCATTTCTCATTAGTCAAATTCTATCCCGCCCCTTCCTGTTCCCATTTAATCTGTTCAATGAAACGCTCGTTGGTTTGAGTGAAATTTATGCGCAACTCTGGCCTCCCTCCCGTAGGAAACGCCTCGAATTGCACTGCTGATGCGGGTCGTTCTCGCTCGCTTGGGTCAATTTTCACCCAAAAGCGAGCGTTATTGATGGGCATTGGGATTTGGGAACCCTTTTCACTGCAGCGACGGCACGGAAAACCATCAAACAGTTGCCCCCCTAAGGCAAAGGCATTCTGCCTTAAATTGCGTTACATGATTGGTTTCCATTTGGGTGTTTTATTTTTCACTTCCCTTCTTTGGCACGCGCACGCTCGCAAGACCGCAAGCAGGAAGATTCTCAACAAGCTCGCAAATGAAATGACTCATAGCATAGAACATCCGCTACGCTTTGCGATCTTGCGCCTTGGAAGGAGGAGAAGTGATTCACAAATTGGCCCAGCACTTACTTCGGCGAGGAGCTCATTTTCCCGAGTGGCCTAATATGTTCGTTCCAAGTTGTGCAGCGTTTTGTGGAGAGCTTAGCAGATCGTTGCAATGATGGAATTGGCGAGGGTAGAATTAAGTTTCCTTAAGTTGCAATTTTTGCATATCCGATTGCATACCATTTCTTCCGGAAGCTAGTTGGTGGTGTGATGTCCGAAGCCTGTCTAATGATGGGAAGTTCGAAGAACAATCGACCGAAGGAATAGAGCATTCCAAAGTTGATTCAGAAGTATTTTGCTTTTATTAGGTGTTCTCAAAGAAGCTGCTATGTTTCGTTTACATCCACTATCTCTCCAATACCCAAGTTTTGGTCCTTCGAACCGGACCGAATCGAATAGTACGTTGAAGAAATGAGACAACAACTAAAACTTAAAGTTAAAAAAAAAAACAGATATGAAAGTAAATGTAGTCAACGTGTGCAGCGGTAACTTGTGTTTTGACAGGTCATAATCATCACGCTCTGCTGTGTGCTCGGCTCGCACAATTTCAGTTTGGTTGACCTACGAGAAAAAAAGGTATCTCTATGTATACACCCACACACCCTGACACTATTTTTCACCCTCACTCGTCCAATTATGCTTCGACCAATGCGTTGGAACTGATGTGATTCTGTTTTTTTCTCCTTCGTTCCATGCGTCTGCTGCGGAAGTGCCGCAATAATGTAGCGTATCACGTCCAGACTTACAAACGCGCGCGCGCGCACACACACACACACACACACACACACACACACACACACACACACACACACACACACACACACTATTCAATCCGAGCTGCAATGTGTGTTGCTGGTGTTTTCCCTCCCATGTGTGTTGGGTGTGGAAGTGGGAAGTGGGTGATATTTGATGTTTTTTTGTTGTTGTTGTTTCGTTGTTTCGTTTGTGTTCGTTACTCTTTCAGTTCCTTCTTATGTATGCTGTTTATTGTTTCTCTATACACCCGCGTCCGACGGTGGCGCTCTCTTCTGTTTCCCGCCGCACACTGGAGGAGACTCGGTGGTCGTGTTTTCCACCCTCTGTATGTGTGTTGGCGCAGCTACGATTGTGACGAGCGCTGTGCATACTTTCCCTCTTCTGTTTTTCACCAATTTTCATCTCCTCCCCCCCTTCCCTCCACGGTACGGTGTATCCACCAAAACCCCACCGTTGTGAGCGCTAATTGTTGGAGGCTTCCGAGTGTTAGTTCCAGCTCATAATGCAACAGCTAATTCTCATTCGTGTCCGTTTGCTCCAGTGCTCTCCGGCGGACGGGAGCAGGCAGCAGGGGCAGGCGTAGCAGGAGGAGCAGCTCTGGGGCTCTAGGTGTTGTAATTTTTACTTTTCGCGACCCACATTCAACGCCGCCTAGCAAATCCGCCGCCCGGTTTGGTGCCTGCGCTAATGTGAATGCGCACACTCGTCGCCGCACACACAATAAAACTTCCTTCCTATCGGTGATGGTGGTGGTGCGTATGATGTTTGTTGTTGCCGTTTTTTTTTCTTCGCCAACAATGCCTCCACGCAGCACACGCGGCAGTGAACACTCCTCCTCGGCACGGAGTGTAGTTTGAATTTTTTAGTGGCCCAATTGTCTCGACCATTTCGGCCCGGGAGCCAGTGCCCCACCACGCGTTTGGAAAATTTTATGTACCAATGTGAAATTGAAAACCACACCGACAGGAAACGCCGACCGCACGATCGTACGGGTATGGTTGGTCGGGGTGACCATTACAACCATTGCGGGTGCAATTCTGTTGGGTTCCGAATGTGTGTTCCGCATTCGATGCTGTGCAGGTCGATGCGAATGTTTGGTTACCGATGTTAATTCCTCGTTGATGCGGGGCATGTTGCACTCCCCATTCTCTAAGCGCATGTGTGTGCTTATGCGGTAGGAAAATAATTATTATTACGATACATTGCACTGTCGATACTGTTTGTCGGGCGTGATTCAATCGATATGTTTGCGGAGTCCACGTAGATTATTTGGATTCCTAGCACAGCACAGATATGGTTTGGAATATTTGGAAAGTAACTGATCATGTTGAAATGCTTTGATTATACGAATAAACTGCTACCTTACCAATAACCAACGTCTTGAAACTTGTTGAAAGACAGATATCGAATTTAGCTTGCAAAACATACATGTTCTTTAGCTGGTAACCTTGAAAAGTATCTCCAAATCTACTGATTTGCTTCGATCGACTTCGATCGATCATTTCAGATATTGGAATCGATTCCAATTTCGAAATCCGCCACCTTACTTCAACTGGCAACTTCAACTCTCGTCATTGGAAAATCACGAAAAGTTCTCCCGTTCATCGTTATTTCCGGCACGATTTACTACGCAAGTCTCGCCGAAGCTTACTAACTGGGGGTTGGGATCATCTTATTTGTTACACGAAATTCTCTTGACCACCTTCTCTCTGATGCATCTCAAATGACATTACTGATCTTCTTTCTTTGCCCCTTCTCGATTGCAGTTCAAAATTCAGTTCGATGATTCGCTAACCTCCACGTACGAGTATCCCTCCGAGACGTCCCTGCTGGAACCGAACGGGTACGACGACGCGGATACCAGCGCGGACACGAACGTCGCCCCTGCCGCCTTCGCCGACAACGGACTGCTTTCGCACACGAACAAACTCCTCTCCTCGGTGCCACTCGGTAAGTGTCCAGCGCCGCAACAATAATTCCCTCGTGTCCTTTGCGTTCCCCGCACAAACTGCTGGTGCCCCATGATCCGTGTGGGATCCTCGCAGCGAGGGGCGCACACAACGCCGCGTAGTAGTAGTTGTAGTAGTATCACGATCACAACTCGCAATTCTCCCTTTAGCAACGTATGAGTAATATCGTAACAAAGACCAAAAACGTATATTGTTTCTTCCACCCTCTCTCTCTCTCTCTTTCTTTCTTCCGTCCGCTGTTCCCTCCACTCTGTCCTGTCGAATTGTCCCGCTCCTTTCCATTAGAGTTCCGTTTGGCACACACCACTCGCACGCTCGTACACACTTCCTCCGCCCCGGCCAACTATGTCCTGTAGCCGTAGGTCCGTCCCACACCTCCCGTATACCAACCACCAACACCACCCCACGCGTGTAGCAGTACAGTCGTGTAATGTGTAACATTTGTGCGTTCGTAATTTCGTTTCTACCTGCTGCTAACGGCCGTTTTGCGTTACTGTCGCGCGCAACTTACTTGCGCAACCCCCAAAACCACTGCGCGCCCTACTACACCCACCCACCCCTCCACACCGCTAGACATTCATTCGGGGATAACGTCGTGATTCGGTAAGCAAGAGCACTACATTGTACGCTTCATTTAAAAATTTTGTATCACCCTTATTATACGCTTCAGATCGATTCCGCGCTCATCATCTTCCGCTCGATTAACCTGTGGCTGGTGCTGCATCCAATACTTGAATCAAAACATATCAAGGCGAACAAATTCATTGAGTTTTCTGTTTACGAAGAGATGTTTACATCCGCCGATTAGGCTTAGACCAAGCGACGATGCACGTCTGAAAGTCGTCCAACATACAAACATGTACCTAAAATAGAATGAGACTCCGAGCCTAAAGTAAACAGTGGGCCAGTGGTGGGGTTTGTACGAGTCGTGTAGTTGATGGTGATCCGTAAATAAATAGCAACTAAAGAGGATTGATCGTTAGGGTTAACGTAAATAATCGCTGGAGTTCAAACTTTGTGGCATCGATGACCCAAGCGTAACCTCCCATCTCGTAATCGTGTTCTTCTGATCTTCCAACCATGCCAGCTGCCACAGTGCAATGCGCGGCACAATGATTGCAATAGAAAAGAATCATTCGCGTTCGTAAGTGACGATCAAACATTCTTCCTCTGACAATAACTCTAGAAGCCTACAGTCCCGGGAGTGTTGAGTTGCTTCAAAAACTCGATTTTCTCAAAAAGTTAGTAGATTCTTTCTATTTAAATGTTAAGCATATAGTAAATAGCATGCCCCCTTGATTGACAATTTCCACCGGCTTTTATCGATAACAACTATCAATTCTGTTTTGTTAATGATCCCCTATTTTCAAGAGTCTTTTTCTGGTAGTACCATATCGACTCTTCTTTTGATCGATTCATTGAAACATTCATACACAATACTCAAAGGATCAAAGAGCACATCTCGATTGCAGACAGATTGTACTCGACGAGCAATTGCGTTTTCGATATTATTATACGTCATATCTTTCCTCTATATTTGTTCATTTCAATGTTGCACCGTCGCGAGTCTGCGATCCGCGTAATAACAAACGGTTCCACCAGCGCACAGTCCGTGCCGTCGGTCGGTGGTCATCGTTCCGGTGCTCAAGATTAGGTTCAATTAGCAGTGTATGCAACGATTGCACAACCCCGGCACCACAAACAAGATCCTATCAACAACTCCCGACCCAACCGACCGTAACTGCTTCCGAGGACCGACCGGACCGCCCGGACCCCAGAGCATTATTGCAATGTTACGACCGGCCCGGATCGAGCAATATTGCAATATTGCATCAGCTGCAATTCGATCCGAAATTCGAAACTGATTGGGGGCGAGAGGACTGAAAAACAAACCGAAGGCGGCGTCACAGTGGTGCCACTATGTATAAAACCCCAGCATCTGTTCGAGCAACCGTGGGGAGCCAATTGTTGTTTCTCTGTTTTTGGTGAGCGAAAATGAAAATATCTATCCATCGAAAGCGCTCGGCACTATTGCATTTATACCTGCAATTGCATCTTCACATGCATGATGCAATAACGATGGCCGCGATAGGATGTTGCGAGAGATGGAAAATAAGTCATTTGATTTCGATCATCGACTGACCGTCAACTCCGTGTTGACGTGTTGAATCTCGTCTGCATGCAGGAACAATTGTATTAATTTCATTAATAACATTGCTATATCGGCGAAGACGAAGCAGAAAAAATTACTTCATAGTGAAAGGAAGTAAAATAAAAGGATAAAAATTGGTGTTTTTATCTATTTAAATCGTATGTGCGAAATCACAACAAAAGCCGTTAATCAAGTTAAATTTTTCGTTTTTTTTGCAACTAATTACAAATGGTTTAAAATTGATTCCCTTTCGATTTGCGCACGAAGGAAGTAATGGATTACATGCACTTGAGCGCGCCATGGGTCAGCATGCCACCAGCAAACTGGGTTAATGAGCGCAAAACGCGTCCAGGCCAACGGGAAACACTGGCGGGACTAGCTGCCTGCCCTATACCCGGGTGGTAGTAGCGCACCGGTGGCGAGGAACACCTGCGTCCATAGCCCCTGGCCAGCGGGGCCAGATTGAGACAAGAAGTGGTGCTTTTTTTGTTGTTCCATTTCACTCTTGACACGGTAAAATGCGGCGTTGCAGAAGAACATAAAGTCCAAGAAACCACCAAGTGAGCTTTCGCCGTCACCGAAGAAGACATCCAAACACGCGCGGGAAAGCTTTTGAGTAGAGTGCTGACAACGAGCGAAAGAAGCAAAGTGATGTCCCGAAAACCGTTGACGAGGTCCGACTTGGTTGGGAGGGGAGAACGGAGCGTATAGAGCCAGCGTTTCATCAGCAAATTAGCCTCATCGGATGAGCGTTCGGTAGGCCAATTTCTTGGCAGATTATTTCACTTCAGCTGTGTCGCTGCTGGCTGGCTGGCCGGAGGGAGAGCCCTACAGTGCACTCGCCAAAGGAAATAGACCGGATATTTTGCCAAAGAACAGTGGAGCGTGTGTGCGATGGGTCGTCGCGGTGGTAGCAGGCGCCGTCTGATGACTTCCTGCAGGAATGGCGACACGTGGGACTTTCTTGCCTTTGCGAGCCGCAACCTTGACGAGGGCGATCGAGCGTCGTGTTGTTGTTGCGCTGCATAGCCGCTAGATGACGCATCATTAGCACGTCGCGACATGGTCATTATGATGGCTCAGTCTCAGGGTTGGCTCAGCCCGTTACCTGCACAAAGATTGACTCTTTCGTTAAGGGCACATTCATGCATGTGTTTTTTGTCCAAGATCTGACCGTAGAAAGCATTTTTAAACATTTTTTCATCACTCGTAACGTTCAAAGAAACATCTTCAGTGGGATTGCTCGATTGCATCATCACAATATTTTCTTTTGAAAAACGATGATGAAGTTCGATACTGAGCTCAAAAAGAATTAGGTGCATAAAATTCGCTTTCGAGTGTCTCAAGAACATCGTCGTGAGTCATACTGGATGTTCAGACATCGGTCGTAACACTGCTTCATTATATTTCTGTATTTCTTCCAACGTCTAACTATCCAAGGTTTGTTCCAAATGAGCGTCATCAGCGAGAATCTATGTTGCTTCCATTCCTTGAGATGGTGGGAGCAAATAAATGTCACATACCACGACCTGCTTCCGTGTGGTTAAACCATCAATGGGTTTGGGATGTGTTAGATCGAATGTTATAACTGCTTTGCTTCAAAGAGAAGGTAGAAGGGAAGATAAGAAATACAATTATATTTAATTCAACAAAATATATTCTACAGTAGTCTCTGAAGAAAAGAAATTATAAATTTCCAATATCGATTTTTAAAAAATATTGAAATTGCTTTATAAACGCTATCTGCTTTCTAGTTTTTGTTGAGTACAGTGTCTCTAAGTAGCCGCTTTATTTGAACAAAGATTCGTCATTTAAAGCTAATATTTAAGCTGTTTCATTCTTTGCCAAGAGCCTCTTATCACGCTCATGTTTACCTTCCTTGTTTTCTTAAATAACACGCGTAGGTGACGTTCTCAGTTTGGAGTGTCATTTCTCACGGTGCGCACTGAACTTTCTACTGTTAAAAAATATATATACATATATTCGATTACCCTGTTAGCGTCTCCCTATCGCGCATGATTGAACAGCTAGAGATGAGTTGGAAATGGAAGGGGTGACGAATTTCCCACTGCACAAAACCACTCGTTTGCGAGCAAGGGCGCGCGCGCGCGATCTCTGTTGGACAAACGAGCGCGACGGTCGGTGGCTAATCAGACAGACGCGGACCAATTTTCACCCATCATCCGATAAACGATGGAGCCCTGGAGCGCGCGCGCGCGTGCCCATCACCCGCCTCCCCCTCTCTGTCTCGCCTCGACGACGGTGGCCGCGGCATGTCCGACGCAATGTTGTACGCTGCTACCGTGCGCTGCATTTCACTCGGTGGAGAGGGAAAGAAAAGCTTCGTCACGACGACGAGACACAGACGTAAGGGAAAATGCACGGTCCGGCATTTTAATAAGGCCTGGTGGTGCGTTTTTGTTTTCGCTCTCTTTTACTGTATGCTTTGGTCGTGCGGTGTTTGCGCGGGCTTCTCTCTGGCTAAGATAGTTGTCTTCGCCTGGTCCGGGTGGTGGTGCATCCTTCGGCATGTGCCCTGGACTTGGACGTGTTTGTTTAATTTCCATCACACCAGCAGTGTGTGTGTGTGTGTGTGTGTTTGGACAGTGAAAATAAAGTTTGCGTTGAGGGAGGAAAGCAACAACTATCGCTTTCTATCGCCAAGTTGTGGCGAAGCATCGCTAAGCGCAGCACAATTGCAGCAGTGCGCCTCCCCCTAGTTTTGATGATGAACAATTTGTCCAACTTTGTTTTCCGCGCGACAAAGATCGCCCTTTCGCTCGGACCTCCTCGAGTCAACAAACGCACACGCTTCACTAGGCCCGCCCGTTCCGCGATTCACTCGCTCATTCGGGGGAGCTTTCACCGGCGGCAGAGAAAATCTTCGCTGACCCGGCATCATCGGAGCGCGCGTGACAGTAAGGAAAATAGAACGGGGGGAAATGCATGATGTATGATGAAACATTGGCCAGCAGGAGGCATCTCTAGAGCCTCTAAAACACACACACACACGCTGAAGCTAATTGATAGAGAATTGAAAATCAAAAAAAACTCCCCGAAACGGTATCATCCCCCATACCTAACACACACACACACACACGCGGGAAGAGCAAGATCATCCTCCCGATCGGTGTTCGATAAATTATGGCTCCAAATACATTTCACTCCGAAAAGTACCGTACACACCGCGCGCGGCTCGTACCGTGCTCCAGCGTAACCCTTTTTGAAGCTGGCCTCCTCCTCCAAAACCCACTCAGTCCGGACGGAGTTACGAGGGAGAGACAGAGAGGAGGGAGCCGATTGTTTTATTCGGGCCCGTGCGCGCCTCTTGGCCGTTGTTTCTGATGATCGCTCAGCTGGAAACGAAGAGTTAGCTGCCGGCCACACTAACTCATCCCGCTTGTGTCCCCCAAGCTGTGTGTGTGAGTGTTTTTTGAGGTTAGGTTAGCAGGTGATTTATCGCATTATTGTGATTAATAATGTTCCGACTGGTTGTGTTTTTTCGGGCTTGCGGAGTGGCTTGGCGAGTGATAGAGGCGCAAGCGGTGTATCAAGATGTTTCCAGGCGTTCAGATCACACGCGAAGCAGATGGGACGCAACAGCATGTGTGCATGATGTGCTTTCTGCTAGCAGCAGCCTTTAAACCAAACTTACTACCAACGTTTGGGGGTTTCGTGCGTTTCGGATCTTCCGGATGGTCGACTTACTCGGGCCGTGGTTGAGTTAAAAGAGAGTTCATTTATTACAATATTGCCTTAACGTTACTTATGTTCTATGCGCAGCGGGCGAGGATTCGCGCGCTGATTGATGCTCGCTAGTTGAGCGCTTGAGATGCGGTCGAGACGTAACGCTCGATGTAACGCTACAAACGTATAGTCGTGTGTGTTGGCATCGTCACCTACACTCATGTTCACATTGAAACACACAATTCCGTTGCCGTTAACTGAATGACTAATGGTCGCAGAATGCGCGCTATCGAACACACGCTCTAGATAGCGCTTTATATAAGCAATTAGCGAACAGTTGCGATGGCGGCTTAAGTCTGGATCAAATTTGGGTCCAATACGGATCGCAAAATAGATGTTTTATTTAACCTGTTACTTACTTAACTTGACTTATGAGGTTTTGAGCTCGGTATTGGCAGATCTTGTTCTTAAGATCTCACGTTAATAGATGATAATTCGTGCGGATACGTGTTCTAGTGTTCACGAAAGACCTAACTCTGGTGGCCACCCAAGTTAACACAAAACATGGGCCATGAAGCAATGTTTGAGGGCATCAAACACTGCTTCTAGTCAATCGTCAGTTAGTAAGTCTACTGGTTGACGCCCTACGCAACATATTACGTGTGTACGCTAGTACCTACTCAGTTATCAAATCTTCTAAACTAATGCTACAAGTAATTTCTAGTACTGATTTTCTCTACTCTTTACACTCTGATGGTTCTTTAATCACTAATCCGAAGTGAGTGTCCCATAAAGAGTCGAAAAGAAGGTCTATGTCATCGAAAACAGAACACTACGAGATATCTTGATAGCTCCTATCCTTGATAGGAATCCTTACATTGTCCCACAATGTCCCACAAAGTCGACATCCTGAAGGCCGGATTACAACCCGGCATCAACTCTTGACAAAACTGGATAAAAATCTTGAATTAGAAGCTAGACAGAACCGGATCCTTTGTGAATATAGATGTTGAATCTGGATCTTTGAGATCGAATCCAGATTAATCTGATCGCTGGACTTAGACATTTCTTGTTTGTTGAACGGCCAACAGTTAGTTAGAAGTCAAAGTCTGTCACCAGCACCTGTTAGCATGTTACTAGGGCTCGAAAACAGTTAGTTTGTGAACAACATAGGAGAAATCGAATTTCATTTTTCATCATTCTTCATTTAAATGTGACATTATAGCGATAAGTAAGCCATCGTTCACATCAGCTAGTGCCAGCGTACACTACCTATTTTCCCTCCCGGAATCACACCCCATGTTGCACCGAAGACAACCCCGGCAGCCATTTGCGGGCATACCTCGTCTGCACGCGGGAAGAATTCGACTTCCACCGGGGTTCTATTAACTCATACCTGACCTCTTTCCCACGCACGCTGCTACGCATCTCTACGCAGTCGTCCTGAAGAAGCACCCGAAGCTGGCACACAGCATTCCCATCGGTCGCCGTCAGCCACCACCACCGGTGGTGAAAGCTTCCCAAACTATTCCATTCGCTCAGCGACAACAGCAAGCAGCAGCAGCAGTAGCATCGGCGCGGCAAGATAATTGGTGGTCTCAGCAAAAAGCGCCCGTCCACCAGAATCGCCACCGCCGCCGTGCGCCGCTGGGGGGTAACCCGTTCGTACTGCGCGCTCCCGAAACGACCGTTTACTTCCGGACGGTGCACCAAAAACCGGCGCGTACTGCGCTGACCACGACCCGACTGGTTGTTCTTCCCATCGGCACGGAATCGATGGTTTAGAAGAAGCGAACTACGATTACGGAGGGTGATCGATTGTGTCCGAGGCGTTTTCTCGTACGAGTTAGAACTTTCTCTCTTGTAGTTAAGCTAGCCATAGATAAGCCCTCCCTTTCTCTTTCTGCCTGGCGCATTCTAAGTGCATTTTCCACTCTGTTTTCCGCAGGTTCGGCACCATTCGCTAGTTACACCCCAGTAAAAGCCGCCATAGACACGACCTTCGAGCTCGGTGTGACCCGCACGCCGTCTCCGTCGGCCAGCAGTACCGGCTCGAACGGAAGCCTTACCGTCTCGAGCACCAGCAGCAGCAACAGCAGCACCACCAATAGTCATCATTCCGCCACATCCGCCGCAACCCACGGCAACGGTGAGCTGCTGTCGAAGCAGCATTTGCCCCACAATGCCGTCGTCAACGGACACCATCACCTCCTCCACCAGCAGCAGCAGCAGCAGCACCAGCAGCTACACAGCAACGGCCATACCACCAATGGAACGGCGGCGACGGTGGACAAGACGATGCTGCTGAACGGCGGTGCCACCGACCCACTCCTCAACGGCGGCGGGACGGGCGAACCGGAAAGCATTCAGTACCTCAAGCCCGCCTCCGACGAGCAGACGGTGAACTGGAGCCAGGGCACGCGTGTCACGGATCTGCTGTTTTAGTAGCGGCCGTGTATATCCCGCATGCGAGACACGATATGCGGTGTCCTTTCTTTGTACAGAGTTTACGCATTAGCTTTTAGAGAGAACCTGCTTGTGGAGCAGCTGCTGTTGGGAGGACGATATGCCGATGGGTAGGGGCCGGGTATCGTTTTGGGGGTTCTGTCCGTTTCGTTCGCACCGTCTCCACTGAGTCACCGTGTGCGGCAATAACCGGCATGAAGCTGCGCTCGTCGGATGCACTCTAGTAGTGCCCTTGGCCGCTGACTCCGTACTCCAGAGAAATGCTTCTTTCCTACCGCTTCCCGCCAAGCATTCCTGCATTGGTAATTTTGTGCTCACGTTACATCCTTCTCGTGGATCTCTTTCTCAAGGATTGAATAACCAATCACCACATCTATAGCGTATCTAAATGTGGAGGAAAAAGCAGTCAGTTTATATTAAAATAAAACATTCCTCGAACCTTTCGTGGGGGAGCGTTGTGGGAGCTGGATGATAGCGAACGGAACGACAGACATAACCAGCGCTGTAACAATATTGTGATTACTTCGTAACAACGCCCGTAAGTCCGCGAAAATGGACGAATAAGTGAAGCATGCGAGAGCGAAAGAGAGCGAGAGAGAGAGAGAGAGAGAGCGAGAGAGAAGATGGGCGAAAAAAAGAAAAAATTGGAAAGTTTACTGCTATTATCGCTATCCGTATAACTACTATTATTATATTATTACTATTGCGAAAACTTACACAGGCAGCGTGCCACGTAGCAGTAGCGCGAAGGGGGCGCGCATTGCCTGCCCCGGGACTGCGTTAAGGCAGTTAGAGGATAAGGTTTATTTTTTTCTCTTTTTTAAGAATTTGAATTGTATAGTTGAGCACAGAAAGAAATCCGATAGGGCTAAAACAGAGTGCGACGCATTAGAAGGACGCCAGACTCAGGATGCTGAGGATGAAATTAATGAAATGAATTTACATGGCATGAACATATGAGTCACGATTCGTTGCGCTGCCGCTTGAATTAATCATTGCATCGCTGCACGATCGATCAATCGTCATCGTCATCTCGTCGCTTTGATAGTAACGTGATGCGATTATGGAGACGCGAGAAAGAGGAGGCGCCAATTCAGAACGTTTAACGCGTGCGCCTTGTTAGATGAAGCTTAGCAACATGTGATGAAGCGTAGGAACTATACGACCATAGCTTTTTTCCCCCCGCGTAGAGAAACACCAAGCTGCTAGTGTAAGAGGGAATACTAGGACCAATATGGAATTGAACTCTTAAACCACCGGAGAGTGCATAAAACGCAAACATCAACACTGCCGCGCACTGACTAAATTTTTGATCTGCCCACCAAAAGAAATCAAACCTAACGGCTGGTCTTCTAGCCATGTGTTCGTGTGTGTGTGTGTGTGTGATACAGATGAAGAGGACATTGAATGTTTTTTAAGAGATGCATTCTTACAATCGCCCCTCTTGCATTCAGATCCCATCGTAGAATGGGTTTGTTTTAACGTTATCCACCCACTTAGCTCTCCTCTTCTTCGTTCTTCCAGTTCGTGAGCGTCAAACCCCGTTTTTTACCTCCGATAACGGAGAAATTCCATAGCGTCGTTCTTTGCGTAATTTTTATACATATACATGCATATAAATCGTATACAAAATAAACCTATCGACAAGACAGTCTTAATGCATTTTATGTAAAAAGTGTATTTCACCACAGAGAAGAAGGAGGACAGTGCCTTATACTTTACACACACGCGCTTAACACGAAAGAAAGCTAATCCTCCTGCGTCGGAGGTTCGCCCTTTACGGGTCGTTTTTTAAGTAACGACTCCCCGTTTAGGTTCCCGGTGATGTGCCGGCTGGGGCCGCAACCCTCCGCCAGGTGTAGATTAAGAGCCTCTTCGTACGTCATGTTCACCTCGCACACGTCCTCCTCGTCACCGGAACTGTCACTCGCCGCCTCCTTCGCCTGCTTCTGTTCCTTTTGTTCCCTTTGCTCCTTCTGCTCCTGCTCGGGCGTCGTGAGGAATATGCGCTTCATCCGCAGCACCTTATCCGTGCTTCCCACGTACCGGTACATGTCCTTGATGTTGGCCTCGAACACCGGGTCCAGTGTGGCTGTCCGTTCCGGGTCCTTTTCGAAGAACACGTTCGTACCGAACGCTAGATCGGCCGTCCCGCGGTACACCGCGTCGTTCACTTGTATGACAGGGTTTGCCGAATCGATACCTACGACTTTGATGTGCAGATTGGGATCGTCCACGTCCAGGCAGAGGTCGAAGTCGGCAAACAGCGTGATTTCCTCGTCGTACAGGTCATCGTCGCCGGCTTCGTCGGCGGTGCTGTTGCTGCTGCTGACTAAACTGTGTGGCTTCACATCGTGATCTATCTCCATCTTTATTTCTTGTAGAACGGACCGGCTGCTATCAGGTGGCGGTTTTAATTTAGGCATTTTTACTAAAATATGTCTTAATTACCACAAACTTAAGGAAAAACTAATGTACGGGCGCTTTGTTGTTGTTCTATGTGCCGAAGTTTGTTTACATTCTGAATTCTCTCTCGCTCTCTTTGTGACAAATGGATCGAGAGAAATCGTGTAGTAGTTTATACCATCAGGTTCACTTCTTAGTTGCGCATTTTCTGGAATGTGCCCCTCTCGGAAAATGAAAATAAAGTTCGATAAATTAACTATCGCTTTTTGATATTACCCATTTTTGACGGAAATATTGCGTTTACGAATCATAATACTCAAAGACACTCACAAAACATCGATTAAAACAAAAGCTATTTTCGTCTAACATCACCAGGAATGGCCGAACGACCTTACTCCGTGGCTCTGACAGCTCGGGCTGGCTCCGAAACATCACTATTTGCTAGGTGTAGAAAAAAAGAAAACGAAAAGTATATTTATCGTATAGTTTCGGTGAAAAACTTTCCTGCTCCCCTGCGGAACCGCCATCATTTCCTTCGATTGGGGTCGCGATCCGCCTTTGCGAAACTGCGCCTCGGAACCATCCGATGCGGAGCGTGGTGCAGTGAGCGAAGAAGTGTGCGTGCGTGTGCGGAGGAGACGAGGACGGAGTTTTTTTCGCCTCCTCTCACGGCAACGGGAACGGGGGCGCTCGCTTTGTTTACCCGCGTTCCGAGACCAGGCCACGACCCGTCCGACTGGCCGGAGACGTCCGGAAGCTGCACACACCAGCGTGGGATTCACCAATGTTGCCGACGGGAACGCACCACCAACCCGGCTCACCTTCCGACGCCAGAAACAGCGAGGTCTGCGGAAGGAACGGCACCAGCGACGGCACCATGTCCGGCAGTTCGCTAGAGATCCGCATCACGAAAATGGAACAAATGATCCAGAGCCAGCCGCAACGTCCCACCCCGACATTGTCGCTGCCGATGCAGCCCCCGTCGAACGCGTTCAATCGCACCGGAAGCGGTGGCATGGGTGGTGGATCAAGACGTAAGCAGCATTGATGAGAGGCGCGACCTTTCCCTTCCCCCCGGAACGAATGACTTTACTGATCGACTGCTACACTGTTTTTTCAGCCAACAGACCTCTGATGATTCTGCCCATCGTTTCGGGTACGCGGCGGAACGAGTCAGAGCAGAAGTTTCAGAAGATCGTTGACAAAAGTGGACTGCTGAAGATACACGACAAGATCTATCGGACGCAGCTGAGCGACCTGGAGGATTTGGGCGAGCTCGGGAACGGTACCAGCGGGCACGTGGTCAAGATGCGACACAATCCGAGCGGTGCTATCATTGCGGTGAAGGTAAATTTTGCATTTATAGCTTGTTTTCCTCGTGTGATGTGGTGTATGCATGTGCTCATCGCGGTTTGCTTCCAGCAAATGAGACGCACCGGAAACGACGAAGAAAACAAACGAATCATAATGGATCTGGACGTGGTGTTGAAGTCGGAGAACTGCAAGTACATCGTCAAGTGCCTCGGGTGCTTCATCACCGATGCGGACGTGTGGATCTGCATGGAGCTGATGACGACGTGCTTCGATAAGCTGCAGAAAAAGTCCAAAAAGCCGGTGCCGGAAGAGATCCTCGGCAAGGTGACGGTGGCCACGGTTCGGGCGCTGGCGTACCTCAAGGACAACCACCGCGTCATCCACCGGGACGTGAAGCCGTCGAACATCCTGATCGACGACCGGGGGAACATTAAGCTGTGCGATTTCGGCATCAGCGGCCGGCTGGTCGACTCGAACGCCCGGACACGTTCGGCCGGCTGCGCTGCGTACATGGCGGTAAGATGGTGGCGCTTGAAGAACGCTCATAAGCAAACAATGTCGCTAACGAAACCCTCTTTTCGCTTCTGCCATTCCTGCCTCCCCAGCCGGAGCGGATCGATCCAGCGAAGACGGTGTACGACATCCGGGCGGACGTGTGGTCGCTCGGTATAACGCTGGTCGAGCTGGCCACGGGCGTGTTTCCGTACCGGGGCTGTGTGACCGATTTCGAGGTGCTGACGCAGGTGCTCACCTCGAAGCCGCCCCGTCTCCCCGAGGATCAGGCGTTCAGTCCGGAGTTTCGCGACTTCGTACAGCTATGCCTGCAGAAGGACTACGAGGCCCGGCCGAAGTACCCGGACCTGCTGCGCCACGCATTCCTGCAGCGAGCCGAGCACGACACCACCATCAACGTGGGTGAATGGTTCCGCAACATGGCGGTTGGCTGTGGCATCCAGCTTACCAGCCCGCCGCCACAGCAGCAGCCGGCTTCCGTCGGCACACCCCAAACCTGGACCGCGTCGTCGGAGCAAACCAGGTAAGACCGAACTC
Source organism: Anopheles dirus (assembly GCA_000349145.1). NCBI lineage: Eukaryota > Metazoa > Arthropoda > Insecta > Diptera > Culicidae > Anopheles > Anopheles dirus. The sequence continues at coordinate 5,213,501 of KB672868.1, read as the reverse complement.
GTGCGGGGACCGTCCGTCCCACTTACTGAACGCCTCTCTAAGCCACTCTTCCAGACCACTCCAGACCCTTCTTTAATCGTTCGCGATTAAAAAAGTCCTGCCCGAGTTGCGTTTTCCTCGCGGTTTCGGCACATTTCGCGCGGCATGCTAAGAGTGCGTTTGCTGTGTATTTGAACGTGTTTTCTTGACCCCTTTTTTGCTTACCCATTCACGTGAGCGATCCTTCGGAGAAACGAAACAACAATCGCTATAGTTCCCCATGTGACGCTTTTTCGAGCATTTTAAACCGATTTGTTGAGACACTTTCCGCACACCCTTTTTAACGTCACCATAACTTAGACACTAATGTCTTCTACAGATGCTGCTCTTCTTACAAACCGATAATCCGTTTGCCGTTCGTTTGAAACTACCTGAAATAACACCCTTTTACACTTCACAAGAAAATGCGTGCCTGCTCAGAACAAAATTATCTTCCCTTTTCTATATTTCTCTGTTCCAAAACAATGCCACACTCATTCCCGCGTGTTTTTCCCACGTGTTTCCTCCATTCCGTTCTTTTGTCCGTTTGTCGTTTGTTTGTTTGTTTGTTTGTTTTACAACTTGATTTCTCTTATTTGTAGGTAACTATTTCTTTAGTAATTTTTAAGTTGTTCTATGAGTAAGTATACAACACAATACAACACACCTTTATACCCGATTCACCATTATAAATGTATTGCGCCGTCTGTATGTCTTTACGCTTTCCTGTGTGTTTCCCTGCTCACGCATCTATTGTCGTTTTGTGCACATGCTTGTTTCACTCGTACGCTATGTTTCCACTGCATTTCCTTTGTTCGTTTTAGTATTGCAATCCGTTGCGTATACGCGTTTATCTTTATGTACATACGCTAGTTATTTTTGTTTTATGTTTTTTTTTGTATTCTGTGGCGTTTCCGTGTTTTTGTCTGTTTGTTAAGCTGTGGAATGAATTTTTCGTTTTCCTTCCTTCCTTTGCAGGGTAATTTAACATCGATTAACACGTTATGCTGCATGCTAGCTTGAACAACTACTAACATCCACATTAGTATGGAATTCGAACTAGGGCAGTGGTCGAGAAACTGAAGTGTTAAAAAGTGAATCTAATTAGAAATTTCTATATCTAGTGAAAAAAATAGCTCTCAATGCTCTCGCCAACAAATCTTGTCCCGATCACTGGGCTAGTTTAAATCCAGTTATAAAGAGAAAAGGTTATATTCATTTCTAAAGAGAAATCCCATAAGAAATGGCAATGTTTTTTTGTCATGTATTTGAAAAATCCGCTTTACAAAGCTTACTTGAACAGCACATTCCCCCCAACGAACATCGAATATGTTCTTTTCCTCACTGTACAATACTGGGTATACCAAGCCATACAAGTAGGGAATTCAGTCACATCACGTACTCCCATAGAGTTTCTGTACATATCAATCAATGTCTGGGTCCATTCTAAGTGTTTAAGTGTCTGTCCAAAAGCCAGTTTCACTCATTCTATTATTTTTCTTCTCTCTCTCTCTCTCTCTCTCTCTCTCTCTCTCTCTTCCTTTCTTTCTTTTTCTCTCTATCACTCTTTCTCTTTTCTATCCATCCTGTTTCCCTTTTCTCGATCTTACTCGTTCCTCTCATTTTTCATAACGCCCACATCACACGTAATGTGCGCGGATGTAGAATACCGACACCGCTGGGAAGTTTGACGGAAGCAGTCCAGGCGCAATCGAACCAACAGAAGCAAACTATCGCCATCGCCGCCTCGTCAATCCCGATCAAGTCCACCGCCACGATCCTATCACCCCATATTGCCAACGAAGCACCGAGCAACCTCAGTAGCAACCTGCATCAGCAGCAGCAACAACGATCGCAGCAGCTGCTACAGAGCAAACTGAGCAACATCAGTCTAGCGTCTTCGTCGTCCTCCACCTCAGCGGCAGCAGCAGTGCCCGGATCGTCACCGGTAGCAACTTCCCCGTACGCGACTACCTCGTCTTCCGCGCCGGTGGCGTTCGATCCGCGTCGTTCACCCTCCCCCCAAACTCTCTATCTAGCGAAAATGCAACCAAAAAGTGCCATTACCAGCACCAGCGTACCGGTCGCGTCGGGTCTGGAGCGGAACGGTTCGCTCGGGGCGACGGAACCGGCGCGAAAGTACAAACACTCCCCGTTCCTGTCGCGTCGCACCGCCTCCGAGTACGGGAGTGGCAGCCCGAAGAAGGAATCCACCCTGAGCAGTTTGGGGCAGAGCATCTTCAAAAACTTGACGACTTCGCCGTTCGCCCAGCGGAAGTCACTTCCGCCGGGCGAATCGAAACTTGCCGCGGGTGGCGCATCCGCCTCCGTTTCGCCACCATTGGTTCCCTCCGGAATCTATGCGAACGGGGGAGCAGCGTCTGATAGCAATCCTTCCTCACCTCTGTTGCTGCTCCGGAAGGCGCACGATGTCCCGGGATCTGAGACGGACACGCAGTACAAACACCTGCAGGGAAACACTAGTCCAATTGGTGAGTATAGTGCGTCAAAGTAATGATATCATTTTTTTTTTGCTTTTCGTTGGCAGTTCAGTTGACTGAGATAAACTGGACAATCCATTTTATTGAGAAAACTAATGCAGAAGTCTAGAAGTTTCATTTTCGAAGCGTTATGGTTTATGTCCAGTGAGCGTGCATAGAATTTACCTTACCGATAACCTCCATCGACTAGAAGTTCAAAAACTCAGGAAAAATATAAACAGAAGAGGGCAATGCACTTTGTTGACATACCCTGGACACAAACCATAACGCTTGGAATAAGTAACGCTCTCTCTTGAGCAGTAGTTTTGCTAGTTTTTTTAATCAGATTTCATCTTGAAATGATTATTTGCTTCAAGAGAACATGTTTACAAAGTTTACGTAATGGATTGCCTTACGGGCATCTGTATTTTTTAGAGAATGTGTGCTAATTAAATCTTTGTTTGAACTCACTTCGTTTTTCCAGTTCTTCAGCGATTCTATCACCAGCAGAATCAACTGATTGAGCAACAAAGAGAAGCGTTGCAGCAGCAACAACAGCAGCATGTTGTCTACGGGTACTCCTCACCTTCGCCCGTCCCACCGACGAGCGAGCCGTCACCCCGGCCGTCCCGCTACAGTCCGCTTCCCTCCCATCGGACCGTACACCACGGAGTGCATCCGGTGTTGAACGCGTCCACCCTGCACCAAAGCGCAATCCCGCTCTATGCACACCACGAACCGGTGGCAGTAGCAGCAGCAGCAGCAGCAGCAGTACCACCACCAACAGCAGCCGCGGCTCATCCATTACCCATATCCGGTATACCCGTGTACCAACAGTCGGGACACAGCACCACCACACCCAAACACAAACCCTCGACGTCGTCGTCCTTTTTCAACACGTTCAGCCGCGGCATGAAGAGTGCCGGCCGCGGTGATAAGGTGATCGATCGTGGTGGCCATACGGCACCTACGCTGGTAGGCGCCGGATGTCCGGCGACGGGTGATCATCGGTCGCTCTACGGCACTACCAGCCAGACGGTATACCACCATCACGGACAGACGAACCCGATGTTTTACGCTGGTGTCGGTGGTGGAGTCAGCAACGGCGGAATGATGGTACCGGAGAGCAGCAAAGAGGAGTCAGGTAACGTACGGTTTACTTTCGCTCTTGCTGCTTGCAATGCTTAGACGTGTACGTGTTGCGATGGCGTAGAGTTGTTTCGTCATTCTCCGGAGGGAATACCCCGTGACACAACGTTTGATAGTGGAAAGACAGAAGAGAACCTCCGGAAAGAAACGACGGCGCTACGTTTATCGCTGCTCACACTTTTCATTTCGCAAGCACGCACCTTTTCACGCGCTCATTCTGGAATGCTCATTCATTTAGTTTTTGTTTCGTTTTTTTTTCTTCTTCCCTTTTTCTATCTCTTTTTCATTCGTACATATGTTCTTTCGTTACGTTGCACTCGCTCGCTCGCTCGCATTTGCCGCGCCTTCACGCCTCATCGTGTGTTTTGTGTGTTCGTTGTGATCAATGCAAATCGCGATGATTTTTATTTGCGCTTGCTGAACGTATCTACATGGACCACTTGTTGTCGCACCCATTCATATGCACCTTTTGTCGAAACTTTCAAACAACCTGGCTACACACACGCGCTGTGCATACCCGGCGGGGCGCACCACATGCAACACGGCATGCGATCGTTATCCTTTTCGACCAAATCCACACAAAACAGGCTGGCTCAATTCTTTTGCAGACATGAAGCGAAGGTTTGCCTCGTTCGTGAAGCTAAACCTCAGCAATAATGGCACCGCCAGCACAACCACTACGATCGGGGACAAGCGGACTCTTAAGGAGAAACACCTGCTGCAGCAGCAACATCATCAGCTTCAATTGCAGCATCAGCATCAGCAGCAGCAGCATCACCACTATGCAGCAAACCCCTTCCTAGACACGACACCCGCCACCGGAACGTTAACAGGATCGACCGGGATGTACGCGGGGTCGGGTACGGCCTTTCCTAGTGCGTCGATGACGGCAACGTCCACGTCCGTGCAGCCTCCATCCGCGATACCAGCGATGACGCACGTGCTCAACAGCGCAGCGTCCGATCGACGCCACCGTAGTCCGGATCCACCGCCGAGGTTAGTTTGCCTCTACGGCTCATTTTATGCTACTATAACACACCGAACGGCTTTCAAGGTGCTGCAAACGGTGATGATTATATCTCTTGGTCTCTGGTTGCTATGATTACTGTGATTTATCACGTCTTTAATTTGTTGTGAGTTAAAAACAATGTTTAAGAATAACATAATGCTTGATTGCAGTGGGAACTCCTTTATTCTTTTTTGTGGATTTTTGAAATCTACCACAAACGCTAACGCACAAAAAAACACTTTCTCTTTCCTTTACAGGCTCAATCGTGGCCAGTCACCGCTGCTCCTACAGCGCAAGCTGGAACAACTCGGACACACGGGATCGCCGCTACTGAACAGAAGACCGTAAGTAACACCGATTCCAGACCCGTACAAAACTAAAATAATCCGCAAACCGCTTCTCCCCGACATAAGGTACAATTCTACCTCCCCGTCACCACCGCTACCGCCCCGGCGCGGTTCGGAAAGCGTGCCCGGCTCGCCGCAACATCTGCGCGTCCGCATGAACTACACACCGGAACCGCACCGGCGTCCCTACCGCACCACGATCGACCAATGAGTGGGACTACAAATTGTGGCCATGTGATCGCTGTACAACTTTCTCGATTAGCGGCCCCTCCCGCATGAGGTGCCGTCTGTGCGTCTGTCGCTGCTGTCGTGAAGAAGACTGGCTGGTGCTGCCTGGTGGAAAGGTGATAGGATAGGAATAAGGAACCGGACTCATATACTCCAAATACCAAAAGACGCCTCACGTCTGCCGGGCGCAGAGGAATCGAAAACGAAACGAAGGCTACAGGGAGCGGAACGAAAACGAACAACAGCAACAAAAGAAAACAAAAACTCGAACGAAAAAAAAACACTAACCACTTTCCCCAATAACAAACAAAAAACACTAAACCGGACGAACAATCGAAGCAACCGATTAATAGAAATAGTCAGCTACTCGCTTTCTCGGCCAGCGACAGCAACCGGTCGCAGGTGGCATTGCTGCGCGCGTTAGTTTGCCTGGAGCGACGCGCGGTTTCGCCATCCAATGCTCGCGGCTGTGCATATGCGGCCCGTAGTTTGTAGGTAAGAAAGATTTAGACAAAACCGCAAGGGGGCATATATTGTGATTGTATAAACCTCTCCCCCATTGCCCTCACCGTTCCGCTTGGTTTCACGCGTGAAGTTCCGATGGTAACGGAGCACAGGATGCTTCCCTTTCCATCGTGTGCGCTTCTGCTTTGCTTTACTTCAGCAACTCGAGCGCTGCTGTTTTTCATCTTTCCGCTTTTGCGATTGTTCCAAATTATTACCTCAGACACACACGCGCTCACACACACACACACATACGAAAGTATCCTTCGATAATCAAACGGATAGGAGTAATATAATATGCAGCGCGCCATGCTCTCCTAGGGGTCCTAAGTGTCCTTTAACATCGCTTAACGCAAAACGAAGGGAGTTCAAGAGTCGGGAGTCGAGGTAACTTTCCTGTGAAGAATTGTGCATGCGTGCGCGTGCAGGAAGGAGCAGAAATTGTACATTTGTCTGTGATTTATCATTTGCGATTGAGCTGTGTATCGCTGGTAGGCAGGGAAGGTGTGCCGGCTTTTGAGTTGCTACCTCCAACGAACGATCTTTGTCTCACATGCTGTGTCGATGGTGGCTTCGATTCGATTATGATACGCTCGGCTTCTGATTTTGTTTTTTTTTGCTGCGGCGGAATATCATCCAATATTGGACATTCTATCTCAATCGCTTCCTGCTTAGGGCGCTTTATAGTTTTTTCCTTCAAGATAGAATGTGCGATGGTGTCAATCAGTTGTTTTTTTTATAGTCTAATACACACTTTTTGCTTGACATGTGTGCGTTTGAGAAAGGTTCGGGAAGTAGAGATGCATATACATTATTCTCTTTCCGATTCTCATCACTACAAGCTTTCTTGAATGCTTGAAAGGATGCTTCCAGTCCATCGATCGTAAGAGAAGCTAATATGGAAAGCCTTCTAGCAAATTTTCTCGGGACGAAAGATAGCTTGCGAAGCAAGAGAAAAAAACTAAAGAAACTCCTATTTATTCACCTCACAAAGTATAAACAAATATAAAACAACCATACAGTTTCATCTGCATCTGTTGAGCACGCGGAAACATGATAATAGTTGAAAAAGAAAACACACACGCTGCCAAAAATTAGCTTCTTACAACAATAACGAGAAAAAAAATCCGCAGAATGCCGTAATATATGTAAAATGAGTAAAACAGTAACAGCAAAGTAAAGCAAGCTATAAGAACAAACACATACACATCCATTTTGACGCTGCAACAGGCGTTTCTTCAGCTAACATAAAAGGGTGAAAATCGCAAAACATCTTCAACCGGAAACTAACACACTAAACTCGCGAAAATGGACACGGCAAACCTACGGTTGCTGCAGCGGTGGCAGCGGTGTTGGTCAAACATAAAACGATACACAAAAAAGGCAAACACCCGAGAAAGAAAAAGATAGTCATTTATTATTACTATATTATTCTATTGCGATATACTATTATTATTATTAATATGTCTTAAAATAATGACAGAATCGACAGTGCGTTCGAAGGAAACGAAGGAGCGTTTGAGCGAAGCACGTTAGGACGATTATTTATAAAGTGAAAAACAAACAAACAAAACACCCACAAAATAAACGAAAACCGGCGCGCGGATGAATCAGGAACAGAAACGAAAAGGTATGATAGGTTTGGGCAGGAAAAGAGAGATGTATTGCGTTGCGACAGTGAGTGAGTGTGTGGTTTCGAACAGACAGAAAAGATGCAAAATCATCACACGCGCGCACACCCACAAATAAAAACACACCTGATAAATGATTGAAATGATTAGTTTTGTAAAGCGCAAGATATGAAAAGAGAGACAAAAACGCGACCGGATAACGGATGAAGTCAAATAAACCGAAGGAATGAACAGAAGAGAAAAGAAGCGATGGACGAATTGCTCGAAAGAAGATAACGTGACGAGCGCGGTAGGTATTTGCTGTGCAGTCATATTTTTCATATTTTAATGGCATTTTTCTCTTTTTTATCCGTGTTCTGCGTTGTTTCGAGCACGCACGTTTCTCCTCTCCAGATACAATTTTGGCTTACTTGTTCTGACACCGGCTTACGCGCGTCTGACACCGGACAACCCAGCCCGTAAAGTCCTTTCGGTCCGTCCACACTAGCAGCAGCGGTATGGAAGACCTAGACTGAGATGGATAGATGGCCTAGAGGGTTTGTTGCAGCAGGCCGAGATCACGATGCAGTTGTTCCGCCTGATAAGTAGGTAAGTTCTTACGTACGACTCCGCCCCTGGTGGTTGTGAATTCGACAAACTGCTTGACTTCTTTCCCTTTCAGAGGAGCACACACACAACAATTTAGTGGTTCGGTTTGCTCTATTGCATCATATAAATAACGTCTCTTTATTTCATTAAATTTGCCAAAAAAAAACTATAGTTTATAACACAAGTAAACAGTATTCCATTATCTCTCTACCTTCTTCATTGTTCCACCTTAATCTTTCCCTCTCTCATTCTTCCTTCGCTTTTCTCTCTTTCTCTCTCTTTCCCTCCATCTCTCTCTGTCCATCCAGCTGAGGTGGGAGAGAAAAATAATGATTGTTTCCAATTTTCTTTGGGTATAACTTCCACGCTTTCCTCGTTCATCACCCTTTTCTCTCTCGACCGGCGCCCTTTTTGCACCCTGCATCAAAAAAGTGTATCATATCAAATTCAACTAGCAGCCTTTCATTTAGCCCTTTTTTGGTGTGTATCTGTGGGTCTGTGTGTTTGTGTTGGGGGGGGGGGGCGGTATGTTTCTCCGATCCCGTGGTAAACGTTTTTCGTAACATCTACAGCTCATTCAAACCCTTCCGGGGGCTATTGTACCAAAGTCCAGCGTGTTTCAAGTAAAGAGCCCGAGACAGTTGTCTTTTGTTTATGTGTTTTTTTTGTGTTACTGTACCACAACACAACAGAAGACCCATTCGGAGCGTGGAGCTTTAGAGACACAAAATGTAATCGTAATTACTGATAAATTCCACAACGGTCACCAACCCCACCACATATCCACACATCTACTTCGATCCTTTAAATGACACAAAAAACAACGAACAAACAGCAGTACATTATAGTAGGGAAATAAGGATTATAGACAATCAAAACAAGTACTAATCGCAGCAAAATATCGAAACAGCGCAATGGGGACGCAGAGTGGCTCGATCGAGTCCAGGCAGGCGCTGGTGGCGCTACGGTGGGTTCAGTTTGCCTCCCAGCAGCCCGTGCCGTCGATCCTCCGGCGCGGAATGATAGCTCCATGGATGCACCGATCGGACCGGACACTGGCGCGCTCTCTGCGGTAGAAATCGGGGAAACTGTCGCGTCGGCTCCTGCACCAAACCGACGCCAGCAGTGGTCGTCTCTCGTGTCCTTTCCAGCCGCACCAACACCGACAAACCCGGAAGAGCAAGAAAGACGACCATTCGGGAATGATCCGTGCAGCTTGGGAGGGTTTCTCGCATACCTTGCGTTTCCCTTGTGTGAAGCTCCCTTTCTACCGGGCGCACTGCCCTTCGGATCGAACCCCCTTTGGTTCCACCGCTGCTTTGCAGGTAGTCTTTTGAGAGATACAAATTTAAGTACGGTACGCAATAATATAGGTAGGTAAAAACGCGCTCCACGCGAGCCCCCGTCTATCTGTGGGTGTGAGAGTTCGTTGGCGGGAGTTCTTCCTGATCACCTAGTGTTTGTTCTCCTTTCTTATCGCCGTGTTCTCCTTCCAATAGAATGGCACTAAAACAAACACACCGTCCCAGAAGGTTGGTTGGAAGCTTTCCATCGTACCGAATCGTTGCAGCGTCACATTTCCCAATCGCGCAAGTCCAAAAAGCCCACACCGTCTTGGGCGCGGGACTTCACGCTACCAAAACGGAGAACGGCGATATCTCTAATGTGTACGACGCGCGTGTTAGTGACACCAAGCGCCGATAGTACGATAATACAAATATATTGCTATTTTGCGATAAAACCCTCATTCGTCGAGCCACCATCACTCCATCGCTCTCTCCAAAACCCCATCGTAAAAATGTGCTCCCGTTGCCGGCGACGAGGATCTGATAATGTTTTCATCTCCCCTCCCCCGGGGCTCTTGCTTATTGCTGACGTTTTTTTTCATCATGTGTTCCTCACGTTGAGGGTCACGAAGAAGCAGATTGGTAAGATTAGTTAGCTTGTTTGCGATTAAGTACGTTGCGCACCGGGCCTACTGCTACTGCTACCACCGACCACCTATGACAGCTATGTCGGTGTGTGTGGGTGTGCGTCAGGCTCTAAGTTGGGCGCGCGGGGATAGTTATTAGTACACATACACTGCTACAGTAGGTTTGTGCCATGCTGGACGAAACTGGGCGACTGGACTCCTGCGCTGACTCTTGTGAACGGAGATTGCTGTGGGATTGCGTCCTGCTTTCTAGTCAAACATTGCCATCGAGGTCGTTGGGACCACCTCGAACAGCATCTGGAAAAAGAGCGTGACGTTGTCTGGAATGAGAATGAGAGAGAGAGGGGTGATAATATAGAGCCGGAGAGAAATAGTATATTTCTGTAGTTGCAGCTAATCAATCTTTTCTTTCATAACACTTATCTAGCGTTAAAAGTTAGCACCCGAGCAACTATATGGACATTGAACTGACGCAGCTGTACAGAGGCTTCCGTACTCTACTTCTACTAGAACGACGCCGACGTACATGTCGAGAAGCCGACGGGAATGATAGTATGCTTTTACCTAATACTACAGGTTGGGTATTCGAGGAAACCCAACTTCTTGGGAGGACGGATGATATGACTAATTAGAATAAAGGGGTCAACTATCAAATCATCGTTTGTATCATCGTTAAGGTCTGCTAATGTCCTTTTAAGTTCTGGCTCTTTATAAGACCCTAATAATCTAGGTAACATAGATATACCGACGATAAAGGTAGCTGAGACCTTGCTGAGACGAGAAACCTTGCAAGTCATCCTTGATACCGCAACGAATTAGACGAATTGAACGAATCAATAGAGTGAGAAAACAAGAGTCTAATATAAAAACAATCGAAAAAAACATAGCCTACTCTCAAAAAGAGTCAAATGTCGCTTGTATCTAGCGACTCCAAGCTCTTCGAAAAACGTTGCAGATTCGGATCTCATCTTGTTTTAAAAGTTGACTGTCTCGATTGACGTTTAGGTTATGTTCAACTCTCTTCCAACAACTTTGTAAGAGTTGTGAACTCATTTTACAAATCTTCACTCGGGTTTCAAAATAGTTTTGAGAGTTGTCTCTTTTGGGACCCTGTTCACCGACGTTCCTCTTGTTCAACATTATTCATGAGTGTGATTGACGAGCATCGTAGAAGTCGAATTTTGAAGTGATTGTGTAAAAAGTGTGTCAAACTCACTGAAAAGTTGCAGAATTACTGGCCGCACACTCGAGAACTAGATGCTCAGAGGTGTTCCCACGCCTATGTGGGCAGACAATCGACGTGCTGTTACGATCTTACTAGAGCTGCACCTCACTATCGTGCAACTCATTTGAAGAAACAAAACATTATTTGCTTTGAATGTGAACTGATCAAACTACGTTGCGATCGTAGCACACGAATGCAACGTATCAAAGAGGTCGCATGAAAAAGAATAATTAATTGCAGTTGTCTTCCGAGGGTAACAATTGTTGTATACTTTGTGCTAGACCGGGGTTTTGCAACAAAAATGAACGTGTTCAATATTGCTCACGAACGAACGAGCAACGAAGCGAAACGCCGCGCTAACGAAGCGTGGAAAGGGAAGAGGGTACGATCATAAAACAAATTTTAAGCTTCATTTTGCTTCTACACCTGCCCGGGCCTCGTATAAACAATTTCATTCGCCCCCATGTGGTTGTATGTGCCAAAAGCTTTCCTCGGACGAACGAAACGACCACGCGGTGGTCCGTCAAAACCTAAAATAACAACATCTCCCTCGCGAACAATCCGGGCAATTGCCGTCGCCGATTCATTATCATCGTCGGTTGGAGGCGCTGAGGTGGCGAGTGTAATAATTTTTGCACTCACATACACACACCCGGTCAGCTTGAGCACTCGAGGGAGGAAAAAAGAACAGATGGCGAAACGAAAACGCGCGAAAAAAAGACGAACACCGAATCATATAAAGCCGAGTATCCGCTAGGCGCGCTATTTTTAACTGCCGCTCACTTACCCATGAACTTTGGATGGTAGCCGTAGTGCACGAAGGGAACGTAGAAGATCAGCCCGGCCAGTATGAACAGCACTGCGTACAGGTACTCGATTTGCGGCTTCTCGATGATGGGGGCCGCCACAAGGTAGCCGGAAATGACCATAACCAAAATTGGAATGATAAGTGGGACCTGTGTTGGACGGAGGGAGGACAGAGTTCAGAGATTTCGTTGCTGGCACTTGCTCCGGCATCCGGCACTTACTTTGTAGGGCCGCGGGTAGTTCGGTTTGGTGTAGCGCATGACGATCAGGGCCACCATCGCACCACCGTAGAAGATCCACGCGGTGAAGCTGAAGAAGTCGATCAAGGAGTCGATCGTGCCGTACAGGACCATCGCACCGGCAATGAGCGACTGAAAGAGGGGAGAATCGTATCGTTAGAGCAATCCAGTGGGATGACCCAGCAGCAAGCCACTCACGTGGAAGATCAGTCCCGGGGCCGGTGTCAGGCGGCGCACGTGCACGTACGACAGTATGTCCAGCAGGTGTCCCTCACGGCTGGCGGCGAAACAGAGCCTGTAAGAATGGACGCGGCTTGGTTAGCTTTTCAACGGCCAATCGACCAAGTTCAAGTTCCCGACGTACCGTCCCGCGGCAAACAGTGTTCCGTTCGCGCTGCCGAACGTACTGATGGTGACGCTGAGGGGCATCAGCCAGGCCATGACGCCCAGTATGCGGTTGCCGAACGTGACGGCGACCGCCTCCGACTCGATCATCTCCGTCGGCGACATGGCCGCCAGGTAGGATACGTTGATCAGCGCGTAACACAGCGTCACCAGCGGGATGCCGATGATGATCGAGCGAGGCAGATTCCTGGAAGGGAAAACGTTTGTTACATGGGAGTCTGCTGATGTGGTTTTGCGAATGTTTTGAATGCGATTGAGCCATGCACTCTTTTCAGAGAAGCTTTTCAAAGAATTGAAGAGTGAGTCTACTCCCTAAAAGAGTCAAAAATGGAATCGTTTCCAAAATGAATCTACTCCCAAATAAATCATAAAATAATCACATCCCTAAAGAAATTGTAAGGAAGGAAGGAAGGGAACCTTCATGTTGCCTTTAAAAGTCAACGCTAGAAAAGATTTTTTCAGACGTTTCAAAAAGACGTTTTCAAAAAAAACAATAAAGTCATTAAATATTTCAAAGAAAAGAATCGCAAAAATGATTGGACTCCCAAGAAGAGAAAGAGTCGATCTTCGTCGGAAAGAATCGATCAAAAAAATCGATCAATTCCCAAATTCGCTTGGAACAACAAACTTTTAAAAGCGTTAAAAGACAGAAGGCACTATAAGCCATAACCACAACCACAACTCTTAAAAGAGTCAACTCCTGCAAATGGAGCAGAAGATTCGACTCTCAAAGAGAGTCCAAAACTGCTGAACCCCACCCAACTGCATGTCCATCGGATCGCTGCGACTTTCCCCATCGTCCATCGCTACTTACTTGCTCGGGTTCTGGATCTCCTCCGTCACGTAGTTCAAATTGTTCCAACCGTCGTACGCCCACAGGCCGGTGTAGAAGGCGGTAGCGATCGCACCCAGCGACGGTGTGGCACCGCTAAATGCGTTCTGCAGGTGCTGCGTGTTGCCTTGGCACAGCTTGTACGCGCCGCCGCAGATCACGATCAGCACCGCGATCAGCTTCGCCGACGTGAACACGTTCTGCACCGCCATCCCGAGGTTCACGCTGTAGCAGTTCACGAACAGGATGCTCACTGCCGGGGACGGAGGAAGGAACGGAGAGCAAACGCACGATTAGTCACGCAACCGGCCCTTGAACGACGCCTTCGGTAAGCTTCCGGAAGACAAGACAGGCACGACAGGGTGTTTGAAGGTGTTTTTTTTTTTGTTTGTTTGTTTTGGTTTCTGCGAGATGTAGGAGTGTTGGGGAGTTTTGGCACAACACACAATCTTCGGCCCGTCGGCATAACGAACTTGCAGCAAAGTTTTAGGTTAACAACGGAATATTATGGGGAATCGTGAGGAGGGAGAACGGTTGGGGCGGGCATTCGGTGACGGGATTCGGGTAAAGGAAGAATAGAAAGTTGGCCTTCGATGATGCTTCATGATTTGCTATACGAGTCTTTCAACTATTGAAGATCCTGTTGGAAACTTCAAAAAGCGAACAATCGAATCAGTTTTGAGTGACTGAGGTCTTCTGATCAAATTGTGTACAATCGCAAGAAGATTCTAAAACCATATAGACTTAAAGACTTAAAATTGGGAGTTAAATTGGGACCTCTTGGAGCTTAGGCCTTAAAAAGAGGATTAAGCTGGTAATTATTTTTTTAGACGTAAGTGTTAATCTGTCTGACAAAATCGTACATTTTGATCACAACGAAACAAGCTTAATAGTTTACTGAGATTGTATATGAAATCATGAAACATACATTAGCCTCTGTTCCCGACTACGAATGTATGCACAGGTACGCGCAGCGAACGTTCCAGCGACGTTCGTAGTCAGGAGCTTCAAATGAACTCTGGATTGCTGTTGGATAGTGAGCAGCACGGAGGTTTCAAGGCTAATCCCTCTAAGAAACCAGGATCTTCCTAAAGCCGAATCCACAGCCAAATCGTCTCACTCGTACGCTCCCGGAACGTTCGTCGCGGAACGCTGTTCTTCTGTGACATCTTCTTTTCATGAAAAGAAGAGTAGGAATGTATACAAAAAGAACACTTGGAAATGAACCGGGAGCATTCGAGATGCGCAATTTGGCTGTACTTCTCGTCTCCCTCCCTACTGGCTCTTCCTACTCCGCGCTGCTCACCATCTCGCAACACCGCAGAAAGCATGAGCGAGAGAAGGTCGGGTGATAAAAGAAAGTAACGTTTTGTCTAGTTTCCTTCGCTTCGCAAATCCGTACACCGGAGCGGCCGGTGCTTTTAGGCAGGAAGGATCGACGTACACATGCACATGCGAGCCACTGTTAGAGCCACGCAAAGAGAGAAAATCGGATGACCGAAGCGCCGCTGGCCGGGACAGCCGTTTGGACTCCGATGTGCCCGCTGATGCTGCTGATGTTCCGCCCTGCCCGAAGGACTCTACAAGAAGAGAACACTTTAAAGCAGGTGGTCGGTCAAGATCGCCGGATGTACGGTGTTGTGGTCTGCCTGGTTGCCGTTCTGCTTCCGCTGCTACCATGCTCTCTCTCGCGCTCTCTCACTTTCTCTCTCTTTCTCTCTCTTTTTTCTCTTTGGTGGACTCTGTGGTAGCGATGCGCTGTGGGGTCCATGCTTTGCACAGGCTCCTAAGGCTGCCATCCGGCCTCGAGACAGGTTCCTGTCCGTTGGTCTGCAATGGAATGGGAACGGTTCTAGCGACTACAAACCAAACCAAACGCAAAACAACGAACCGAAACGGAACGGCCCGACCGAGCGTCCCTCCCCCTCTCCCGCGACCGTGGAGTCGGGGGGCGGGGGAGGCGCTGGCACAGTGGGACAACAGTGTGAGGTGGGGGGAAGTGGTTCTCCATCGCATCTCGAATACCGTCCGGCGAAGCAACCGTAATCGCAAACTATCTCTCTCGCCTTCTGTGACACACCCGCATCTCCGCCGTGGAGCACTTACCGATCGCAAGGATCGCGACCATCTTCACCACCGCGAGCGGCGGGTCGCACTCGTACACGAACGCCTCGACCGCGTACTGTGCGAACGACAGACAGATGATCGCCATCTGGGACGGTTTCAGCACCAGCGTCGACACCCACGAGAAGAGGAAGGCGGGCCAGGCCCCGAACGCGTCCATAAAGTATGCCCATTCTGCTCCGGACGAAGTATTCATCGTGCCTAACTCAGCGTACGCCAATGCACCTGCAGGAGAGGGAGAGAAAGAGAAGGAGAGAAACAAAGGGAGAAAACGGTATTATCGGCACCTATTTAAAGCGAACGCTCATTCATTTTGTTTTTAACGATTAGTCGTCGTCGTTGTCGTCAGCGTCGTCGATCGTGCAATCAGCAGCTCGTCTTCTGCAGGGAGTAAGTATATCGTTCCCGCTGGCATGGTGACAAAAGTGCATCCACGCTCCAATTACTGTCAACGACGCGTTCGGCCGGGGCAAAAGTTTCAAATGTCCGGCCGGTACGCCCATTTTGTTTAATGGCATACTTCCGCGGTAAAGTGGTGGTTTAGAGTCGCAGCAATAAGTATGCTTCTATTAGCCTAATGAGCAGCTAGTTTTAAGTGGATTTGTGTGGAATGTTCCTCAGTATGTACCAATTGCATCCACTGGGGTTAGAAGAAGCAATCATGATGTTGCTTTCAATTTGTTTTAACTCTTTTTTAGACAAACAATAATACAACATGTTCCATGTACCAGAGTTATTTTAGTTTTCAAAGCTCTTTAGCGTATCCTTTAGCCAATTTAGTTTTTGTTTGCTATTTGCAAACTACATTTTCTACATTTTCTAGTACCTATAGCAAATTAAATCCAATAAAATCTTTTCACAAAAATTATATAATCATCTCATGTGAAATCATGTTTGTTTTCAAGTTTTTTTTTGCCTGCTATTTTCAATAGTAAAACAATAAAATAAAGTGTAGACGTGAATGTGCTAGCAATATGTACATTAATTTTAAGTTTTGATGCACAAAAAGACAGTATCAACATAGCTGTCCCATCATTAACCCACCATATTGATCTCTACTACTTTAACAAACTGCTTTAAAAGTCTAAAAAAATATATATATAAATCGTAGTATTATGTAAAAAGAACAAACCTTATCATCATATTCATGTTTGACGGAATATCCTTTTCAGTTCGCTGTCATATTTGTCATTCAATAAGTTCTACGACCCGGGATTACTGGCAGAATATTACGGTTTGAAATCGACGACATGACAAGGACCAACTTTCCGGAATCTAATTTTCTTCCCATGAATATGTTCTGCATTCGCTCTTCTCTACTATCTTGGCATGCTCCAGGAAAGCGAAAAAACATGAAACCACCCAAAGACGAGTTACTGTCATCGCATAAATTAGCTGGCATAATGAAACTTTCGAGCACGTCGTTCGGGAATTTGTCGTCTGCAATCTACGCAGTTTGCGCCACCACAAACACTCTGACACCGTTGATCCTTCCTCGTCGAAAGTTTACCTTTCAGGGTGGGGTCATGAGTGCGATCAGACCATAGCATTCCTTAGCAAAACTGCTACAAAAAATCTTTTCTTGTCAATAAGAAATTCATACAAGACTCTCTTTCTGACTCCAAGAAACATCGTTCATCCATCGTTGAAAAGGGTGTGTGCGACTGCGACTTATTTTTACGTAGCACACTTCAAGCATTCCTGCCCAATTTATTGCCCTAATCGTCACTCGTTTGACAATCGCGCAAGGAAAGAGATACCGCCGTGCCTCGCTACCGGTCGTCGTCTCGATACGGACGTTATCGGACGTCCACGTCATGCGTATTAAGCTCGCTATTAATAACGACCGACCAACCGGACGGTCCGACGATACGGATAGTCAATGCGGGCACCTTTAGACCGTACGATGGTCTTCAAACGGAAATCGGCACCGATTCGTGCGCGCAAGAAATGTTTGTAAATATTGACTCTCTAAAGCTAAGGAGACGAGTAGGAGATCGGAGAACCGCGCAAAACGGGGCCGGCAAACGGGGGCAAATAAAGCAGCAAGAGTGATGGCAACCGACCGATGTCGCGATGTCCATTTTGATGGCTTCGCGCAAGCTTTGCATGCCGCGCTCGGTGCTGTGGTTTAATTTTGCATCTGCGTAATATTTTGCATCCCCAACTCCCAACTCGCCGGACGGAGGACGGAGGTTGAAGATGTTTATTAACAAATACGTTCAGGCGAATGTCAAACAATAGTGCACGGCTGAAGGAAACGGGGTCCTTCCGTTTGATACAGAAATTAATTTCGTCTCCTGAGTATCATCACGACAGGAGCAAATGTATAAAAAAGCGTGAATGACCAGGCGTCTCCATTATACTATTTTATAGGAGATTGAGTAAATAATTTGTTAAGTTACGTAAAACATAATGAATATTGATTAAAAATATCTCCAAAAACATACAAAAATTGAAACCTAAAATTTTCAATTCAATTGTGTATGATTAAAGACAAAAAAATATGTATTAATACATCAATCTAGACGCGGCTTAGTTACGAATGAAGATACATTCTCATCAAATTTTTATCCATTTCTGCAATGTTTTACGATCCAACAAATCGAACACGTTTCGTACAGTTTACTAAACGGCGAGGCAAACGAAACCTTCGTTGATGGACATCGAATAAATTTAAAGAACGCATGAATCACACGCTAGCAGTAACAAACGAAAAGATTTATCACCAACGAAGCGGGGATGGGTGGACAGTGAAATGATCGTTTCAGCTCTCACCCCTCTCCGCGTCATATCAATCTGATACCAGCAACGACAACGCCGCATTTTTCGCGAATCAAGCATATTGGCTGCTATTTTAAGCACTATTTTCGAGCACCCCGAAAACGGCATGGACGAACCGCTCACTGGGCGGAAAGATGGACGATGTCACCGAAGACCGATCAGCCCGAGCAGCCACGTCGCGCCGCATTCAGTGCAGCGTGCGACTACGTGTGCGTGTTGCATCACACGACCGCCCGACCGGTCGACGGACCCGAACCGATCGACAGCGGAAGTGTACCGAAAACGGTGAACCAAGAAAGGTGCAGAGAGCGAGAGACAACAATCGGGCCGGATAAGACCGGAGTGAGTTGTCACGAACCGCTTTGCAAGTGACGCACGTACCGTAAGCCGAATGAGATCCGTGCCGATGCTTCTTCCCGATCGTTGGATATTCCACGTGGAAGCTCTTTTTTGGGAGTGGAACCATAATTTTAGGCTGCGTGCGATTCCGGAACACATGAGACAGTGTGACAACTTTTTCAAACTTTTTCAATGACGCACGAGCGTTGTCCAAGCGGAGCGTTCGCAGGAACTTATGTTTTTTTTTTTGCAGGTGCAACGACCCCGTGTAGCCGTGTTCTGGTAAACTATTAGGACTGCTTTTTTTCATCAATGTAGTTTCAAGTATTTGGATTGGGGCTAGTTACTGAAAATCGAGCCCCTGCAGGTTAATCCCGGATTCAATAAAATCTGAGAGTGCATCACCAGAAACAACCTCAATCAATATTGTTATGGATATATTTGACCTACAATGATACCGATCCATTAGGAGTCGATCTTCCCATCACTAGACCACAGAGTCAGGACACAGCCATCCCATTAGAATTTGTTCCTAATGTGCTCCAGTAACTCCCCAGTATTTCGCAGTAATATAAGACACAAATCTGACGAGCGTATTACGCAGTATATAAAGAGTCGGACAAAATGAACCATTGTCTATCATTTATCAACTCTTTCGAGAGTCGTTACAATCTAACTAGTTCACGAACGAGTTTTAAGCAGCCGTAGGGATCCGAATAGGGAGTTAGATTATAACGACTCACTCCCAATGCCTCTCGTTTAGCCAACTCCCGTTCGTTTAACGACTCCCACTCACTACTGTGAGGGATTCAGGGATTCGGATCTCTGTGGCGATTACTTATTCACTCCTGAATGAGCTAGATTATAAAGACTCCTAAAAGAGACATTGAAATTTTATTTGAAGAGTTCATCTCCCGTTTAGGTTACTTGATAAATAGCAGCTCCAATGATAAACAGCCGACAGCATGAATTCCAATTTTCAAATTGGACTCGACAAGGATTAAAAACCTTTGGTAGTGAGTGATGAAAACCTAATTGTTTATGATTTGGCTGATACGCTAAATGTAATGTTAATAGCAGTACTTCAATTGAACGCATTTCGCATCGATCCGCCACGCCACAAACCGGTGTTAAACTGTTTATGCTGTTCGCCATCCGACACGAAAACTTACCTAACAACGAGAGCAATCCACAGGCCATCCAGATGATAAAGCTCACACCAATGGAACCAGTTCGCACCAGTAAACCAGATGGCGACACGAAAATTCCGGACCCTGCGGAAACGGAGCGGACGCACGCAGAAATTACACATTAGCATCCGAAAGGCACCCATCGCCGCCATCACACAATCCACTTACCAATCATGGTACCGACAATTAAAGCAACCCCACTGAAGAGTCCCACCCGTCTCTTGAGGTGAATAGCGTCGTTCTGCGCTGCGCCCGGCCCCTCCAGCGCGTCCCGCATCCCCCCGGTCCCTGGGAAAGAAGTGGAAGAAGAAAAGTGGGCGTTAAGTGTGTGTGTGATGAGGTGAGTCGATATTCAGTTTTGATGGCAGATATGTAAATTAAAGGCTGTAAAGCAGCTGCATCATTTTTCGTAGTGGTTTCACTCTATGAGTTTCTCTCGAACTCAAACTTGGGACAACAATGGACTATTACTCTAAACCTGAAAAAGCATTAAAGTACGTAATAGTCGCACTTCTTCCTAGAGGGTAATCGGTCGTTCACGTTTTATCTCTTTTCGTTCCATTCATCGTTCGTAAAGTACGTTCGGTGTGCAGCCACTCGAGCAGAGCTTCGCGTCTAACGAGAAGAGCATTCGGGCAAGTTTGATGCCCACCTAATTAAAACGCCACTACACTAATGCAAACCGGAGTATCCGGAACGATACCATCTCCTGCACGATAGCTAACATCGCGAACGATGGTTCACGGTCACGGACTTAGATCCGTATCAGCAACACTTCCTACCGTCTTTATGTCGCTAATCTCACCAACGCCTGCGCCATTAGGCCGGCTCGTTTGTGGCAGCCTCCAGGAGCCTTACCTGATGAGTCGGTCTCTGCCGTTTCGGACGTCCCTCGCCCGAGAGTCCCGTTGAGCTGCGCTGTTCCGTCCCCGAGGCGGGAATTCCAGTCTGTTTTTGATACATCTTTAATTGATCCACTGTGTCCTGCGAGACGAGAAAGCAAAAGAAAACGTTCAAACGGGAGGAAGCAAATAAATCAGACACATTTGGTGTAACAATCATAAGGACGGCACAGTACACACCACCACGCTCTCGATTCATCAAATCCATCGAACAGAGAACAAATGACAATCGGCGTGGCCACGATCCTGGGTCGTGCTGAATTTATTTTAATTATGGCACATGCTCGACGGTGCTAATTAATTTCATTGACCGAGCAGGGAAGGGGATATATTTAACGCCCGTCCGACCGTCAATCCACACGTTCGCGCGCCCGATCCGAGCCACTTGAAGTCGGTGCCGTATAAATCATCATCGTCTCGTCAAGCCACTATCGAGGGACGAAACGAGCAGACGACAGATACTGGTTCGAACGGGTCTAAACGATCGAATTGCTTTAGGGTACGGGAATTGGCCGGACACCCGGCTGGACAACCGAACCGGGCATTGAACTCAGGCTTCGGGTCCGATCTGACTTGTGAGCTGGCCGTTCGTGTGGCTGTTTGCCATTTTAAAATCCAATTTCCTTACGCCACGCAATCTACGTCACACAGCTTAGTGTTGTGTGTCTTATGCTAGATCTTGTTTTTGTTTTCGTTGGCATGATTCACCGATACACACACGCACACACAGACACGTACGCCCTTGCAGCATCTACAGGCGGGTGGCCTTGGGCCATTTGTTTTTCTTCGCACGTTGGACGATTGAAAATAAAAACAGCATCCGGCCACGCAAAAGAACGTTTATGTGTGTGTGTGTCTGTTTGGAATGCCCCGATAGATTGTTGTTTTTCTTTCCGCACTAGCGCTTTTATTTTCTTCACCAAATCCACCGTTCCATTCAGTGCATTCGTGAGAGAGAGGGTGGACACAGTTTTTCCCCCTGATGGAGACGCCTGGTACGCCTCGTCGAACCGAGCACCGGGCGTCTCCATGCCGAAGCGAGGTAAACTCGTACGCTCCCGGAACGTTCGCCCGGGAAGATATTTTTTGATTAATTTTCACTCATACTTCACTCGTTAAACTCAACTCTGGAACGGAAGCCGTTTTGGAACGATCTTCGCGCAGGGTAGGTCGCGAGAGCGTACGTGTGTACCGATTTGGCTTAATATTCCCGGCGGCACGGTTTCGTGCGACGGCCACTGGCCCACTTTGGGTAAAGATAGTAACAAACGTCGCCGGCACTCACGCGCCACACGGTATTACGTGACGCCGCCAGACGGCGGCAAAACGTGCGTCGTTATATCATCACCGGACAAGGGAAAGTGCTCGCTACGCCGGGACGTCGAGCCGTCGGTCGATGCGGGTGGAACGATGAGACATAACGTGCACACGAGCACACTAGCGAACCGGCAGGGATGGGGTGGGAGGGTGCGCAACATAAACATTTTCTTAAGCAGCGTGAACAAGGAGCTCGCACAGAATCGATAGCCGACACCAAAGCCACCACGCCAGCCGCCCCGAAAATCGACGTACATCAATCATCACCCAATCTGTTCGTCGCAATTGGCGATTGTGTTGCCTCGCCACACAGTCTGTCCGTCCAAGACGGGCTGTTCGAACGGCTGTTGGGCTATTTTAATCACTCCCGCACGCCGTCGCGGCCAATACCGGTACAGACCGGGTCCGCAACCGATCCGACCCCTTTCGTTTGGAAAGCACACACGCACCTGCATAGCCATTAGTGCACTGAGAAGGTGTTGCGGCTCCGGCAGCCTGCAGCTGATGTGTGTTGCGCCCTCTGGCATCGTGGTCTGCGGTTGCCGAGAAGAGCTGAGAGATTGAGCTGCGCATGGCATGAGCGAGTTCGCGGGCAAGTTTGATCCGATCCGGGGGTTGTTGCAAGACCTGGCGCACGTTCAACTTCCGATCGGGAGTGTTTTCTTTTTCTTTTCTTTTGGTATCCGCTTCAAGTTGAAGTACAGATCTCCCACACGTTGAGGATAACGCGTGTGGAGTAGTAACTTTTGGGGAGGGAGACGGTACTACTCTCGGCTCTTGAGGAACAACATTGAAATCACACCGACAGGAGCACGCTCACAACGAAACGAATACACGACACACTATGGCACAGGGGGAGTTAGCGAAAGATCAAACACAGTACGGGTTCCTTTTCTTCCACAGCATTCGTCGTGGCCACGTGGCTAAAGTTATCACACCCGCAGACAGTCTCTGGTGAGCGTTTAGGTACTAAGAATCACAATTACAACACACATAGGGAAGGGCATACACATTTAACACAGCCACGATTTAAAAAAGAAAGAAACAGTTCGTTCCACGGTGTCTACCACAATACCTGGTAGTGTCTGAATGGAACACAATAGGTGAACCCGTTCGCAATCGACACACAATCCAACCGAAATAAGGTCCTCGGCACCGCGAGTGCTTCAAGCAACCACTTGATCCTGCCCGGGACGGTTACGATGTTTAACTGAAAAGATTTCTCGGGCGCGATTTGTGTTTTTATAGACACCGACTCCGTGCCATTTCGTTCCGGCACACGACAACGATTGGACAGAAAAGAGAACGAAAGAGAGAGAGAAAGAGAGACGGTAGAGAGAGAGTGCTCGGAGCGCTCACACGATCGGTGTCAGTGGTGTGCACCGAAGCAGTCCGGCAAATCTGGCTGCTACAACTCTCGGCATCCACCACAAACTATTCCGAGGATCGGGAGAGACGCGTGACACTGCGATCGTCTTCCCGTGAGGGGAGGCGTGTGTGTGTGTGTGCATGTGGTTTGGGGTGAAATATTTTCCTGCTGGTTGCCCGCGGTGGTTGTCTAACGGTCAAAAATAGCATGACTCGCCGCTGTCAGGGGCAGCATTCATTGTGCCCGTGTCGCGGGCGAAGATCGCGTTCGTTATCGTGGCGCCAAAACGCGCGGTGCGTGACGCGATCGCGATCTTCTCCCCCACGCCAACCCACTCTCGCACGGGCGGACGGTGCAGGTGCAACTTGGTGATTGCATGTGGTCGAGAGGGGCTACAGTCAATGTGACGGTGCGCACCGGAGTCTCAGGCACTTTGCGTTGCTGTGGATGCCGCTCGTTAGCCGCTGGTTCATAATCGCTGTGTAAATGGCCAAATTGACAGTCGAGAAAGACGACTCTCTTTCTCGCTTACGCCTCTGAATTGTGTTTTTAGAATGGCACAAAAAAGAGGAAGTTGAGCACCATCTACCAGGGATGTAAATATGGATGGTATGGATAAACAAGCTGATTATGACGTTTGGCGAACGAAATCAGTATCGTACGGAGCGTATCACATGACGAAGATCGCTTCGTATGGGGGGGGGAGGGGGGATAGATAAAGCAATACATTTTAATACGTCCGAGGAACATCTTGACAACAGGTCTCTTTTGTGTGTGATGAAATTTGGAGCATTTTTACGTACAGACCCTGGTACAAATTGGGTGAAAGTACAAATGTTGGAGATTGGCGTATCTTGGATCATTGAATTTGATCGTATTACACTAAAATAAGGCAGAATATTTTATTCTTATTGGGACTTTGCGTTCCGAGGATAAACAGAATAGCACGAAGATCTTTGGAACTAGACTTTTGTCGAAAAGTATTGGAATGAACTCTTTTTGCATATCATCTCTTGTACATGAGTTGAATTACCCAATCATTGGCACTGAAAAATGTGCGAAGAAAACTTAAACTTAGTACATTTCCTCACCAGTGTCCAACATCTACTGGTTTCAAATAATTGAGTCGAAATACGACTCTTAGGAATACATAATCAAACATTTAATTTCAAAAGCAACTCAAAAGAGCGTAACGTCATTGAACGGAGTCGACTCTCAAAGAAACTCCAAAAGAGTTGGAGAAAAAGGCGTCTAAAATCGAAGGAGTACAGAAGAGTACAGAAAAATAGTCAACAATAAGCAAACTTTAAAAAGAAAAACAATAAGCTACTTTAAAAAGTGATCTTCATGAAAAACTTAAACAAATCGAAAAAATGAACTTCCAAAATAATCACAAAGCGTCAACCTTTGAACGTCATCTTTGAAAGGCATTAAAAGCTGTTAATCGTATTGAAAAACCCTAACGTGCGTCATGCAAATGAAATGGAATTACTTGAGCATCAAGCTCTTTTTAAGCAACTACTCTTCGAATTCCTTGCTTGTGATTTGACGCATAACTGGACACGAACAATACACCTACCCTTTCAACGCGTCAATACCCAAATTAAACAAAAACCATGACCCTGACTTGCCAATACGTTGTGCACTTCCCTCCGGCACGTAATCAGTTTTCGGAACGCGTTATGGCAAATCTGGTCACCTCACGTCATTACCTCAGGGGAACAAACCACCGCGTCGCCGCCCTGCTGTTCAATTGGTTGTGAAAATGGCTCCTAAAAGCTCCTGTCCGGTCCGATAATTGATACTGTCAGCGTCGGGAAAGATTATCGGTCGCCCGGTTCCGGACCATCTGCCAGGGGGGAGTAATTTCCTTTTTTCATCTGCTGACACTTAGTGCCAGCTGACTGCACTTTTCCATCCCACCGACTGGCGCCTTTCGGCGGCCCTCTTCGCACACGGCAGCCCGTCAGTGTGTCACTCCTCACCGGTCTTATCGCCACCAAGCCGCTTAAGCCGGTTCTCGAGCTGGTTCGAATGTTGTGTGCAGCTGCGACCGAACAGAAGGGTTAACAACTTGTGACCGTAGGTCAGCACCATTCATGCCACGATTGCCAGCTCACCGTGTCGGTTCACAGGCACGCCCTCCTCCTTCCTAAAGCGAGCGATCGCACCGCGGCCGTTCCACGCGTCTTCTAAGCTCGCTCTTTCAGGCGATCCCGCTGAGGTGAGAAATTCCCTACTCCACCACCAGCGAGAAACGAAGATCGCACGCGGGATCTGTTTGTTTGCGTGACGTTGTCGGCGGGATGCAACAAATAAACAGCAAAAAAGAGCGTATCACATTCCGTTCGAGTTGTTTCACGATGCGTGTAAATTGCGTGTTTTCTTGTCGTTTTACATCTTATTCCCGTTCCGTTTCCGTCCCGGCCAGCCTGCTGCTGCCGGGCCGTTCGATGCTAACTCCGGAATGTTCGGACAGCTCCTGCGCTCTCTCTCTCTCTCTCTCTCTCTCTCTCTCTCTCTCTCTCTCTCACACACACACACACACACACACACGCACACACACACACACACATGAATGCCTTACACATCGGGAGTTCGTTCGTGCGTGTCGCGTCTATTTCGGGAACCTCGTGACCGCCATCATCGCCACCCGCCCAACTCCACCCATCTCTGCCCGCCGCGACACTGACCTTCCTTTGCTCCAACCCCATCCGAGATTTTGGGGCGACGGATAAGACCGGGACCCGATGAGAAATGACCTTCTAATGTGGCCCAGTTTGTCACGCCGGACCATTCGAAGGAACCGCCGAAAGGGATAACGATGTCCCCGTCTCATCTACGCTTCGCGTTCGCTTGGGAAGTGTTTATTCCGTGTTATTGTCTGCGGAAACAGCACAAATAACGATCACCGCAATGAAGGATCCCCTAACACACCCCGGGCACACTCTATCAACAAGTCGCGTAGTCGGGCGGCCCAAAATGTAAACCCGTGACGTCTGGCAGATGCGGGACTCGCGGGTGTCACTTAAGGCAAACGAAGTCACCGGTGGTCGCCAAAATTCCGGCGGTTTTATTATCTTCTTCTCTGTGGGTTAGGCATATTTTTCGGGTGTTGTTCTTCCACTGCACTGTCGCTGCTGCTGTGGTACGTGTCAAGTAACTGCCAAGTATAATTATAAAATTAATCCATCAACCGGTCCCCGGCTGTATCGGAGGCGGCACACGCCACCCGGGGGGGGGGGATGTTGTAAATGTGCATCGTTTTTATTTCCTCCTAGCTTTCCCTGTACCCAGCGGTGCCAATGGGGTCCATTTACACCTGCGGTCGGACCGGTTTTCGTACGGAAAACAACAAATCCAAGCTGCTCCATAAGGTCCCACGACTTGCTTCCGTTCTCGTTTGCGCGCTCGCGCACGACACAAGTGTTTTGTTTTCATTGCATGGCTCACAAGCACACAAACCGGGGCCACAAACTGCTAGAATGAAACTAACGGCGTCATTCAAGCGCGCCGTCAGTCGCTCTACAGATTTGTTTTTATTGTTTCACGCTACACCCGTCTGTGGCCCGCATAGTCGCTGGCAAACATCGTAAAATGTTCTTCCCCACGTCTCGGCGTGCACGAATTTTGGATGCTGGATTGATTTACGATAGTTTCGCTTGTGCAAAATTAGGTGAATATTCGTGGCGGGCGAGAGAGGATTCGCCATCTGCCGGGAGGAAATGGGACGATGATTGTGTTAGAAAATCAATTTCTTCGCGTCACGGTTTGCGAGTGGGGAGGGGTTGTGTTGTGAATGCATCAAGTGCTAATAATAAATATACAATAAGATGGGAACAGCAAAAAAAACCGCCTCATTAGCAGATAATTAACGAGATTTTGTGTTGATCCTGCTCGATGACAGTGTCGGACGAAACAAACGCCAGCAAATAGTAACGCACACATTGAAAGTTTTTTGGTGTAAAGGATCTGATCGAATTGCTGACCAAAAATGGTCGTGATACCTCGTAAAGCAGAATTCCATATATAAAATCGTTACAAAAACATGAAAAATAATATCTTCATGTATAGAATTTTCATTTATGATGGTTTACGAATCTTAATCTAATTTATTCCTAATTATTTATGACTCTGAATCTAAAAAAATCCAAATGAATCATTCTGATTCTTAAAGAATTATGAATTATGGAAGGAATTCTTGAACACGAAAATTCAACGCATCATTGCTCCTTGAAAAAAATCTTGCTATACTTGCTATACTGAGCTGAAGATATATTGAAGATTTTTGTCATAAACGTTTGATAATTTTTGATCTGATTTTATGATTTAGATTCAGATAAAAAAGATTGCTGATTTCAAAAATGAATTTATAATAATTTATACACCTTAAAGATTCACATTCATGAGTCTCAAGGAGACTAAATATCTCCGAGTAGCGTTGCTTCAAGTCAAGTGTTTAATGTATCAATTTTTAATTTAAGATATTAAAATTAATTTGTAGTTATATTCAACCTACAATCCTCTAGATTTGCTACATCTTGTTTAAAAAACTGGTAGAATGAAATATTATCAATGAAAAATTTGGGTTGCACACGTTTTGTTTGACACTGTGTGTGTGTGTGTGCTTTTCTCTTTATCAGCTATCACACCGCATTTAAATTTGTAATGCACCCGCCCACCCGCGGCAGTAAACAAATACTAGCAACGTTCTGCTCGCCGCAGCGCTACGCAGGTACGCCTGGAGGTCAGCAGCGGTCGCGAGGCAGTACGCACACGAAGCACAATCAGAGACCGGCCCGGTTCGCTTCCGGCGAGCCCGAGTTGGCCCGAGAGTGAGGTTAGAATAGAACACTTTTCGGCCAACAACAAACACACGCACACACGAAAAGCCCGGCCCGGTTCAGTGTCCTTGAAGCGTCGTTCCGGACAGGCTGGGGCACACGCAAACCACCACGTGGAACCGGAACGACCGGTCGTTTCGGTCGAGGACGCGCGGGGCAGGGTTAGGGTGGGGGGGGGGGCACGCACGTGGAAGCAGGGACGAAGCAAACACACCGAAAGGACAACAGATCCATGCCGTGTAACCGGTGCCGAGAGCCCGAGCTAGTGAGGATGAGAAGCACTGTCGCTCTCACCAGTTCGCTTTCTCACTGGGCGCGGATATCCTCGGCACGGCGCAAACGCACAGAGAGCGAGAGCTAGCAGGCAATGGCGAGCTCTCTCACACAACGCCCCACTCCGTCTCACTGTTCCGACCGACAGACACACACACACGCTATCTCACGCACCGCCTGGCTCGCATGGCTCACAATAGCTCACTATGGCGACGGATGGAGGCGCCATTCTCGGAAGACTATAGTGGTGGACCGTTTGTTTCAAACGAATTGCAATTCGATTTCACACCCGAGAACACCCGCGCAATAGCTCTGTCTGCAGCCGATGGAACCATGAGGATGGGAACAAATCCGGCTATTATTACGTTACAACATCTCTCGTAGCACGAGTATTGTAAGCCTCCTCGGGTCGGGTTTAGTTTCTGGTTTGGCGACCTGATCCGCGTTTCTCTCAGTGATGCTGATAACGCTCAGCCCTTTTTGATTTCAGTGCCATTTTTTATCCCATTCGAAATGACGCAGTTAAAATAACTTCAGAGTTTGTTCGCTATTAGTACATAAGCGAATGAGATTAGTGTAGCCGAACGGCAAAAGAGAAGTTTGTAAAGACTTACTTCATGCCATAATTACTGAAAATCATGTACCGAGCGCACGAGCAACATTTCTACGCAGTTTTGTCCGCATGCTTTGCGCCCAAACTCATCCTTAATATAAACATTCCATTCATAATGGCGACAGGAGATTCGCAAAATCATGTAATGAATCAACGGCAGTAACGCGAGCTGCCGTCGCTGCGGTCTTTTTTCTCCCCAGTAGAAGCGACGATCGGTTTAATTGGATCAGGATTTTTGCACATCCGCTCCGCAGCCATACCACGGCACACGGCACCATTCATACCATTCGGTACACGAAAATCGAATTATTCCACGTTGGAAGGTTCGCGATCGATGGTAACGCTTGCGAAGCCGTGCGACGGTGAACTTCTTCACAATTCCCCCCATTTCCGAGCGGACAGTATTCCGGAAAATTCACAGATCACTTAGCTTCGTATGGTTTATTTACCATTGCATTGAAGAAAAAACTGCCTCTCTTTGAAAAGATCCAATCAAGGGTCGTTGAATTCCGCGGTGGGATGTGTTGGAATTTGTACGCTGTATTCGTGCCGGTGGTTGTATCGCCATTCAGAGCGACGCCTCTTCCACGAAATTGCAGTAGACAATGTGTAGAAAGGTGGCCGTACGTGGCAAAAACAAAAAAAAACCTAAGATTAATACCATCTTTAAAGTGGTTTAAAACCGCTCGTTTAAAACTGAAACTGTATTATTTATCTACAACATTTCAAAATATACTATTAAGGCGAAATTCATTTATCAAAAATCGGAATGTCATGAATAAAAAATCGTTCAAAAATTATGAAGAAACATTTAAATCGTTTTTAGTTTTACTCCCCACCAAGAGAGGGCTCTATGGCTGCTAGGGTTTTCAAACAATTCAACACCTAATAATCGCGGTAACCAAAACTTATGAATGACACAGCATCAGAAAACGAACACGCCCGCGAGAATTCGACTAGAAAGCCCTGTAATATAGAACGTTTGATCACATGTGTACAAGATTCCACGTAATAGCGGGCAAACAATACCTTCGATGGTCGCGGTTTTATATACGCTGCCGCTTTACAGCTCGTACACATCCAATTAACGATATTATTGACTGGAATGCAGCTACACCAAAGCGGTCTAGAAGAAATTCGACACTAACAACATGTTTGATGCGACACATACACACACACACACGCACGGTCGGTATGCATCAAATGTCGCCGCGGAAATTGACCGAATGGATCTGGTTGCAGCCACATCAACATCCTGCTTCTCCTCTATCACTGACCCTGTTGTCCCGTCAACCTGCACGTACAACTTCCGGTCAGAGTGGAAGTACGCGATGGCGTCTTTGTGCCAATTCGTTTCACTCCACCACATTCCACCGCCATTCACACGGTGGTTGTCCAATAAAAATGTCACTCCGGTGTGAGCGTTTCGGCGCAAATGGAAAAGGTTACTGCAAAGGACTTTCCATTTTCGAAATAATTGGCAATCGTGACAAAAGCAAACGCACCCTACACGCTCTGTGCAGATGCGCCTTAATACCGAGTGCAACGTCTTAAAACGAAAGGGTAAAAAGTGATCCATCATGGTGGCGAAGGTTTCACGGTGGTGTTCCGAGAAAAGGTAAGAGTTTTCCTTGACCTATCAATGGCCGGCCCCAGTTGATTTGATGAAAGAATACAGCGCTTTCGACTTTACACGAATGCACCCAATCAGTGATAGGTTCGGAGAAGCTGGGCGCGTAGAACATCATAGCCCGAAGTCCGATACGAGAAGACAGACGGATAGTACAACACCATCATGCAATGGATGTGCGTCGCAACGTGATACGAATGTTCCGACAGCAAACTTCATCCGAAATCTCATTTCATTTGCATGTAAGAGATTTCATTTTTTTTGCGTCTAATGCTCCTGTATGATGTTGCGCAGGCGTCTCCTTTGCAGAACAACTCGAAAGTAGCCGAGAGATAAATGGTGGTACGCAAGATAAAGCGTTCGTAAATTTGTACACAAAATGGAAACGCATTTAAATGACGTATCTATGGCATCTTCGGTGAAACCGAGCAGAGTAGTAAAATGGAGCCTGTTTGAGACCTTTTTACACTGAGCATTTTAGAAATGCTACTTTAAGTACCATTTCAAATGAAAAGATGTATCATAACTTTGCTAAAAACGTTATCGTTGCGATGAGCATGATTTGAAGGCGAAACTGACGAATCTGCCTGCATTCATTGTCAACACGTTGAAAGACTCGAGACTCGAAGACTTATTTCGTTTACACGACCTACGCAAGTAGTTGTTTTCGAATGCTAGATATATGTACGATTAACATACAAGTTCCACACGCTGCATCATCATACGACTCATCCAAACAAGTATATTAAGGCCATGATGTTCACACCAGTCAGTTACGTCAGTTGAGGTACTTTGAGGTGCAGCAAGCATCGTAAATGATGATAAATGACTAAAAGAGACATTAAACCGAGCCATTCAAGATCAAGTGCATCAGCTAATGAAGATCTCACGTTTTCCCCTGTGCCGGACACCCGGCGCAAGCACACGTGTTCGCCACCCCACGGAGCATTAACTCATCGCATTAGAAGTGCGACAGCGATGGTGATGGTGATTTACGGACCATCCCTGCCCCTCCCCCTCCCCCCTCCCATTGACTGGCGCCACGTCCCGCATAAGTACGATCCCGTGGTGTCGCAGGCGAGGCTAGAATCCAGGTTTCCAGTTCCAGTCTCATCTCGATCAGCCTCGATCGACGGGGTTGTAGCACACACCACGCGTCGTCGTGTTGCGATTTGCGTCGATTGGGACCAATTAGTTTTAATTGAACGTCAATTGGGAGCTAGCAGAACGTTAAACTGACCCAACTGGCAGACGATATCGGTAAGATGGCAAATTTGCCGCCCCCTCCACCATGCTTCGGGGCAAGCTCGTTTCTTATTCCGGATTGAGACAGATTTATGTGAACAAGACGCGAGTTGTCTCTTCGTCGTCCGATCTCAATCGGGCGGGATAATATCGTGATTGCTTCGACTGTGTTTGTCTGTCTCCATTCGTTTCCAGCGCGACGATTCCATTACCGATACGGTTGTAATCTACATATTTTACTCTCCAACGACACGCCGATGACGTGACGTTCGCGGGTGGCATCTTACGAACGAACAGCGCCAAGGTAGCTTCCAGGCACTAAATCCCTCGCATCGATTACCGTTCGGGGAATGGTACGAAAAACAAACACGAAACGTGCCCGGATTCACGTCGGAAACGTACACGATCGACGTCACACTGGACGGGCTACATGGGAACAGAAATTTGCCTCGCACGAATCAAACGTTGTGCTGATTATAACGAGTGTCCCTTCAGCCAGCTGCACTGCTTCCCATGGAGCTATGGATTACGATAGCAGACGAATTGAAACGGATTGTTCTCGATGGAAATCTAAGTAAATCTGAGAGTTAGACGAGCGATAAGCATGTGTGAGGAGATAAGCAGAAATTTCGTTGTAATTTCACAAAAACTGTACGCATAACATGATGGGAATAGAGTCACAAATGAATTTCTGATATCAGGAGCACGTAAGTAATTATTAATACTATTAACTATCAACTTATTACTTCGATTAAAGCATCACAGTGCTGTACCCTCCCATTACAATGACTGTGCAGAAGGTCCTATTCGAGTTACTTTGGAAACGTAAATGAAAACACCATTTTGCGCATTAGTCTCCTACAGTCCTATATCCGCCACATAGGACACGAGATTGCAATGAAAATCCAAGTTTTCGCTTTCGTTTACGCTCAATTTCCCGATCGGTCGCGACCATATACGCACATCCACTTTAGGTGTCCGTGGCAACCATTTTGCGTATGCAGCACCCGCAATTCATTCATCGCGTTCCGCGCCAATTGAACTCACTCTGACAGCCGACGGCGCGAAGCCTGGTTATCTGCCGACCGGTTTCACAAGATGGCACCCCAACGAGAGGCACACAATTACATCTGGACCACAATTGCCTTCGCCCTTCCGGCCACGTTTCGGCTGACTCTGGCTGGCTGGCTGGCTGGGTCAACAAATCAGGCGGATCAAACCTTGACCTACATATTAGAGAACCGGGCATTGCTGGCTGGCCCGCCTGGGATCCAGCGGGTCCAAACGGGTCATGCCTAAATTGGTACCGACCGAATTTCAGTGACAACTAATTCCATTTATCGTCAGCAGGAAGTAGCCACCATGCCCAATACAGACGGTCCGGCAACATACACGAGCGCCGAGTTCGGTTCTCGGGACGCCACCGCCACGAGGTCGAGTGAAGGTCGCCCCTAGAACACGGCAGGCGGCGACAGTTGCAGCCGCACAAAAAGGGAAATGCGATAGAGCCATTCGTTGGGAAAGGCCATGGCAGGTAGGCGATAGCCTGAAGGATGAGCAGCAGGAAGAGGACTGCGCTGTGAGAAGCTCGCGGTGAGCAAAATGGCTTTCTCATTCGGTTCACCGCCAGTTCTGTCTCACGAAATCGCGCTGTGAGTTTGTGTGTGAATGTGTGGTCGCTCGCTTGTTTAACCTCACAAATCTGCCGTCTTGAATGATAAAAATCTACCAATAGTAGCACGTATGTCTGAGCAGAGCCCACCTTTGGCAACATAGAGTGAAACGCATCAAATCACTTTAGAGCCGGTCTTTCAAAACTCACTGCTTATCATCACTGTGCAGGTCAATTTAGGTGCTAATTGATTCGCGTCCGTCGTCATCTTTTCGTTTTCAGTGCTCTACATCACGCGGCCCACGGTCGAGACATGACGTCAAATGTGAGCAGATTTCACGGTTGCAAGCTCCGGTCGCGAAACACACAACTACACGGGGCAACAGCGTGTTTTAGACCGCTAGTTTTGGTCTAGAATGTCTCATTGGACACGCTTTCGAGCGATTGCATCATCTAGATCCGATCTGTCCCGCGTCCCCAGCGTTTCTTAGGGACGCCATCGATTCATACGCTTTTTTTTCTTTTCACGCACCGAACGAACGTTTTACTTTCGAGCACAAAGCAATCGGCTAGTAAGGGTTTCACTTTACTTTTCTCGGCACGGTTTGCTCGCCACTGCTGCCTACTACTAGAGGTACTTACCGTTTCCAAATTGATTTGTTTGAAAAGCATGCTGAAACATGTCTTGCAGTCGATCGCTTTCGATGTCTTTACTCTCATGTCACTCGGGCACAGACTGAATGAGCTCGGCTCGCGGAAAAACGCCGATTATATACTCGAGATACTAGCACAGCTGCTCTCCGATATCTCTCCGGTTCTCCGGACGTTGGGCATACTGAGCGGCGGGTCATCTCACACCGGTGGCGTCTCACGGTGGTGCACACACTCGAGCAGCGGAGAAAATTGCGCAGAATCACTAGCAAACGAGAGAAACCGAGAATGAGAACGGTAGGACGCGTTGGGAGGGGGGGAAACAGAAGCAGGTGGATGCTCCTTTCGTGTTTACTTGCCATCGGTTTACCATCCTACCCCAGCGTGGTATGCACTCCATTCATTCAATAATCCGGAATTTGTTTGCCTTTCACTTTTCTCACGTCTCCACTGCGGGCGAGACAACGCACAGCTATTTGAAGATTGCTGCTGATGCACTACTCACTCATTCGGTCGTTCGTTCGCTGACGTTGGACGGACACCACATCGCTGAGACGACACTGCCAACGAATCTGTCGAGTGTGTTTATTCGAAGGCTACCAGAAATCGCAAAAAGTACGTTAATAATCCGCTTTGCTCGACTACCTTTCTTGAGTTCCAGTAACTATCTGAAAACCCGGCTGGTGTTTCACACCTCACTTTACGCAGTGTACCACGATTGGTTTGCTGCGAGTTGCACAGATGGCTACTATGATCGCGCCACAATACCTCACGTTTTGGTGCAGAGGATACGGCCCATACAACATTCGTACTTACCGGTCTCTACCCTCTTGGTGATAGATATTAATCACCAAAACCTCGAAGGAGAAGATGTTGGGAATTATTCAATTCTTTTGTTTCAGAAGGTACTACACTACTATTATCAGACGGCTGCAGTACCTAAGAATTAAACCGGACATCAGTGGAAACGATTTGCTCTGCTCAATCTGGATGATTGTAACATTGAGAAGAAGCTAAATTAATAAATGAAAAGGATCACCGGGATTTATCACTGTGATCTATCAGGCTTGTTTTATCATGAACGAATCAGTTTAATTAAAACGACAACTTTCATGATACCAGATGGTGACGATCGTTCTGATTTAAACTGGTTCGATAATCTCTGTGAACATAATAAACAAAGGTTTCTTTGAATATAAAAAACACACATGAAACACCCAGTTGTCGTTTGGTTTTTGAGGGTTTGAATTTGTATAAGAAGCCCGATGTAGTTTGTTTTATTACTTTCATTTTTTTCTGCCTTCGTAATCCGGTTTTCGTATAAAAATAATTCCTTTCGTTTTGTGATGGTCTGCCATCTGTTGTTTGTTGTTTTCTAATCCAGTTACAGTATTTTTTTTGTATTATCCTAGTATTGTATTCCTCTTTGCCCAAAATGGTAAATATTGAAAATCTCCAGTGGTTTTATGGCATAGTTTTTTTGTTCTTCTCACAATTGTTGTATCCTAGTGTGGCTGGGCCAATAGTTTTGCAGATCAATCAAAATGTTTACCAATGTTTCCGCTATCGAAATCCCAATGAAACTTCTGGCAAATGGCAATTTTATTGGTTCGATAGGTCAAGAAAGGTAGGTGTAACAAAAACTAGACCTAAAGTAATCCAATCTGACATAACCTTCAAAAGGGGATCAACTAAACATCCAGCTACCAGGGTAAAGGTAACCAGGGTATTGTAATTGTAACAGAACAACAAGAAACAGTGTCTCGAAACAAGCTGATCGGTCCGATCCATGCCGTAAATATCAGTTCAGTGGTTTCGGTGCTTTTCAGTTCAGTAAGAGTTGCTGCTTTCCGTGTGTCATAAGATATAAATATTCCAATGTCACCTTCAATCTCTTTTGACGGTTTTTTTTGGAAACCAAAACATAATCCTGTTGTGCGTATTGCATCATATCGGCGTTTGGATATGGTATATGAATAATTTCGACGATATTTCAGTCTTGTTGAACGTTGTTCTTATGAGCGCGTAACTTCTAAACCCAGTTGTTTTTTATGTTTTGTTTCTGAATCACTGTAATTATTTCCGGTACTTTCCTAACGACGCATCCTTTCCTTAACGTATGATGACAAATGTCCGTAAAATAACACTGAAAATACGACTTTGTCCCTTCGTGTTTTACTATGTTTCCGTTCTATGATAAATGTTTTAAGCGCTTTTAGTTCTGTGGTTTTACCGCCCCATGGCGAGGTTTAGATCATTGGTTCCATCCTTCAAATCATGTCTTCCTACCGCGTGTTTTATAGTATTTCCGGGTTAGTCATGGCGTTATGTCGTGTCGTTACCTGATCAAAGGGCGCTGCAAGTTGCAAATCGGTGCACATCAGTTTAAAGGGGACACAGTCGTTTATAGACACACTTAACGCAAAAATAACACCTTTCGAATAGGCAATTACGTTTCCTTTAGAATTTGTTTGATACTATTTCAAAAATATCACCTGTTTTCTAGCATCGTTCCGGTGTCGGAT
The DNA here is from genome assembly GCA_000349145.1 of Anopheles dirus. NCBI lineage: Eukaryota > Metazoa > Arthropoda > Insecta > Diptera > Culicidae > Anopheles > Anopheles dirus. The sequence continues at coordinate 5,176,688 of KB672868.1, read as the reverse complement.
GATTTCGTGTTTCATTATTGTTCTATGTTTTTGATTTAGAGTTGGATTTAATGCTTTCGTTATCTTTCGATGCGGTTAGCTCCACATATGTTTCCTATAGCAAAGATTCCATTGGCGTCGAATCGTATATTGAAATTATGTTAAGCTGTGCTTCTTGTGACTCATCATTTGGCTAACGATTTGTAGGGGTGAAATAATATTTCGTGCAGCATCGTATCACATTCAAAAGGGTGGCTCATATCGTTGCCGAAGGTTGGGCAGCGGCCAGCGGCGGGACAGTGTGATGTGTTATTTTCGCCTTACATTCAAATTGTTCGTCATTAGCACTAATTTACGTATTGTATCTCCTGTTCTGAGATTACCCGTCTTTCAATGTTGCATCGGCATCATTTTCGTTCATCTTCAATTTTGTGCATCCGGTACTGTACCAGCAACAGTAGAAAATAAGTTTTTTTTGTTTTTTTTTCATCATATTTTTGCACAAATGAAAATTCACCCTTTGGTATGGCTTTATAAGCTGGAACAGTCTTCTTAGTGTGTCTGTGTGTATGTCGAACAGATCGTAAAACGTTAACGATTTATTAACTGCATTTGTGTCATGCTGCATTGCCTATTTCTATTTCTTTTTTCTAATATATTGTCTACTCCCGATACTTAATGAGCCTTTCATTGTGTTTTGTCACTATAAATATAGTAATTAAGAATACTGCTGTTGCACAACTGTCCGTTCCGCCAACCTTCGGCATGCAAAAGAGGATTCGGTTTTCTCCAACGTCTATCACCACTACGATCTATTAAGTCGCTACCACCGGCAATACTGAATGGAGTAGTATTCGGTTTAAACGTTAAAAAAAACATAACAAATAAGTTCCGTTTTTTTGCTTTCATTTCGTGTAATTTGATTGTTTGTATTCGTTCAACAGAAACGGTATCAAACACGCGAAGCGTTTGGCAGTAGGGAAATATCGTAGGCCTGTGTTGCCCGTTCCAAATAAGATGCACTTGAATTTAGTTCTATGACATGTACGGGTTTTTGATTGATGTGATTTTCGTAGACACAATCAGATGCGTTTCTGGCAATTGTTGTGTTATGCTCTCATTAATCTCATTTGATTTGGATAGCCCATACGTGTGTCTCATTAGTGCCACAAACTAGGAAAGGGAGCGTTTCCCAAAATTTTATGTTCGTAAGCACAATTTTCTAAAAAGCCGATATCGTTCCGGGTTAAGTGAAAATTGCTAGTTTGGTCTATACTCTATGCATACGTTGCTTGCTTCTCAGCTTTAAAGTATGATCATGAGAAGCATTGTATGTAATAACTCGTTTGTTTCGTAAGTGTTTTCATTATTTTATCTCATCTCACCATATTGTGCTTCTTTTAGGGTTCCTTGGCAATATTAAATATTATAGAGGAAAAAAGAGCAATTGTACTCGTTATAACATAATAAAACAGGGGCTCAAAGCTGGCAACAGGGAAAGTTTAAACGATCTACAGCCAAGTGTTGAAAGTTATTCTTCAAAGTATAGCCATTTTTGCGGATCACAGTATAATATAATCAATTATTGTATTTTTCGATTTGACTTGTTTGTTTGTTGGGATGTACTCGTTCGTTTCGCTTATGTAGCTCAATGCTTTGTCATTTCGTGACGTGTTCGGTAGGTTCTCTTCATAACTTTAACGGTATGATTGTTTGCGCCGGGCATGTTGTGTTCCTACTTTCACTACCAACTATGTTGCCGGTAGATGGGCAATATTTTAGCTTAAGTATTACACGACGGTTATAGGATTACAGTGAAGGAAATGGATAGGTTAGGTGTGTCACAAACATCTCGGTGAACGAGTTCAACGTTATAAGATTACGAGAATAGATTAATTAGAGGGTGTCGTCCTATAGATACACGTCGTTTGCAAACTTATTAGCTAACATCTAACAACACACATCATGTATCCATATAGGTATAAACGTACGGTTAATATTGTATCTTCAGATTAAAACGCACGACGTAGCACTCAAGAGGAGTGTTGATCATTGCGATAGACTTAAAGCAAACTAGAAACACAAAAAACACAAACGAAAAATACGTAGTGGCTTCCATCGAAAACTGCTGAGCGGAATCTATATTTTCTGTTTGAACAATTGACTAGGATACCTGAATGTAAACGTGTTTGAAGCCAGCAATGGTTGGTAAAGATGTATTTTTTCACCATCAATATTTATAAGAAAAAAAGAATCCTTTCCAAATATGAAGAACAGCTATCAATAAACGAAACTGTCGTTGCTTCACGGGCAATGCGTATTATATGATAACTTCTAGAAGCATAACCCGAAAATTTGAATTAAGTTAAAATTTCTATAGAAAATGTAGGATCTCGTCGAAGGTAATACACTAATAGTACATAGCTAAATTATCCATTCTACTAGATAATAAGAAGGAATTATATCTTAAGAAGGATCTATTTCAAATGCTGCTTATGATGAACGAAGAATCAAACGAAGCAATGCTTACGAATAGCAGTAGGTTTCGGTTTAAAATCGTATTCCGTTCGAGAGGAATCGAGTTCACATAGATATAAAATCAAGTAGCAACTTAAAAGGCGTAGAAACTACGTACGAAGATTGGTAATGCCAAAAAAGATAAATATTGAACAAAAAGTCATGGTAGCAACATAAAATGCGAATCAGCTCATGTATATTAAACTCTTGGACTGTGATAACTTACTCATAATGCACACGGGAATAGTCTACTGCTGGCCGATAGTTTATGAAATGCAAAATTAATTTCAATTCACAATCAATTGAAGAATTAATTCAAAAAGATGACCAAACAAAAAATAAGAATCCAAAACGATCGCTTATTCGCTACACTAAACACGTACGTCTATATAATCGCGTACGCCTCTTATGCTTATAAATGTTGAACCAACTGTACGAGCAACACGAACGCACCGTGTGCCCGATTTCGTTTCGAAGAAGTGGAATCGGAAAAAAAACAATCGTACATAACATACCGAAAACGATCGCTGCCCCACGGCATCTCTCCGGCTGCTGGCGGTGCCTAGAAAAACAGGTTCTTCGCAAACGCCTCGATAATTTTCGCGTTGTTCGCACTGTAGCCCACCATCTCCAGCATTCCGCCCACATCCGCGTCCTGCGGGAATTCGAACGACGGTTCATGACGATGGAGTGAGATAGCGACGTATCTAATGGAATGAAATGGTGAGGAAGAAGCGAAGAACATCACAAATCACACCGTTTACCGCAGGAGACGAACCAAAACCTACCGGCTGAGATTCAGCTTTGCCTTTTTACGATACTCCTGCATCTCCGTCAGCGGTGGGATACGGGTGGGATGGACGCGTATCAGCGAGTCCGTGATGGTGATAAACACGTCCACCTTGAGCTTCTGCGTTTCGGCCTGCTTGATCGGTGCGGCAAGCGATACCTTCGTCTTGGGCAGCATCAGCCCCACGCAGTGCTCGATCGCCTGCTCCCAGCCCATGGTCGGCTCGAATGCGACGGGTGTAAGCGTGGTCACGTTGTCGGTAAACGCCACCACGGTCACGTGCTTCTCTCGCTTGAAGATGGAGAAGGCTAGCATCACGCTCGCCTGGAAGCAGGATGTCATTTCGTTGAACAGCGTTTTCTCTGTGTGGCGCGAATGGGATGAGAAGCGCGTATTAGCAAACGATGGGTTAGGATAAAAACAACACACACACATCGTAAAGGATATACTCACTTCGGTCGTGTAGGGTGCGTAGATCGAGCGCTATGTAATACCGTGCGCCTGTCTTCGGATGGTGTGTGAACGACCGATCCAGGGCCAGATTCAGCCCATCCAGAACCTGCTTCAGCGGCGGAAGCATCTCGGGTTGCTGAATATGGTGTATCGATTCCTTCACGAGCGACGAATATCGTTTGTTGCTTCGGTAAAGTTTCGCGATCTGCTGCACCTCGATCGGATGGATCTGCTCAGTCTCAAGCGCGTCCAGCCGCTTGGCAAGCATCTCCGCGAACTTATCCGCATTCGGTTCGCCCTCTTCCAGCAGCCGATAGTCCTGCATCGGCAGGACGGCGTGCAGAAGCTCGCGATAGCTTACGTGCGGATAGAACACCTCCCATACCTTAGCGGAGCGACGAAAGTGTTTCGGCAGCAGGCTCATCGTACCCTTCGCACCGTGCTGCTTGACAAGCTCGAGCACGCTGGTGACGTTCGGAGCCGATCGAAACTGCAGCAACGCCTGGTAGCGTTTGAGCGCCTTCGACGTACTGGGATCACCCTTCGCTTCCGGGGCGTTATTCGAAGTCGCCTTCTTCTTGCCTTTCCTCACCGGTGTTTGTTTCTGCTGCAGCTGACTCGACCGCTTCATGGCGGAATCGATCAGTAACTGCTTTTCCGGGCTCGCCAGCTTCGGATGCACCTTCGCGACCACGTCCTTGTGCGACCAGCCCGAAGAGCTTATGTCTCGCACTAGCAGCTCGGCTAGCTCGAAGGGTGTGAACCGTTCGTACCAGTGAGTGACCGCTTTGCGCAATCCGTGACCGAATCCGGCGTGGCCGGACTGCGTTGCCAGCTGCGTGTAGTACGATAGGAACATAAACAGCTCCGCCGAGGTGCGTATCAGCTTAGGTAGCAGTTGGTACACCTCATGACGCTCTTCCGACGTGGGAAACTCCCGGGCGCAGTACGCCAGTGCAAACAAACACTCGTCCGTCCGGCGGAGTGCTTTGTTTGTGATGGTCTTTGCGGAAGAAGAAGAGAGTTGAGCGTTGATTTAGTTTCTATCACCTTCGCAAAACTTACCGTTCCTATCATCGCAAGTATTGGAGACGGTACTGGTTTGATGGTCGATTCCGCGGCCCCTTTCGAAGCCGTAACGTCCGTGCTACCCGCTGCATCTTTCCCGGTCGTTTTCTGCTTGTCCACCGGTTGTTTCCCTGCTTTTTTCGAGTGCGATTTAGACGAGCCAACGACTGCTACATTTCCGGGTGCTTCTACTTTGTGTTCCGTCGCCACCCCGGGTTTCACCAAAGGCGCCAGTAGTGACTTTCCCGTTTCCAGATCCAGCGCCTTTGGTGGGTCGAATGCGAACGGAACATCACTTCCGAGGTAGAGAAAACGTTGCACTTTCTTCAGAGCTGTTTCCATCCCGTGCGAGTGTTGAAACCGGTGCGTTTTCGCCCTAACAATGCGCCTAATCCTAACAATTTCGACGAATAACAAAATGGTGCGGAGCACGACCGAAATGACGACGACACCATCCGCTTCCAAAACGTCAAACACAACAAAAGGGGCCGCCGAATTGTGAGTCGCTTTCTACGCTGGTGTAGGGTAAAGAGAGACACGCAAAAACAAAACAACTCATCATCAAGCCAAATTCCAACGTAATCGAACCCTTTCGAGCAGAGGAGCGCACAATTGATGGAAAATGTAGTTGTTTGGAAAACTCTGACTCCATTTACTTACTGGGAAATTCTTCAGACCACTTGCCTTCCGAGGTTGAAACTTTGCTGCGACCACGTTCTGCAGCACTGCTGCTTCCTTTTCCTTGCGATTTGACAGATCATTGATGATGATGATGATAGTTGGTTAGCTTGAGGTTGTTTTCTTGCGAACATCTTGTATCGCGCTGTTCTTTCGTTTCATTCGCTCCCACTGTGGTTACCCAGCACCACCACTACTACAGCCAGGCAGCTTTCTTCCACCAGCATTACTGCACACACATACCAATGAAACTTTCACCAGTGCGAATTATCCCTTTCGCCGAATGAGAATCCGAAATTCGCCCGTTGGTTTATCAAGGGGAAAATATCGAATCCCTCTGTGCACTCTGATCGATTTTTTTATGATTAATATTACAAAAAAGGCAAATTTCTCTAACATTAAAAACATAGCACCGCTTACTACCTGTCGAAACACTAGCCTCAGGTTTATTCTAAAGAATGCATTTATATTTTATTGTTCCAGGCCATTTTAAATGTCCTCTTGTATTATTTTTTTTGTTGTTGCACTACCTCACCTCGTTTGGGGATTATTCGTTAAGTTTTTCTTTTCGGGATCGGTGAGTCATCGGTAGAGAAAATCAGGGGGAAAGGAGCGTTGTTGGCCGCTGATACCATTCGACGTCGTGCCTGAATACTCGCTTTGGCTGAACACTGGTGTATAAACACTATGCCACACATATCAGAACGATTCCAGTTCTGATTCGTATCCGTATCTTTATCACACACATAGCTTATATCTCCCACCGTCTTCTTGCCAGGTTGTTACCGATCACAATCCCTACAGGATGCACTACAAACGATCCCCTTTTTATTATTAAATTCATTTAAAAAATAAACCCCCTATCTTGTCCAGGGTGCTGCGTGCAGATAAAGAAACTTATTGAAACAATATTCCCGCTCCTGGGGACGTGTCCCAACGGCGGCAACATACTAACAACTTAATACGCTTAAAATAATAATAAAATGTAAAATGCGCACGCTGCATATGGGGTGTGTGTATTAAAGACATAAAACAAACCCTCCAATTATACGGCTGGTCGTTTACGAGATTATTAGGAACGTTTCGTGTTTGTGGATGTACTTTTATGTATGTTAGCGTCAGCATAAGTCAGTTTGAAAAAAAAACAGGACTCGCCGAACACAAATCATTCCGGGGTTGGCGAAATGCGTCATTAGTGCGCATAATTAGAATATTCTATTTTGGTTATTTCTATCGTCCTATCCAGACGGTCTCCTAACAGTTCGTATTCAGCATCGGCCGAAAAACGAAACGTATATTATCGGTAATCGCGTTACAGCACACATTTCATTAAATAAATATAAGAAGCCTTCATTTCAACCCTCGTAATCTGCCGAAACCTGTCCCTCCTCCTTTCCTGTAGCAATATTGTAGGTCAGAGCCACGTACCTATGGGCTGCACTTTTTCTATGAAGATAATCTAGCTACAAGTGGGGGTCGTGATGGCGGACTTTACACACGGGCACACGCACACACACACTGCTACACTAACCCGCCATCTTCCGACACTCTATTCAAAGCTCGACCAGGGAATTTGGAACGTAGAGCCTGACATCACTGCGAATGTCAACTGACCCGGGTCACACGTAATTAGAACAGCTTCCAGCACTGGGACGACAGCTGACCGCCACAGTAACCGTACACACCCGCCGGTCGGTCGATGTTAACGAAAAACTCTTTCGTTTTGGATACAATTTCTTTGTGAAAAAGCTAAAAAAGAACAAATTTACTTGTTATTCACCGGTTGCTAAGCAGACGGTGGCAGTCGTGATAACGCTTACATCATTCTCATTAATCTCCAACACCGCCGACAGGTCCCACTCGACACTAGGCAGTGGATTCGAGACGAACCGGGCGGCCGACGCGACCGATGGCAGTACGTGGCTTTGCAGGGCGGCCACCTCCCACAGCGAGCTCTCGAGCGCTTTCGACTTCATCGGGTCGCGCTCCTCCATCACGTACGGATCGGTCGATGCGGACCCGCCCGTCGGATGGAAGATGAGCCGCTTCAGGGCCGGATGGCGCAGGATCAGGTTACCGACGAAGCGCAGTATGATCACGATGTCCTGAGGGGGCGCGATCAGCGCGAGCCGGGCTAGCCGCTTCACGAACGCGGCCACCAGACCCTCCGGCAGGTGACTAGAGCTGAGAAAGATGTCGGCCAGATAGAACAGACGTGCCTTGAATTTGGTGTGGAAGATCTCCGGCTCGAACATGGAGTACAACTTCTCGTAGATATTCGGGTAAGTGAGATTGTGCTGCTGGATCAGCACGAACACACCCTGCAGCGCCAGCACGCTGGACGTACCGCCGATGTCGAGCGAATCCATCAGGAAGTCGGTCAGCAGCACTGGCTTGTCGAGATGGGCAAACACCTTCTCCAGCAGCAGCATTAGCAGCTGCTCGTGCAGGGCCCCGCCGTGCTCCCAGTTCATCACGAACCCCCACGTGCGGTTGATCTGCTTGCGGACGTACGCGTAATCGAACCCACGGGCGCCCAGCGACGCACCGAGCACGTTGTCCGGCTCCTTCAGCTTGTCCTTTCCGAACAGTATCGCGTCGAGCAGCAACAGAAAGTTGTGCTTGAACACATCGTTCGGCGGGCTGGTGCGCGGAACCAGCGACGGCACCGTTTTCCAGCAGTAGAAGATCACATCTAGGTACGATGCGTACTCCAGAAAGCGATTGAACAGATGTCTATTGAGACACTCCGTGGACAGCATCGCAGTGAGGATGTGTCTCAGGCGGGCCGTCGGAAACTGATGTTGAGATTCGACGGCGAGCAGCTTCATCGCGGCCGTAAGGGCCTGACATGCCTCGCCCTGCTTCTCGTGACGCATCCCGTCGACAATCAACGCAAACGCTTCCTTGTACTGCGCCTGCATCCATTGTCTGTGCTTCGTGTGCGAATCGTTTGCTGGAAGAGAAGGGAAGAGAGAAGTAGAGTGAGAAAGCAGAAAAAAAATTAAGACCATGACATCATTGCTACACCCTGGATCCGGGATCGCTGTGACCCTTTACCTAAAGGCACCTCCACGTCCATCTCCTCCACGGCGGGATGCACATCGCCCCGACGGATCAGCTCCGTGAACAAGTACTCCAGCGTCAACAGGCATGGCGTTATCGGTGCCTTCCGCGCAAGACATTCCTTGGTGGGTGGGAGGATGGAAAAGACAACAAAAACACGAGAACCATTTATACGTAACCGTATGGTAATTGAGAGTCACGTTTTGTGGGTGCATGTCGGTCGGTGCCCATCTTCTCCTCCGCAACACGTTCACACATACGCACACGCACACACACGCGCACCATTCCTCTGCTCTTCGGTGTAGCAAAAACCGGAGGCACCCTGAACTGGTTCTGGGTGTCTCAATCCGGGCACAGTCCGCACCTACCTTGAAGTGCTCTAAAAGCTCCACGAGGATCGTGGTCGCACGTGTGCATTCCAGGAATTCGGCAGCCCTCCTTTTCAGCTGCTTCGAGCCTGATTTGCCGGATGAAAATTGCGTCGATTGGGGGACAAACGGCAAAGACATCTTCCTGTTTAACGCACTGGCACGCACTTTTTTTTAAGAACGAGGAAAAAAACACATGAAGCACACTCGTTCGGTCGGTGCCAGGACGGGAATCTGTCAGTGGCTGCCCCTGTCGGGAGTTGCGTTCAAACCGGTGGGTTCGGCACTTGGGGTGGGATCGAATTACGCTGTTTGGTGGTGTGTAAATAGCACTGGACTGCCACCAGTGATCTCGAGCGCTCAACTATGCGGTATAGTTGCAATCATGTGCTCTTGCCTTTCATTTGTTTTTATCTGACCCAAACTAGCTTGGAAATAAAGAAAATCTATGATAATTTTTATCTCGATATTTATATTTATTTCTTCCCTACACGAGTTGTCGCGACACCGTAGAGCTTCATGATAGCGGAAGGATTTCGTTGCTTGTTGCGCTTTCGTTGGTGGTACTGATTGTACGACTGAATCGCCCCGTAAGCCATGTGGCCCTGTCGTCGTTTCTCCGCGGTATCACCTTCCTGCTGCTTGGCTGCACGCTTTTCTTCCAGTATTTCGCGATAGTTTCGGCACGGATTTTTCGGCGGTTTCGCACCCAGCTTGATCGCCAGCCGGACGCTCGCCTGTTGTTTCGTTTCCTTATCGAACCCGCTGAAGCCAAGGTTCATGACGTCCCGGCGCGCTTTGGACATGTCGAACACGGTTGGGTCTTCCTTGCGCTTCGGTTTCTTGCGTGGTGCATCCGAGAATATATCATCAATATCGTCATCGTCATCGTCGTTGTCGTCGCCGTCGGATTTGTTTTTCTCGCTGCTTTCACTCTTCGGTGGTGGCCGGGGACGGGCTGTTCGCTTTTTCTGCAGTGCCGCTTTCTTCGGCTCGAACACAGTCACTTTGAACGAATCGGCGGCTTTTTCCTTCAACGCTATTGACGCTTTGGTTCGGATCGGGACGAATGCTTCCGTTCCCGAGTTGGCCATGATGAGCTTAATTATGGTTTGTTTCAAAACCGCGACATAGATGCACGTTTGGGAGAAGTAAACAAATCCGTACCACACGGCACGGAGAAAACAAAAACACACTTCCCCTCTGCTGCGACTGCTTTGTCAAACACACAAATTTGACATCTTGTTGGATGCTCGCACAAGGTCCATACAGCCAAGCTACCTCAAAAACAGGGTGCAACGTGTGTCGAAGGAAAATTTATCGGATATTATAGAACGCGCACAAAATTCCAAGGTTCGCAGCTATTATTATACTAATGTATTTTTCATTAACATATCCTGCACATTGCTGATAAACCGTCTCACGCCATCGGGTATTTTAGCGCTGGATCTCGATGGTCTACCGACGATTCGGATGATCCGTCCTGCGAAGCCCACGCCACTATTTCCGTGCTAATTGTGCCAGTGTGTCTGCATGTGTTTCTTTAAAAACTACCTACTATATTTCTTTGACTTTTTTACAGTTGCATATTCGTAACTTGCACAAACACATGCACGTCTAGCTGTTCCAATTGTTCTTTCGCCTCCTCCAGCCACTGATCCCGTCGGCAATCAGCCAATGCCTACCCCTATATGACTAAATTCGACCTCATCTACACTCCAGTTCACCAATATTCGAGCCTTTCCATGCCAATGGAACCAAATGAATTGTTGCGGCGTCTTGTCTTGTTTTTTCCGAAGCTCTTCATACACACAAAACAGAAACGATCGAGTCAGCTAAACCATTAATATCCGCTGCAGAATTTCCTTTGGCAGATCCGTAATCTAATCGCAGCTGCTTAATTCGCGGACGGGCGTTTTTGGGGAGTGCATTTTGTGAGTGCGCGCACGTGTGTGTATGTGTATGCTTTCTAAAGAGACTTATAACGTAGTATAGCAATGTAAAATAAACCGTAGTATCAGTATCACAATATGTAATCATTTTACGAAATAACGTGTTGATCGATTAGTAAATAATGCATTTTCATTTGCCGCTTTTCTACCTCCTTTCTTACTTTTTTTGTTGGTTTTTGCGAACTATTTTTACACATTTCCATTACCCACTGTGCATCCCCACCTACGATGGACAGAAAAGAAAGCATAAAACCAAACCAAAGCGTACCAACAGCACGCGCCGCGGGCGGAATAATAATGTGCCTAATATTGCGAACAGTTGCATGGAATTGTTGCACGATCCAATCGAAACCAAGCAAAACAGGCAACCTCCTAACGAAAATAAAAGAAAACAACAAATGCAGTCTTTCAATTTTGATTCTCTTTCCTTGGTTGTGCAAATGCGTGAAGCACAATAAAGATGGGGGTGCGCACTAGTATTAAGCGTCATTCCGGTTTCTGTGCGGCTTAGACAATGTCTATCGACTGCGCTTCACCCTTTTTTACATCGTTAAACTCTATTTCTTTTCTATGCTTGTGTACGCGTTATAACCATCGTTTTTATGGTAATGCTTGTTTGTTTCAAATCGGGTGTCTCTCCCCGCTGAAGCATCAACAATCAAATTCCTAGCTTTCCTTTTCAAAGGAATCCACCCCCGACTCACTCGGAATTGACCTGATTTTTCGCTATAGGTTTCTGGATCTTCTCGACCACACTCTACAGCTTACTTTTTAGCAAACGGGAAAGGGCCGCGCAGAAACGTGGAAAATGAACCTACCTCTAAAACCAGCCAATATGCTCCTCCCATCCTAGGTCATGGACCCGTACCGCAGCGATGGCTCGTTGGACGGACCGGCCGATGGCGAACCGTCGTCGACGTCGTGCGCACTCGAGCGCCGGAAGTTGAAGCGCGGCACACGGACCGACTCCCGCAAGCTGTCCACCAGCCGCTGATGGAATGTTTTGTACTCCATGTCGTCGTCGAGTGAGCTGGTGTCGCCGAAGTTAAAGTCGGCCACCTCGACGATGAAGCGGTCGCGGTTCTGGATATAGTACGCCATACCGAACACCACCATGAGCACCGCCAGCAATCCGAACACGATCGGTACGACGATCACCGACAGTTGAGATTTTTGTTGATCTGAAAAAAATGAGCATGGAGCGGGTTTTTGGTTTGAGACTCGTCTACTGCAGTTTGATTGAAACGTCACGCTCACTCACTTTCGTAGAACTGAATGCCGATCTGAGTGAAGTAGTTCGAGACGCGGTTCCGCACGAAAATCACGATCGAGTACTGATCGTTGGTGAAGAAGAAGCGATGGATTTTGTACCGACATTCGCCCGTAGTGGATGGTTGCCAGTCGTTATTGCACGTCTCGTTAGTGGTCATGTTGTGTTGACCTGGGTGCAACAAAGTTAAGAATGGTTTTGATTATTTATAGTATAGACTGTAGCTGCAACATAACTATTACAAGGGCCTGTTCGAGCATTTCAAAAAGTACATTTCGAAGTTGTAGTGTAAAATGTAGTGTTGTTAAACTTTCAAAGTTTTCTATTTGCGCTGGGGAATGTGGACAGTTTTACAATTTTTGAATATTAATATGATCTCCGGTCTACGAAACAGTTGAGAAAATTGTTTGTTTGCTTGTTAGGAAAGCATCCCAATTCATCACAGTACACACACACTATTTTTTACATTATTACATTAAGACTCGATCACAGTACACGTTGATTACACAAGTTTCATTCTGTATAGAAATTTGCAGTCGAGATTAAAGGTTGAATAAAAAATACGTCCTTTGGTGTAAGGCATATCAGAAAGTTAGTACAAATATGCACTAATATGGATTATTATTCACAGACCGAAGTAAGTAAGACCTTTGGTGTAAGGCATATCAGAAAGTTAGTACAAATATCCACTAATATGGATTATTATTCACAGACCGAAGTAGTGATGAAAATAAAGAAAAGTAAATCCATAAAAAAAACTTCTAAAACTATCGATGGCAAATGGCGAAAATATCGATTTACACAGGCAAGGAGCGTTATTTTCTTCTACATATCATTATCTCTATAGTTAAAAAAATTGTCCAAAATATGTTGTGCGCGTCCTGTTATGTGGCAACCTGCAACATCCTTACCGTGGTTTAAGTTGTAGCAAAACTCAAACGGCGGTGTGCCGCTGCACTGAAAGACGAGATCCACGGGTTGCCCCTGTCTCACCCATTGCTGGCCGGAAACATTGAAGCGTGCGATCGGATCTGCGTGAGTGAGGAAGATAAAGTGTTATACACCCGACCTTTCCATCACCTTTCTCCTTTCGCTCCTCACTTACTCTGCACGGTAAATGTGCGCTGGAAATAGCCGTACACTTTCTTCGGGTCCGGCGCAATCATCGAGCTGTTGTCGCACACGAACGGTTGACGCGCGTCCTGCGAATTGTACATCCGGTCGAACTTCTTCGCGATGGAGTAAAACGGTCCCGGATCAGCGGTGGCTACTCCCGTGGGTGATTCTTCCGATGCACCACCGGTCGGCAGCAGAATATCTGTTGGTGCAACACAAATCGGCCGCATCAGACAGTGTACGAATTGGTAGCATTCAAGTATAGAAACTTACTTTTCCGATCGGCCAACTCGAGCAACGCGGGATTGATGCCACGCAGGATTTCGGTCGATTTACGGATGGCCGAATCCTCTCGCTTGCTCCTTGTCCCACTCGGTTGGGTTGCCTCCACCGACGGTTTTGTGGTAGGTTTTGGCGTGGAAGTGCTGGTGGTGGTGGAAGGCGTGGTGGATGTTGTCGTCGGAGGTGTTGGAGTAGTGGTCGTTGTGCTAGTAGTGGAGGTGGTGGTGGCAGGAGTTGTTGTGGTGGTAGTGGTTGTAGTGGTGGTCGTTGTTGTGGTCGTAGTTGTCGTTGTGGTTGTCGTTGTCGTAGGCTCGGGAAGCTGAAACAAAAGAATGCATTGATGAATCAAAAGGATGCACCTATTAAACCACAATCGTGCTCTTCCTGCTGTTCCGTACCTTCTCGAACGACGCCACAATGAGTGCTTCTACCGTGTAGGTCTCGTTTTCCTTCGTGAAATTACCCAACGTGGACAACTCGTCCGAGGTGCCGATGTACTGGCAGTTGATAAACCAGAACGTCTCGATGTATTCTGCCTTTACCAGTGCGCGCCGATCACTCTCTGACAGGACGATACTTTGGTTGAGCGGGAGCGTACTCGACACGAACGTATTGCTGATCTCGGTTGCGTTTTGCTCCAGCCGCAGCTCGCCGTTGAGCATGTCTAGCGAATCAATGGATGAAACTTCATAAGGAACGCATCCTCCGAGAAAGCAACCTCTATCTTTGTTGTTGTTGCAATAACTTACTGGTCAGATTAAACGACACCGTTGCCGAGGCGAGTTCGTACGGAATGACGACGAACATTCGCTTCACCACAACCGTTGCTTGGTACGTCCCGGGCTTGACCGGATGCGTGTACATGACCGTCCAGTTGAACTGTGGTACCTTAGAGGTAAGACCCTAAAATTAGAGTACCGGGGATCGATGAATGCGTGACCTTCAACTTGGAGCAAAACGGGCGACGAGCTCCTATTACAGGAAGTGACGCGACTCGTCGTTGAGGGTAGGTAATAATTCTCATTTAATTAGGAAATCAGATAGAACCGTCCGCACTGCTCGGAAACACAGATTAGTTTTTTTTTTGCTAGGAATTCTTCGGTCTGATAAGCTTGTTAATGATTTCGAACAGTTCGTATGTCGCACGCGTAAACTCACTTCTAGCGTGTGCTGCGGGGAAGTGTTGTCCGACCAGTCGACGATGTAATCGTCGTTCACCAGCGCTCCGTCCGTGTATATCACGGCGCTGAACGCTATCGTCATGTTCAGTCCCAGCACGACCGAACCGGTGGATTTTAGCTCTATCCGATAGCTGGATGCATCAGCTGTGGTGGAGAAATAAATTAGGATTACTATTTACAACAACAAAGTCACACCGCATGCAAGCAACGCCATGAATGAGCTACTACGATGAGCAATGCTGATAAAAAATCCCATGCTGTGTCACACCAGAGCGAGCAGGAACCAACCGGTTCGCTATGATTTTGCCCGATGGCCCGGTGGAATTTTCACTCACCCGTGTGTACTAAACTCGACACAATGAACACGATGGCCACGAACGATACGGTGCACCGGCAACTGGCCAATCCACGGCCAATCCGTGTGACGAAGCACATTTTCGGCGCGATTATGTTGCTGCTTCCTGCTGCGGCTATCAACGCCTCCGCGGTACACACGATTCGGTTTGAATTAGGAGTTTCCAACCTATCGAATCACTTTCACTCTTCGGTTTCTTGGATCCGGCAGTCACCCCTTTTCGTATCAGCCTAATGCGTGTCGAATGCAGCACCTACAACAGTGCACAATTTTTATTTTGATATCACGACCTGTCACGATAATGCGTTCCGACGGGAGCTATTGTGTGCAATAAATCGCACTTTAACCCGACGCCACAGCACCGCACTTATTCTTTATCACTCTTTTGGCTGTAAATACGCTTTTGGATACACTTCCAACGCCCATATGCACACCAGCAGCACACACACACACACTCCGTTTGGGATCGCCGTGGGATCCGGTTTCCGGGCAGCCTCCCCTATGTCGCAGTACTTCTCCCTTTTCTCGCAGTCACTATCGCCCCGTTGCGGAAAGGGCTCATGCGGGTGGTGATGAGTAGAAGGTTCAATATTTATTTACACGCGGCAGCTGCTGATCTACAACGATGCGAGACGCAATTTCTCAGCGCGACCGACGTGACCAACTGCAGCAACTGGACGATGACGGAGAGCAAAGGATGTGTGCTCGACGGACCACCTCACTAGAAGAAAAACAAGCACCAGCCGCAGCTCCGGCTTCGTATAGGGGGCTCAACAAATGGAAAAGGACGTGTTTTCTTCCTCACTGTTCCCCTGTTACGTTACTGCGCTCGAATTTGTTGTTGGCCCGCAGGATTTTGCAACAACGATCGGCAATAACAATAGCGCAGATATGTGTGACGATGAATTGGTGATAAAGTTAAATGACGCGAGCATAACACGCGCACGCACACTCAGCCACTTCGTTTGGAAGTGACAGTTGGCTGCTGTCAAAGTGTTGTTTACGTTCGATTTGAAATGACGGGTGGGTTGGTGCATGTGCATGGAGTTTGGATTTCTACATGATGGTGTTCATTGGTTTTCTGCATGTTTAATTGATTTATATTCTACACTATTATGTTTCGGTCTTCTTTATGGCTCAGCTTCTTTCGCCTCTAATGGACCAAATGAGTAATATTCCAGACTATGCGGTCCATAGAGTATGTTATACCATTTGCAACAATCAAACCGACTTGGTTGGCTCGACATGATTGTGAATTAAATTTTGAAATGTGCCGTCTTGTTCAACGAATCGGTGATCCGGCAACGCTTCGGAACTGACGAGCACTTACATCACTCTAAATGAATATTAATGTGGGCGCACTACATACCCCTCGTACGCCTTCCTGTTAGGCATTTCCTGGGTCACATTTCCGCGCAGCAGCGCAAAACGAAGACAGAAAAAACACACCAAGCTCTTCATTGTACGCCTTTTGTATATGTACTTATGTATATATACTTTTTTATTCATTAGAAAATAGATTGTTTTGTTTGCAGTTGGTTACACAATTATGATCGATCCAAGTGTACCTCTCCTCATGCACGTCTACACCTTCGACTTGACGGCGATAGTCTTTTCATACCACGTTTGTTGCTTGCAGCCGCGCACGGGCTCTTGTATGGAGAGGAGGTGCTGCGTTGCTCACCCTTCTTTCACCAACAACGTCGATGATGCTCACATATTGCAGAGTTTTTGTTTCAATAGCTTCCTCTAAGTTTGACCATGTTCAATACTTTGTGTTAATTAGAATGTGTTTGTGTGTATGTTTGTAGCCAGTAATACTATTCCATCATTTACAGGTGTGACTGGAGAAGGCAGAGATGGAGAGAAGGTGAATAAATTGTCGCGTTTCTGTTACCTACGTTGCTTTGCATTAGTTCACACACGGTTTGCATTCTGTTCCGCCTTTCGTTAACAAATGGGCCACTGATGTCGCTTTCTCACACACCGGGAGACACGCACCACAACCCAAGGAAGCCTTTACCCGAAAATAAAACCAAAAACAAACGAGCTGGAGAAACGATCTGACGATCAGGCTGAGAAAGATCCTTTTAAACATTTGCCCTAACTTAATGCCACCTTTTTGTCGCTGAGAACTATGAAAGCTTCCGTTGTTACAGTGATTTGCGTTTTAAAGAGTGGTCAATCAAGCGTGAGTGCGTAGGAAAAGGGCCAACTGAGAACCGCCAGTGCGTGATGATCGCGAACTTTGAAGATATTGTAAACCATTCGTACATACACACAACACAACACAGTTTTCCGTTTGCTTCTTCTTTACGTGCGCGCTATACACATTTACGATACGGTAATTCGGATAATAGCACGAACAGCTTGCTGCACACTAGCCGCACCTACCTAAACGTCGTACACACTTCGTTTTACTTTACACCTCGAGTTTTAGTCACGTCTTAGAGACACACAAGTAGGCGCGCGGTGCGTCCATGAACAAAGATCGAGTCGAATCGACCTTGTGCGGGAAAGAGGAGAGTGGAGATAGGAGGGAAGGTAGTAACGATCCCCATCCGTGGTCCTCCATGTCCGAAGGCTTAACACCGGTGGAGGAGTTTTGCTCATAAGAAGTTGAAAGTGTTTGAGAACCATCTTTCGGTGGTTTTTTGATTCTATTTTACTTAGTGATACATCTACAACAAGACAACCAGACGACACTTCGACCTGACAATCACACCAATCAATCAATGTGGGGGAGGAGGATAACCCAACTCCGAAGCTCCTGCCGCTGAAGTATTCCCTTTGTAGCGTGTTTTTTTCCTTTTTTTTCTTTTGTTTTAGTCCATTTCGTCATTTTGCTAGGTATGATTTTTGCGTTTAAACTTTATAACTGCTATGCTACGCTTTTGTGTATAGTAATTGCATTTACTTCCGTTGCATTTCCTAATGCCACCACTAATCTTTCGTTTCGAATGTATAGGACTTTTGTGTTACTGAGAAAAGGCTGTTAACAATTAGGGGACAAAGTGTGCATCATCATACAGAAACTGTGTTGAACAAAAGGATGTATCATTGAGAAAAGTATCACAAAAAGTTGATTTGCCAGTCAATTGGAGCAAAAAACAAAGCGCTATTGCTCCTCCGTGATCGTTGCGTTTGTGTGCTTCTTCCAATGACTTTTGTTTTGGCACCGATGCTCCACTAGCAATGAAGGAAAATGTAACTGATAAATGGGTTTCAGAAGGTACCAACCAGATGCTTGTAATATAGTAATGCATTCTCGGTATGTCTTGAGAAAAGATGTTTTTCTACGTAAAACAGAAAAAATAGCACTTGCTATCATGTTCTCCAGTTCACATCTTATCTGTACCACTGTTTGAATCGTTACACAGTATGCGCAAACAGTTAAAAATTGATGTTTTCCGTCAAACATCTTCTTCCTCTTCCTAAATGACTGATCATCTGCTGCGCCTCTCCATGTCTAATCTATGCGTCTCTACATGCACACACCGTCTGTTATTTTTTAAACATACAGTGAGTAAAACGATTTTTTTGTTCGGTCGAAGCAAGGACGAAAGGCATAATTAGCTTGTAAAGACCAATTTAGTGATCTTTAACGTGACATTTTGTTTCACAGATCGAAATTCATGAAATACTAATCAAAACATAAAGCATTTTTATCCAAAGGTAGGAATATAAAATTCTCGAAATCTTTACATGAACATTTTATTAAAATGTTCAATTTTAATGATTTTTCTGACATTCACAATAAGTCCACAGTGTAGCTAACTGATTAGCATCTATTGATGTTGAATTAAAGTGTTTTCATTACAAATATGAACGTTTTCATGTCACGATTACTGAATCAGTGAGCGTGCGATTCATTTTTGCATTGATATTTTCAAAATATCCATTGAAACTGTTGGATTCCCCTATGGAAACAATTTAACTCAAACTAATCACTTTACAGCGAACTTCAATGCACGGGCTTAGAGAATTTGATTCTTGGTTTTGTGGTTTAGATTAATATTTTGTAAACTATACATGATAAATCAAAATTCCTCGTTCATTTTCACTTGATCACTAAATGGGCCTTTCAATACAAGAAAAGTTAAAGCATTTTGAAAGGTATGGTTAACACGCAAAACAAGAAAGTAAAAAACGTCCCTTCCGCTCACTTTTCCTTGCAGTTGTTCACCACGCACCTTTGCAATTATCACAAGCACATTTCAATTCCAACATTGTCGCTACAGACACACACACGGCAGATGTTCGTCGCAAAAAATACACGGTTTGATTTATTTTTTTTCTTTATCGCGCAATTCGTCGATCCGTAGAGCAATACAGATAATAAAAAAAAAAACTATCGTTCCTATCCATCATTCGCGTGCGCGTCGAATTGGACATACTGAGGAGGCGAGCTTGAAAACGTAGGTATAGGAGTGTTCACAGAAAAACTCTTTCGAAACAAATCATCATGAACGGGAGCGCGGAGTGCGGTACCGTCAGAAAGCTCGAGCTAGTGATCAGAGCGCGTACTATGTGTTTCATTTTTCGTTCACCTACGCTTCTCGCGATTGCGTGTGTCCTCTGCTATACCGGCTTATACGTCGTGTCTATTGCAGCAAATCGTCTTTAAATGTACACTACCAAACCACTCGGTACACGGTTGGCAGTGGAGGAAGAAGAGAACGTTCGATACTATCCTGACAGGTGTCATACATGTGCGTTACGGCATCATGCATGTTCCCAATTCCTATCATCATTTCGGTTCGCTATCCGGTTGTGATTCAATGTCAGAGATTGGTCTGTTATCTGTTTATCTATTGTTACCAGATTTCGTTTTCTGGCGTTACGATCAATGATCCTGCCGGTTCGGTTGCGGATCGGGAATTGCTTCTTGTCCAAGCCTGCACAGACGTGCTATATCTTGCTTCTGAGCACCATGCTCTCTCCGCCATCACCACCAATATATGGATGAGGAGAGGTTTACAACGTGACACTGTGTGTGGAGTGGTATGATCAATTAAATTTAGCAATTCTTAATCAACGCTAAACGCGGTCCCTCGCTTAACACTCCCTTCACGTTCCGCACTCACATATTAACCATCCGCACTTTCAGCTCTCTAGTGTCTAGTGTTGTATAGTGTTTCGTGTCGTATGTGTGTATGTTTTGTGCGACTTCTCAGTTCGATCGCATGTGTGTACGTGTCAAATGTTCGTGTGTGTTCGTGTGGATGTATGTATATATATAACTGCTCTTGCCTGCGTTCTTAAACATTCTAACTCTTTCCACCAGTTTGTAACCCTTAGTTGTTTCTGATACAAGCTGATCTTCCCTAACGCTGATTATCATCTTTCTAACTTGATTTCTTCCTACCCTTTATAAGCGCTATACGCGCTCTAAATCTTTTCCGTCTACAAACACCCTCCCCCCCACTCCACCCCACACCATTTACGACGCAGCACCCCTCACGGATTCCTATGGATTGTTCTTATACGATTGAATGTATGCGCGCGCGTATGTGTGTGAGCGTGAGCAGCTTAACTTGTCCACTTTGCTGCTAAGTAGATTCCTTACAGAAGCACACACAAAGATTTCTTCTTTTTATTCGGCTTCCGCTCGGGTGATTTCTTGTTGATTTGTTGCACTAAGTCGTAGAAGATCTGAAACACACGAAAGACAAAAAGAGGATCGCCACTTAGTGCACGCTCAGTACCCTGAATCAACTCCACCAAACTTACGTCGTTAACATTAATTTTGGCTTTGGCAGACGTTTCCATGAATGCACAATTGAACTGCGATGCTAGACTCCTGCCCAGATCTTTGCCCACGACTCGTTCGTCCTCGAGATCGCATTTGTTACCGACCAGCACCATTGGAACGTCATCGGTATCCTGGCGGGGGAGAAATTGGAAACGGTAAGCACGTTTGGTCAATCAGCACCACTTGGACGTATCGGCACGTGCGGCGATTTTACCTTCACCCTCAAAATTTGCTCCCGAAGGTCCTGCAGATCGTTGAAGGTCGACTGCGCAGTGATGGAATATACTAGCACGAATCCCTGGCCGTTCTTCATGTACAGGTCTCGCATTGCGGTGAATTGTTCCTGGAAGGTGGGTAAAGCGGTTGCCATTAGTGGGCGTGCTTTGGACGAATGGCGACGGGCGACGACGACGCCTTTACAAACTTACTGTGCCGGCTGTGTCCAAAATTTCCAGCATACATTGCTGACCATCCACCTCGACCTGTTTCCGGTAGCTGTCCTCTATCGTCGGATCGTACTTCTCAACGAATATGCCCTGCAAAACGAATACAAATAATGGAAATATTTATTGAAATGTGCTATATTTATGTCTTTCTTTATAACTAATTTCTAATTTAAATTCAACGAAGCATACTACTAGGCTAAAATGGTTACTGAGCGTTGCGTCTATGCGTCCTGAGAAGTTTTACAATGCTTAGACCGCAGATGTCGAGCCTCTCGTGCCCGTTATACCGTGTGCAAAGCGACATTTCCAAAAGCCACCCGTAATCAGCATACCGACTTGAATCTTGGTCTGAGAAAACGCTCCTTGTACCATATGTTTACAAGAAAACGATTCGAGAATACACTCCACAGCATCAAAGCGACGTCTTGAAACATACCCAACGCATCTCAACTCCCACACAAGGTGGAAAAGGCAAAATGAGCTTTCTCCTGGAAGACGCTAAATGTAAATAACAGAGCACAATTCCCGAAACCCGAAATGAGTTAATAGAAAATTAAATTGAATACTCTCCTGCCGTTCGCGTCCCATCCTGTCGCCAAACAACGGGGACAGCACACTCTACGTCGGCAGGCACAATTTGAAAAGGGTATTCGGCGCGCACCATACTGCACCATACGTAGGAGAATTCTCTCCCAACGGAAAGGTCTGGCTTTACCTGACAAATTGAGGCTCACACGCTGGAGAGCTCGAATTGGGCGGCTGCAGACGTTCGTCTGTGTCGAGAGTCCTTTCGAACCTGCAGATAACAGCAAGTTGAGGAGGGTGGGGGATTCCAAAACAATTGCTTCATTTGTCACCACCTACGCGGTACCGACGACACTACGTCGGAAAGGTGTGTAATTAATCCGATGGTGAAAGTTTCTGAGCTGAAATCTTGAGCGGACATTTCATGTTGGCATATTCCATAGTTGAGCGATTCCTTCGAAACTAGCCCTTCTGTTACTAGCCCTGCTACAATCGCAAGAAGTTGAGTTGCATAAGCACTTCCGTCATTTCCTCTTCGCGCGTCCTTCTGCTTCTCGTAAGTCAATCATGAATTACTAATTTATGCAATGCAAAGCAAACAACCTGTTACTGTGCTATGCCTTTTTGCTGTCCAAATCCTTCGGCTTTCTATTTTACTCCCGTTTCCTGCATCAACGGGAAACACTTTACCTGAGCGATCCTGTGTCTGGTTTTCCCACCAGAGAACACAAATCGCATCCAATCAAATTTGACAGCCCGGAGCGTGTTTGCGGAGCGAATCTGAAGGGTTACGTCAATGCAGATTGCTGCTAATTGCACGGACGCGAACGATTGGATTTTCTGCTTCCTTCTGGCGTGCGGAGGGGTTCCATGCCCACCAACCCGTAAGCGAGGTTCATCTGAAGTTCATCGCCGCCTCGTGTGTCGTTCGCTTTTAAAACGGATATTAATAGCGAGAATAATGAACGGCGCTTCAAGAATGGAATGGAATAGTCCTCCCCTCTGGCTTAATAAGCTCAATCAATCGGAGTTTTTTTGTGTTTCCCGTGTCCTAGCACAGTCCTTCTCCATTCGTCATTTCTTGCCACCGATCTTGGGCTGCTAGTTATCTGCAAGCAGGCGCTGAAAGTCGTAACACGTGCGAAACGTCAAAACTCATCATTATCGGTTGGATTGTGTTGCCTTCCTGCTCCCTCCGGGAATATGCCAATTATCGCCTAGTCAATTACATTAAGAATTTATTTCCCTACGAAGCAAACCAATGCCCGGGGAGCTATACATTGCGGGGGAGAATGTTTGAATTCTCCGCTGTTACATTTCCTTCTGCCACCCCGGTTGGCAGAATCTATCCCGAGCTGAGGCAGGTCTCGCGTTCTAGAAAGGAAAAGTTGGTTTTGCTCATTATCAAAAATGGTTGCCATGGTATGTTTATCAGAGTTATCAGCCAGTTGCCAACGTTCTCCTAGCCGGAAATCTGCTAAACAGACCCCGGCCCCCGTTATTTGAGTCGCACCCATCTAATGAACGCATGTGTGGACGAGAGGGTCCCAAACACACTTCCTCTCGGCTGGTTACAGCAACGCACTGATTTGTGTGTGTGTGTGTGTGTGTGTGCGCGTGTGTGTGTGTGCGTGTGTGTGTGTGTGTTTGCGGCTTATCTTTGCTTTTAGACCAGATTGGACGTACGGTTCCACAGGACACACAGCATTCCGGAGAGCGTTTCGTTCGTGTGCATCTTATCAGCACGTTAGCGTTAGCGAAAGAGAGAAATAAAATGCAGCTAAAAAAACGCTCCCACATCATTTCATGTGGGTCGTCGTCGTAGTCGTCGTCATCGTTGACAGCCAGCGGAGAACTCGATGAATCGATTGCTATGCGATGATAACGAAGCAGGCACACGCACAAAGGCGGATAGGCTTCTTTTATCAGTAACCACCACCAGCACTTTCGCCGCATCCTCATCCCGGAACGGAATACTCTAGATGGAAAATGTGTTTGCAGAAGGCGACACGGCCCCGTCGCCACTGGTTGGACCCCGCGTTGGAAATGACAGCTTGGAAGAATATTTTTAAACTTTCTTGGAAAGCGTAGGTTTTCCCGTACGACCAACCGAACGCCGCACACTTATTTGATTAATAAATTGATGAGTGACAAGATCGTATTTTTGTTGACAACCTAATTTACCAAATTTGTACGCATCCTTTGGTTTCTACGGGCAATGTTCTACCGGGCCGGTTTGACATCAAATGTGTGATGGAAGTTGGCAGAATCATTCAATTTGCTCTTGTTTATAGGTGAGAAAGAGTTTGGAGTCCACGAGGCCGTATTCAGAGTTTTAACCTCTCTTTTGGGTTTCATAAAGTCTACCTCTGTTTACTAGTCTGTTCCTTAGTGTCTTAGTCTCCTGCCTTAGGCTTTGGTGGACTATGCGATACTTTCAAATGCTCAATTACTGATCTAACCTACAAATAGTGTAAGGTTAAGATTTCAGTTTATGGGTTGATAATTTGTCACGATTCTAGATTGGAGGATTCGCGTTCTAGATTGGAGTAGCTCTGTAAAACATCCGAAGAAGACTAGCTGATGAATAATACAACTCTAATCAAATTGCATTATCATCACAATAACAATTGTTCATACTAAGATAACATATGGAAGAAATATGTCATATATGCTGATGCGACTCCAATGCCAACCAAATCAAAAAGCTATCTTTCAACGCAACAAGGACCTCTAAACTCTAACCCCCTTTAAAGATAGGACACAGAGCACAACATGTGTTAAAGTTAATGCCATAACATGGTCAAGGATTACAAAACCAAGTAGCGAGGATGGAAGGTCCATATGCTGGCTGCCAAGTGGAGTTGTGATGTGAATGCGCCCCTCGATCAGGCTTAACTGCAGGCAGGACGCACAATAAACGAGTACCTCAAGTGGTAGAGGTGGAGAAAACTCATAGCGGTACAGCACATGACTTCAGATCCGTCTCCTCCTCCACCGGCCGTCGTATATCGTTCTGGCAATCCTCACTCCCCTTTCAGGCGGAGCTCCACGGTCCCGGTGGAGTCACTGGGTAAACATTTCCACCCATCTGCGATGGATGAATAAATAATGGAAAATAGATTAAATTTATCGCATCCATCGCATCGGCTTCGGAACGATATTCGTGCGTGAAACTCTGATGGGAGCTCGGTCAAAGAAAGAGAAAAAAGGGCAACTCTTAGGGCACGCAAGTGCCAGGCCCGTACGCTACCGGTGGGTTACTTCCGTCTTACTCGCACTCTTCTCTATCGATGATACTATCGCGCTGGGCCGGGCCTTGAGCAGCAACATTCCACTGCCAAGTAGCTGGCCCTTCTTCTTCTGGAGAACGGAGAGAGAGGGGTAGAGGCGGACACTTTTATCAACACGTATCGTTCGGTATCGAAGCATCGGAATCGGCTGCGGGTGCACACACGCTGCAGTGCCGGCTCTTGATAGGCTTACCCACAACGGGCGGCAAACAACCCCGCGGGTTGAGTGCCATCCCTTCGGTCAAGTGAACGTGTGTTCCTAGCCAGCGCGAGAAGCGGCATTAATGGTTAGAATCAATTTGCCTGCCTGTACAACACGCGAACGATGCGTTTGCCCCAGATATACATACACACACGCTCGGAGGGTTGCGCTACGGGGCCAGGCCACCAAAACCAAGCCCAAGAAAGTAAGCTGTTGTCTTGTCAGATGCGAAAGGAAACATAAACCAGACAAGTCGGCAGAGAAGGTGTTTTAATATTTACTCTAAATCTCACGCTATTTGCTTACCCACACACAAATTGACCTTTTACGGTGAAATCACGCTCGAAGAGCGCCCCTTCTTGCCGTCTCAGCGTTGATTACTTTCTACGAAGCACAGGCACGTGATAGGACGGCCGGTCGGCGGAGTCTTGATGATCGAACAGTTCGTTTACTCGAGCCGTTGTAAAATTGTTCGTTACGTTTCTTCGTTAAAAGTAACAGTGCGATAAATCATGCATGAAAATACGGCGCGCGGTTGCATATGCAATCTACGAGGAGGCAAAGAGATCATTGCCCACCTTTTCATTACTTGGCCACGGATAAGGTATAAGGTGAAGAGAGGTGAATGTTTGGAGGGAACAAATTACTGTCCATTTATTAGGATGCAAGCTTTTTCATCACGCTTACGTTCATTATCTTGATCATTACGCGATCTGGCTGATAAATTCGTAAATTGTTGAGTATGGTGCTTACACAAAATTGAAGAGTGTGTTTCGCAGTAGTTGACAAATTTCTTTCTACACGACGATACTGCAAGAGTAGACAATTCAAATACAATATCGATAACAATCCACGCACTTTGGATAGTTGTTACAGAAGGATGAACATTATAACAAGTCGATCGGTTTACTTGCTTAATTACCCTCTACGTAAACACGTATTAATCAAATCTGTTCGCTTTCTTCGTCGATTTGAAAGTGAAACTAGGGCCTGCAGCTCTTCGAACGCATGAGGGAAGGTGGTGGATTCGTCCATTAGTTAATTTAAAACTGATTTCCATGCACCCATTATGCACCAGGGTACGTGCGGTAGTTCGTTACAAGTCCGAGCCCGGAAACCATCTTAGCGATTTGGGAGCCAAAGATGGCTGGGTGAGGAGGCGCCGGCACTTGCGAGGCGAAACATGCGTGTTGAGCAGTCGTTAGACTTCAAAAGTAACCCCAAACAACTCACAAAGAGGGCGCTTGTGTTAGCAATCGCTTAATTATTTCATTGCTCCTGCTCGGAGTAATGTTACCGCCCTCTTTCGATAAGGGAAGGAGAGACGTTTCGTTGGTAGTGGGCAAGAAATTGCCTCACTCATGTATGGATAAAGAGGCACGGTGTGTGAGGTTTAATTTAAATGTTTATACAATCTCTTCCGACTTTAATGCCACCAATTTTCTCTAGATAACTTATTGCCTGAAAGTAGCTGGAAACGCTCTTAAAGTGCCATAAAAAGCATTACATTGTAGATTTTTTGTAAAGGATGTTTAGAAAGACTTTTCTTAATGTTAAAACAAAAAGCTGACATTTATAGGTTTCGAATCATCACAACAAAAAACAAAGGCACTTAAGTTACGAAACAAACTGTTTACTATATGTATTTTTCATTAATATTCATCATTTACTAACTTGTTAACAAACATTCAAGAGATGCGGTAAGACAACACCAAATTTAAATTACATCACACCATGTTCTATCTAAAATAACTAAGGCAAAGCATAGAAATCTCGCCACACTCACGATCGAACATCGATCTCGCAAAATGGCGTTTCGTAATCAACGATTGAAATTGCATTACATACGCGCTGGAAAGGATGCTCCCAATCAGCGAATGTCGACATACACACACACAGACGCTTTCATCAGCAGCTGACTATGGGTGAGATAACTACCCCCGAAATCTGGCTCCAACAACTTGGGTGTACTGCAGCGGAAAGCGTGGAAAAAAGCGTCACGCAAATGTATCGCCGCGTGCACCCGATGAAGAGCAATCATAACAGTGATTGGATTCTGTTACTTCGTCTACTTCTTATTTAGTCCACGGTTCCATACGTAGTACTCGGTGGAAGTTAAGCCTTCTCGGCGAGGAATTGGAAATTAGACTAATACCAGCAGCAAGCTACGACATTTTAAAGAGTGGGAACAAAACTAACCTACGTTACTGGGGAGATCGATTATTCAATCAGTGAGTGTGCCGAAGAGGGACCTTTTGGAGCTGGATGTGTCGTTCCATTTGATTACGAAATCTGATTTGTGAACCTGTTGGAGTTATGTAGATGTACTGGATGCAGGGGCTTTTTAAGCATTGAATGAGTGCTGTGAATTTCCAGTAAGACACCTCATTTGGTGTGTAGATTCTACACGATACATTCAGTGTCAAAGTTGTGCCAAAGCTGCACTCAGAATTGGACTAGTTTTGCACCCTCCATCATCTCCCCTGTCGTGTGTGATGTGTTACATTTTAGACATGTTGATCATTTATGCTAGCTTCTGGTGGTAAACATCCATTCACACGCACCACACATCGCTGTAGTTCTCCAGTTTTACGTGTCTATGGTAGGGGACAGCAGATGCGGCAGCCGCGCCCTGCCCGTTGTTACACAATGCAGCATACCGTGTACTTCGCCGCCGGAGCGTGTGCGTGCGATGATGATGTTGTGTTGGTTGGAATAGCACTTCTTCATCGTATGGCTCTAGGTGTCCGCCTGTTTGTCCCCTTTTGCCGGTATGAGAGGCGAGTTTCACTGCGGCATTGGTCGTAAATTTCCGACAAGCTTCTCCTCCATCGTCCCCCATTCTCTACGCTATTCCCATTCGTTGGGGGTTGCAGCAGCTTCCGACAAGCTTGGGACACTAAATTTCCATAGCCGAAATTGGCTGGCAGTTCCAGCAAGTTTCACATAAGCCAGGTGTTTCGGATTGAAAAGTTGATTACCCAATGTCACATGTGAGGAGTTTCGGCCGGGATGGGTATCGAATCTGAGTACTAAAATAAAAAAAATCCGAAATTTCTATGCCTTCACCTAGCAATTGAGATCCACCAGGTATCCATTATCCCAAGTGGTTAAGGTAGCGAGATAGAATTAATTCCCTACCCAGCATGTGTCGCCACCATTCAGTTTCAATAAGGGTCCCACACTGGCGCTGCGGAGGCGCACTTGTGGTTCTAGGATGAAAGCTGCCAGCCTCTTCCGCGGTGCCCCTTCCATACAGTGTTTCACACACGCACCGTGAGCGAAACCACAACTACGCACTTGTTTAAACAGCGTCCACACCACAACCTATCCTGCGCTACGCTTTTCGGGCAGGTGAACCACCCAAGCGGTGAACGTGGATTTAAGTAGTTTTATAGGTTCGTACGTCTCCCCGTTTGCACGGTCCGAGCGTTTAGAGCAGCTGGTTCCGTCTACAACACTCCAACGCTACACCAATGACCTTTGTTTCGCGCATGGATCCGGGGGTTTCATTCACTATCCAATGGTTAAACCCCATCCAGTTAGGGGTTAAGTGGAGGAGGTTACTGGTGACATTTTATAGCGCCGGGAACCGTGCTGTGGAGGGGGAAGAATTGGAGTTTATGTTCATGCCACTACCCATGACCATGTACACCGATGCTTTGTCGACGGCAGGGTACCTACGAGATCTGAACGGGAAGCTTCCACTTCCACATGGCGCGCAGCAGCACACACACACACAGCCCAACCTATTAGACTTCTCGCTCTGATTTTGCGGAGAATGATGAGAATTCAGCAAACGGTGTACCGGAACGCTGCCCACCCGCGGCAGCGTTTTCCATCAAATTGATATTCAAATGCGCCTACGACTTCCTGTCTTTCGGGTGGCTGCTGCCCTTACTCGCAACCGAGAGGAGGAGTTCGACAGCAAAATCGGTCCGCTACGTAGGCGTTGGCGAAATTCCACACCTCAGCCCCGTTTGTGAGCGGCGAATTTTATGCTAACTAGCAGCAGCTCCGGCACACAGCAGGCGGCTTTGAATGACAAAATCATTAAATCGGCCGCTATAGCACATCAACCTTCTGGTGGCGGGTGATGGTGACGGGCAAGTGCAACGAGGTGCGGGAGGATGCAGATAACGCGCGAGCGCCCACTGCTTGCATCCCACTTTACATGTGATCCGATCGATTATGATAAAATAATGACGATGTAAAGCACAACACACATAGCGAGGTGGTGTGGTCGAGGAGATAAAGAGCCTTTTTCACACTCTGCCTTTAAAGTGTCAATTTACGGAATATAGGAGCGAAAATTTCTCGTATGATTCAATTACGGGGCGGTGTGTTTTTATATTTAATTATGTAAAAATTGGTGGCACTTCCAAGCAGTCCATTCCACGGTGTTAAACACACTAGCGCAGCAATCTAGCGTGCAAAGGTCACGCATTAGTATCAACATATGGTGCTGTGTTCGGTAATGGCATGTCGAAATCAGCTGACGTCTTGCTGACGTATTTGCCCCGGCTAAAACAAAAAAAAAACATACTCCTAAGCACACAGAAAATCCAGAAAAAATCAATCACAGCAAAATTTATCTTCCCACGTACAATATCTATCGCACATGGTACACAACACATGCTCGGGGGGTCTACATACACCCACGCGCCCAGTCGAGTAGGCGGTACGTACGGAGATTGTTTACACACTGCGTGATATGTGACGCCAACCCCGCCAGGGGCCACTGATAAGAAGACACTGTTATTTCTGCCCCAATAGTGCGCGGGGCGAAAAATATCAGCATGTTGTGTGTGCGTCGTCTACCAACAGTAGGGAGACCCCTACTACTAGCACCGCTCGATAAGGGTAGAAGGAATGCTTCGTCAGAAAAAAAGTGGATAACCTATCGTTTTAAATTACACGATTCGGTGTGTATGTGTGTTTTTTTTAAGAAGCACTGAGTATCAACTAAAGAAAGCTATCTTGCAGCGGATATGACTTGAGAAAAATTATGTGCCTAAGGATGTCGAACATACGGCCCACAACAATAATCAATCCGGCCCTTGGAAGTCAAACAATAACTTCAGACGAATCACGTTTACTGTGCTGGATAAAGGCCAACGTGATTTAGTAACACCTAGCATAGTAATTTGTTTCACTTAAATGGCTTGTTTTACGAACATGGTTGTTTTTTCTTGCATACAGATATTGACAAGCAATTACTACTTCTGTTTCATGGTTTATCATCATTGTAATGGTGCATCGAGTATAGTATATCTTCTATTCAAATCAAATAATGTGTAGCTATCTAGCCCACGCCTTCGGACTTGTCGTCCCCGAGCTAAAGCTATGAATCTGCCTGGAATGAGTATTCTGGTTACCAAAAGTCAACTAGATGACCGTATCCGGATGGCATTTGGAAGAGACTTGCCTTGTTTGTACAGGTAGAAGGGCATAGAACCGTAGAATTGGGTTTGCATTTCAGTCATTTTATAATGCAACTTTTCAATGTGTGTACACCATTACTTTGTGAGTAGTTTTCTCTGAATTTCTATAGCCCAATCTTTGGCCAATTTGTCTCATCCAAAATATGTCGGTGTAACAGACTTGTGGCAAAACTACTGTTTTTTACGGACGTTCGACTGCTTTAAAAGACACGCTTTTATCCACCCAAACTGCCCGGAACGGCAAACATCAGTCGGTTCCTCAGGCTTTAACCCTCCAGCTTGCCCAAGCGTAGGTGTGTTCCAGCAACATCTGGCGAGTCCAGACCACGACCACGTGCTTCGGTGCAGCGGTAGCACGTCTTGCATGCAGGTCCGCCCCATCGTTCGTCCCCGATGATCTGACCTACATCC
This sequence comes from Anopheles dirus, assembly GCA_000349145.1. Taxonomy (NCBI): domain Eukaryota; kingdom Metazoa; phylum Arthropoda; class Insecta; order Diptera; family Culicidae; genus Anopheles; species Anopheles dirus. The sequence continues at coordinate 5,145,537 of KB672868.1, read as the reverse complement.
CTCTGTCCATTACACCAGCTTCCCCTCTTGTCCACAACCTCCGAGTGGTGTCCTGTGAGGTGGAAAAACGACAAAACGTCGAGTTCGTTACTTCGAAGCCTCGGGTCAATCTTCGCTGTGTGTGTGTGTGTGTATGTATGTGTGTGTATGTGTGTGTGTGTAAATTGTAGCATTTTGAGCGGCGAACGATGGTTTGTAACGCGCCACGTTGTTCCAGCGACTCATAGCAGCGCTTTTCCCGTGGCCCTGCTGCAGTAAATGCGTTCTCTCAGCTCGTCTCACAACTTCAGCCGGGACGACCAACGTGTGACACGGTAACAATAGCAGAAGCAGCAGAAGCAGCAGCAGCAGCAGCAGGAGCTGTTGGTGCTGCTGTTTCCTTCCGTCATCGGGACAAGTTCTCACATTTGCGATGCGATGTAGAGCAGCACCAGAGCAGCGGGAGCAGTAGTAGTAGTAGCCACCAACATCAGCAGGCTGCTATGATGAGCAATTACCGCTGCTGTCGTGACTGGATCCTGATGTAAGGCTCCACACAAACACAGACACACAGTCGTGTGCCATCCAATACACCTCACCTTTCCTATATCCGGTTTGGTTCACTTTGCGTTCACCCCCTGTTTTGCGAACTGACTACGATGACGACGACGAGCAATAAATCTATCGATTACGATGAAGCCAACCATATGCCGCATTATTCCTTCCTGCACAGCATTGCGGGAAACGGGGTAGTAGTTGCTGGTGTCTGTCTCTGTTTTATTTCTTCACCACGTTCGCGATCCGTCAATGACAGTTGGACGGGGGGCAAAGGTGTCATAGCAACAGACCGGATGAAGATGGGACAGCGTTGAGACAGTAGCAGCAGTAGGCGAGCAGCGCGGTGAACGGTGGTCTGTTTATAGCACGTACGAGGGAGCGCGCGCGCGACCGCGTAGAGTTCGATAATAGTTGCGTCGTTTGAAGCCTACACCACTCGGACGTCGCGTCGCTCGTGTGCCAGCAGCTGGTGTATGATCAGAATTCGAAACGCACGCACGGCACACACCACAGCGGACAACAGATGGATCTCTAAGGGGGAATGCGAGTGATGTCCACCACCACAACGCTGCAACAAGACGAACGTCAAAGGCTCCATATCTTGATTAAGGTTATGAATTGAATGTAGATCGAAGTGCGGTCGCATCGGATTGCTCTCCGTAAGGCCCTGTAGACCAACCGAGAGGGAGGAGTGCGTGCTGCTCATAGATCCGTAACTCCCGGGCGGCATGTACACAAGCTGCCTACGATTTGTCGATCAATACAAAAATGCTTCTGTTACTGCTACTGCTGCTACCCAGCAGCTCAACCTCGATAGACGGTAGGATAGGTGACTGGTATGTCGCAATGCTGCCGGTGTCGTCGTTCAAGCGTTCGGCCTCATTCCATCGTTTCTCGCGAGGCAACACAGAATCACACCGCTCGTAACAGACAAATCGTGTTCTAACGAATAAACAATTGATGTGTGCGCTTCGCTTGTATGGGTGGGTTCTTTAAATTCCTCATCAGCGAGACAAATCTCCCAGCAGTATGGCATTGGCAGCATAATTTCATCCAACGAAAAGTACACGAGAAACGCCCCACAAAAAGGGCATCATCGTCCCAAGGGCACGGTTGAATGATTTGGGGACCGAAACAGGGTCCGAAATTTGTCAAACGTTGCAAAACAAAAATCAGCCCCGCTCAGCATCATGCATGGATTGCACACTTCCCACAGCAGGTCCGGCATCGTTTAGTGTTCTTTGCATTTTTTTTGTTGCAATATTCGATGAACTTTTTTACGAAGGACTTTGTGACAACAACAACAAAAGCTTTCCAAATCCACCCACTGCTCGGGGTGGACGAAAAAGGCAACAACTGTGTTAATCGCTCTTTACGACCTCGCGCGCACCAACACACTTGTCAATCACTGCAAAATTGATACTCGATATTTCCATCCCCGGTTGGTGGTTCGATGTAGGAAAGCATTGTTTTTTTTATCCAAAATGATCCTCCATTGAATGACAAGTAATCCTTTGCTTTGCATTAAAAAATTCTACCCCTAAGGGAGGCTAACACCTCCACACGAACAAAAAAAAACAACCACTGGACGATGTTTGGGGTTTCGAGCACACATTTCTAACGAGATTCCGTTTAATCCAACCCCGCCGGAAGCTGAACCACCCGCTACCCCCATTGCTCTCAACAAACAACGCCTATTGGGAACGTGCGAGAGTGGTGGGCGTTGAGAACACCCTTGCTCCAAAATCGAATCGCAAACAACGAGGTTTCACCGGAAATGGCAGTGACGACGACGACGTCCCAAGATGACGTAAACGGAGAGTGTAATATGCAGGAAAAAAAAATACTCCACACCACCACCACCACCGCAAAAGACGGATCAGTTCAGATTCGCTTTCTTTTGCCGGCGGTTTTATGGCTTCGATTTTTTCTGTCCGCAGACTGACAACAACAACGGCGCTGTAAAAACCGTTCGAGATCTTTGTATGCTTTGTTCGGTTCCCTGCCAAACACACACACACCTTGAACGAAAGGGAAGATTGCTCGCTGGCCGGTGCGGATCGATACCGAAGTAAAAATGCTACCCAGTTCCGATCGTTTATTTCACATCTCCGCCCGACGCCAGACGTACGTGCGTGCGCGGCGTTTGCCGAACAAGAAATACCGGTTGGGGAAGGACAAACATCGTGGGCGCGCGCGCCCGCGCGACGATCTTTTGTCCGTTATTATTTAATCCTTCGAGGCATGGTGGATTCAGGGGGGAGGGGGGGGGGTTCGTACCTTCTCAGGGCGTAAGGTCGTCTCATCAGCATACCTAAACTTTCGATTTTCGATTTCGAAAGACAAATAACGTGTTGATGCTGGCTGACTGAAGTGTCGTGTTCTCACGCTACTTCTAGCGTGTAAAATGTGATGGATGCAAATTGGGAGTAACAGCGCAGTATCCGCTGCATGAATGTGGTATTAGTTAATTAATTAAAAGGGGGAACACGCGGTAGCATGCACCAACTGCACCAACCGGGCGGAATCATAAACTGATACGAGAATGCAGTGTTGAAAATGTAGTATTATAATTCATTACTTTATAATGAACCATCAACACGTTGTGGGTGATAAATAGAAGAGATCAAAATGATGGTAACCAGTGACTTCAAACCGCTAGTAACGAGAATCAGATGAAATCATTATTGTCGTTCCTAGCAAAAACAGGTGGCCAAACAAAATGCCACACGAATTACCGCACACATCAGTGGAATACATTAAAATACCTGATGTTTTCATCCGATGCACATTAATGTTCACGTGATACACGTAATGCTGGTTTCAGATGTATAAATAAGATTGCTATATTTCACTTCCCCAATTCAGTGTTGATATGGATAACCAACACCAACGGCCAAATTCGATATAAGTTGCCAGTTTTGCAACTTTGAACTTTAATTGCTCGGAAACGGTTAGGACTATCGACTCTTATTCATGTAAATTTGGAGTCACCTGACACCTGTGAAGATATTTTTAGCATTTGTTGGCCGATTGGGAGGAAATTTGCACCTACCTACTTACTGTGCACCGTTTGTGACTCTACATCCAGTAGAAAGTAAAAATTCGGTCCCAAGTTGAGAAATGTGTTTCATGTGTTGAGGCGTACCTAAAGCATACTTCCATATTTTTTTCGGCAATATCCAAATATCTGAAAAAAGCTCGCGGGTCGAGGATTGTCCCTGCTTTATATAGTTATGTGACCCAGCGGTTCGAACACTTTCAATGCCATCCAAAGGCGAGCATCCCAAAAAATTGACCACACCAAAAGCGTTTATGAGATGTGTCTGTGTGGTGCTTGCCACCTTACCATCAGCCTACCACTACGAACATCGATTCGAAATTAAGTTTTAGCTTTGATAGAATTGGAGGAGCATCAAGCGTCCGTACGTTACTTCCCCAGCACCGAGTGTTTCGATTCCCAGAGAGAGAGAGCAACTCACTAATTCCTGCTAAAAGCATTCTCCTCTTCCTGCCAGCATCTTTCGTTTCAGCATGCACACAATCACCTTCTTACACACACACACCACCACATCCAACCGTTAGACACAAACAAACCAGCACCAGGTGAGGACACTTCCGCTCAAATAGGACGAAGACGATGTTCATCCTAGCGAGGTGGAGTGGTGGCTTGGCCTTTGCCCGCCGTTGTCCTGAAGGGATCGAGAGAAACAACTCTTCAAAGAAGGAAGTTCCAGCAACCAGCTTAAAGGGTTGACCAAGGCAGTGAAATTCCTGGATCGCTCCCAGTCACACACCAACGCCAACACGAACGAAGGCAATTTCGTGCCTCTGACTCGCGACGGACAGACAGCAGACAGTTACCGATCGCACAACTTGACGGTCCAGACCAATTGGCAACCGGAAATGACATCGCACGTAGCATAGACACACGTGTAACTAAAACACGTGCCAATGTCAATCGAAAGGTTCCATTACTTTTGCCTACGCTTCCCTCCCACACGTAGTAAAGGTCTCTCTCGCTCGTATTAAGGCTCGTCCTTCTTCCGTCACGAGATGGGGCCATTTGTTTCGGCACGCTCATTGTCGTTCGTCCGTAGGAGCGTTCCTGGTAGCACGCGGCGAGCCTCCACATGGGTTTCTCCCCCCGAAAAGTTGAAATAACCACCAACAATATGGCGCCACGCACACCCGTTTAAAAGGAAAGCAGCCAGAAAGACGGCCGTGCTCGCGGGTGGAGAAAAGGAGAGTACATTATAAATAATTCTAATTTCAGATCGCATTACCACACGTTTGCTCACACCGGATCGGCTGCCGGTGGCGATGGGGTAGGTGGTGTCTCCACCGTGCTTCGGTTTCATTATTTGAAACCTGCCAAAGGGCGATGAATCTTCCGGCTCGGGACGACGATAACAAAAGCGGGAAGATGGGAACGTGGTTGGTGGCCGTGTTTGCCAAACATCTTCATTTGTTTTCCCTTCAGCATGCCCTTCGTACACGGCATGCTTCTCTCCTCATCGAGAGCGCGGTGTGGCGCAACAGGTCCGCCCTCTCCCGTTATCGTTCACTGTCTCCCGGTCCTTCCTAACGACCTCCCTTATCGTTCCTTATTCGCTTCCGTCCTTTAGTATGCTGGCACAAAAAGTCCGTTCCTGCATCACTTTCACGCATCATCTCTTCTCCATAGACGCTCGACGAGACCAACGACTGTGGGGTTCATTTTGACATTGGAGATGTATCTCACGAGGACCATCATCCTTCCCGGACGCAGATGCTGATATGTGCTTGCGATTCTCCCGCGCGTGTCTTCTCTCTCCTCCGGTTAGGACACTTCCGCTTTTGGCGTTGGTGGAGTGGAGTTTGCATGCTCTAGTAGACAGGATACAGCAACAACAAAAAAATGTTGAAAAGCATGTATAATCAAGCACGGAGCGCATTTCCCTTCGGTTAAAGGGTTTCGAACTTGAACTGCCTGGTCTAGTGGAGAACGAAGTTTGTTGGGAAAACAAACATCGACGGAGATTATGATAATAACATCCGCGTTGTGTGGTAGCCGAACTACTTTACACAATCCGATTACGGTTAAGCTATGTGCTGCTATGGGTAATTAAATAATAGGAATCAATGAAGAGATCCTGCTTCTCGCCAGATTCACCAGCATAGTGGATATTTTAATTTCAATGAAAACTCGCTAACCGAGTGATCCGAGAACACATCACGGACATCTCGGACCCAACAAACGGACGGATGACGAATGCCTCGGTATGGAACTTGCTACAGTTTTCGTAAATGTTTGTCCAGTACAAATACTTGACAGTATGGAGCTATTAAAAGACCCTATTCACAAACGAATAAGCAACGCGGTAAGCATATATTCGTGACTCATCCCTCAGTCTCAAAGAAGCCAATAGGCTCTCACAAGCGTTCGCAACAACCGGCCAGTGATGTGACAGAAGCAACCATATCCCTAGCACACAAATGAAACATGCTTTACAGCTTAAAGTATTTCTGTATCTATACTACGCTTTTCTCTGCTGCCATCATAGTCTTCCGGTACAGCGTCTTCAAAGCAATGTAGAACAAATCATGCCACATTACTGTCTTGCATTACCGGGACCGTGTTATGCAAAGTTCGCTCTTCCTGTTGCCAGTTCTTCCACAGACTGGTGAACCGGGTGACGTCGACGGGGGTGTACACATAGATGAAACGTACCATTATTAAGTCGCGATGAATGCAGAGTTGCAAATGGGATGTTCCATGACAGAAAACATATTTGCACAAAGCAAACGAAACACACACAGCAGCAGCAGCATCCACCAAACAAGGAGTATGGCCGGAACACAGTGCAGAACTTTGTGCTGCATTTGCAGGTATTTCCGATGTTTTAAAAGAACAAGCTTCGTGTGCTTTTAAGTTTTTTGTTCTGTCTCGTCTCGCGACACAATCTCAGTCAGTCTTACGCGTGGCTATGTGTGTGCGTGAGAGAGAGAGAGAGAGAGACGAGAGCCTAGAGTCAGGACATCACCTTATTCTTCCATCCCCTCCATTACAGAACTATTGAGTGGCTTCTGAACTATCTTAACTGAAACGGAGGTTCCAGGAATTGGATTATTACAATGGAATGCTGGGGTTTATTTCTGCTGGTGCCATCTCTGTTTTGTGTTTCCTTTTTCTCTGCCTTGCCTTGCGGACGAGCCGGGAATTTAACGGCCACAATGGGCTCCACCAGGAAAGGACTTCCGCGAGGGACAAAAGATAAGCCAAATTAAGTGATCTTTCAAGAGCACACTGTGTAGCGTCGTTTTGTGCCGCTGTTGATGGCGAACACAAAGGACGAATCCTTCGTGCACACTGCGTTGGAAGCATGGGAGTGTAGAATGGGATTGGGGAAAAAAGCTCTGCGCAACGATTATCGTTTTTTAATCTCTTGAAATTGGGGAAACGGTTGGGGTACAATAACTTTAAACTCAACACATTTGAACACATTATTTTCCCAACAAAAAAAAAAACGAATGGAAGTTTAATTAGCACGCTGCAGTAACTACGTTTGCCTCCAAAATCCCAAACCATTGGCAAAAATGGAGACACCGGAAGTTTGTTTCGAAACACAAATAAGACCCATCAGAGTTCCGGAAAATTCTGCTTCGTTCCACCACACACACGACGCGTACTCAAACAAACCTCTGCCTCGGTGCCTGCGAAGTTAGTCCGATGTTGGCATGCTGAAAATCGCCCAACCGAAAACGGGAAGTTCCGACAGCATTTTAATACACCAGAGTCTCTAAAACTTGTCCCACCACATAGACGTCGATGGACCATTGAGGATGTGACAAGATCCGGCTTCCTGTGCGATTGCGTCGCACCTCCGATGATAGCAGCGGTTACCCCGCCATCCTGCATTTCGGGAGCCAAAGCCAGCCAACCTAGAGATATTTCGCGTTTCCTACCACTAGCAGCGCCGGACTGGAGCAAGAGTTCAGGAAATTAACCCACAGCATCCGCTTGCAAACGTAAAAGTATGCAAAAAACCAACCTCCCCTCTTCCGTACTTCTTCGTGTATATTGCTCTTCTCCCCGTTGTGCTGTTGTTTTTGTTGTTACTGATGGTGGATAAAAGTTTTAGCCACTTCCGAAACCCGAAAAGCACACACGGGCGTGGCAGCGACGATGACGGGGCGACGCTGGTGGTGGTGGCTCCATGGGATTTGCAAATAAAACAAAGTACGCTAAGTACCAGCATGTAGCCTCTGCCTTCCCCTGCTTGGAATGCAGCAGGGAGAGGGAGCGATCGGGGTTTGGGCGATAGAAGCAGGAGCAGGATCTTTTTAATGGTGAAATATAGGCCCCAGGGTTCGATCGGTGGTTAGGATCCATCCATCTATCCATCCAGGCAGGGGCTTTTAATGATGCTGAAACATCACCATCAAAGCGATTCGCGAGACCGTCGTGCTGTGAGACGACGCGAGAAACGGGACGGTGGGCAGATGGATGCAAATATTTTGTATGACCTGATTACTCTGCTGCCTTCCTTGCTACTACTGCCCAGTATACGCGCCTTGCTGCTTCGTGTTATTCGAGCGAAAGAAAACCAACAGCAGCAGCAGCAGCGCAATGTTTCATTTGAACCATAACTCATAAAACCATCGCTTTTTGTCGAGGAATGTAATAACTTTCGCATCGCTGATATGAAAAAATCTAACAATCAATGTCAGTCGCTACCAGTAAAAAACGACCTTAAACCTAGTGAAAGCCCACTGGGGCTTTATCGAGCTGTTCTTCACCTACCTGAACGAACTGCACTGTGAGGGCCGATTTGCCGACACCTCCACTGCCGAGTACGACGATTTTGTATTCACGCATTTTGACGACACTGAGTGAAAGCTGGATCTGTCCACTACCCAACTACCCAACTCTTAGCTGCTCTCTCTCTCTCTCTCTCTCTTTCTCTCTGAGCTGTTTCGTAGGACCGTACGGTTTTGTTTGCTCCGATCCGGTGTAAAGTTTATTGTAGACACCCAGGCGATACTAGTCGCGACACGTCCGGTTCGGCCTCTACTCTTTGAAGATGTAGTACAGGGGCACGATTCCTAGGCCCTAGTAGGTCCACTTTCTCAGTCTTCGCAGGAATTCAGTCGGATTATCTGCACAAAAAAAGAAACGAAAAGCAAATGCGATTAGTTTTGGGGTACGTTCGCGCATATATGATAAATTGCCCTTCCTGCAAGATACTGCTACAAATGTCAAAGGTTATGAAAGAGCTTGCAAGCGCGCTACATGACTTCACAGAAATGAGAGCGCCCGCGGTTAAAGTGACCCCCTACACAAACCCGGTTCTAGGAAGTGAGCATAAATTTTCATCAAAAAGTAAAATAATGAGCCCAATGAACGACGAACCGAGGTTGGCTTGGAGGGAGCCGATCCTAATCATAAAGATCAGATTTCCACTGTATCGCAGTACGGATACGGGGAAAGAGAGGCGGGAGATGGCAACGAAGGCGAACGAGTAAACACAATTTGCATTGCACAAACGCGCTGGACGAGCCGAACTTTCTTTTTGGCGGCCTCACCCTCCGCATTACCTCATCTGAATTTGGGGGACGGCGGTGTTTCGTTGCGCTGGCGGTTACGACTCTTTTGCGGCAAACAAAACACGAGAGAGGAAACAATTTGGGAGCACACAAATACACGCAACAATAACAACAACAAAAAACGCAATCCACGTGATGAAATGTTGGCTTTTCAAATTTTAGGTTACTTCAATTAAAATTACACGCAGCGGCCATCTTCTGTTTCGTTGCTTATTCGAGTTGGTTTTTGGGTTTGAAATAATCAAAACTCAATGCACCGGAAACCTTTGCAATGCCTAGAAGAGCAGGGGTTCTCGCGAAATTGGACAAGTAATGGGAATATTATCAGATGTTCATCTAGAAGGTGGAGAAAGTTACAAAAAATTGACATAACAAGAATATTAGTTTAAATTAGCTTTTCTTATGCGTACGTCATACACGATTCGAGGCCAGTAGCTTAGAAAACTGTCTTCTATTAGTCAGATCAAATCAATGTAATGGCGATAAATACATCTTTGGGTGATAGGGCTCGTAAGTTAGCTGCGACAACATTGACGTTGTACAGAGCTAAAGGATACTTGCAGGACGTAAGTTATCCTTGAAGAAATTGTTCTACTCAGTGTTCATCGCAGACTTGTTGTGATAGACGTAGTTGGGACTATTCGAACAGACTCAATATTCAAATAAACGCCACTGAGTCATGAATTCTACAACATCTGACAAAGCTCTCCTAGTCGCGTTCGAGAGGGTTTTTGGAACTCGTATATCTGCCTCACTAAAGAAAAGGAACGTACAACAACGCAAATTAACCATGAAATAACGATGGTTTCTGAGTATCACCTGCGATAAGCAAAATACACCATCCTAATCTCAAGCTTAATTAGGAACAGATAAAAATAATTACAAACACCGTTGTGTCGTGCAAAAGGTTAATTGCAAAGCACATCAATCCTATCAATAATCACGTTTTGTTGAGCAATATTTTTTCTCCTAAATGAGATTTAGAAAAAAAAAGGTTATTTCCCACCGACACGGTCATTTCTAATGGCAACGTGTGGATTTAAAAAAAGAACAACCTTCTCCACGCATTACGCATCAGGGGAGAGCGGGTTGTGGTCAATTCTCACGGGGTCAACGAATGAGATCGCACTGAATTCCCACCAGGAGTTACCCCTGGAGCGGTGGAAACAAAAACAAAAAACGAAGGAGGAAAAAACCAACCTCTGTGAAGCATATCAAAAATGCGCGCGCGTGTGGAGCAAGAATTCTGCTCTCGATCGTAATGTCCGGTGGTGCGTTGGGACAGCACATCAAACAGCAAAACGTTCCTAAAAACATACATGCTGCGACCACCACACCACTGCGAATGACCAAAAGCGCGGATAGTGATGTGCCCGTATCATGCGAAGCGGCAATCCACCGACAGTGGGTGGTGGTAGGTGCGGGAGGCAAAGAAAAACTCAACACCTGACCCAAACGTCAGCAACACAACACACGACGACGACGACGACGACGACGACGACGACGACGGGACGGACGCATCGGAATGAAATGGACAAGAGGAGAAAAACGAAGAAAGCGCACAAAAAATGCCTCACACATGCTGCTGCTGTTAGTAGTAGTTGCTCCAGCGGAATGAGAAAAATGTGCACCACAAGCGCGTAATAACGCGCAACACACACAGCACAGCATAAAACAGCCAACGTGGGATGCCGCCCAACGCGTTTTTTTTTGTGGTGGTAGGGGTCTTTCGAAAAAAAAAACACAATACACCACCTCCAACGTGTGCTTTTGGGTGGACGTCTAGAGGTTTTTTCTCGGAACGTGTGCCGTGCCGGGGCCGCCGCGACAAAATATCACAACAAACCAAAAAACTTGAAGCAAAACCCGTAAGCAAACAGGTCCAGTGAGGGGAGAGCAGCAGGAGAGTATGGAAAAATTGCCCTTGAAGCGCATTTGTTTGTGTTATTCTTTTTTCGTTTTCGGTACCTGTTTGGAATAGTTGTAGAAAAGTTAAGGAATGTATTAAATTGGAACGAGTTTATTCTTTTTTTTTATTAATCCCTAATACTGCATCTTATTCGTTAACGAACCCTTTCTTTTTTCATCTCCTTTCCAGGCAATGCATGCAGAGGTTATTTTATTAACGTGAGAACAGCCATCAACTGCGGAATGAAGAATTCGGGCCTGAAAGCATAAATAAATATGTGACGATCTTCCCTGCTTATCCCCCTCCACTCACGCGATGTACGTGCGTAATGAATGGCGCCAACCGAGACACAATACCAAAAACAGCACACAAGCGCGAAAGTGTTAAGCTGCCTACCGAAAATGGAGCTATCAACCCATCCGGAACACCTCCAACCATACGTCGGTCGTGACGTAGACACAGTTGGGCTAAGTGTGTGCCTCCTATTCTACGACTTCATGCAAATGAGTCACGACTACCAACGGGCGAGTAACTGAGAAGCCTCCTACCTCCTCTCTCTCCTCCGAGTGCCATATTGTGCACACGCACACATACAGGCAGGTGATTAATTAAAAAAGCACGTCAACAAGTGTCTGTGCAAACTCGCCAATCCGCGGATGTAACAAAACGCAACCAGGGGAAACGAAGAGCCAAAGGAAGTTCTTGTCCGTCCCCGGGGGTCTCCACGTTCGGTTCGGTGGAGCAGCAGCTTGACCAGCACTAGCACCACCATCTCCAACCGGAAGTTCGCTTGCAGAATCGTTAATCATCGCTAGGTGTAGTGAAACTACTACATCAAGTTGCGCACGATGGTGATCGATGGAATCCACTGACTGCTGCTGCATGTTTGGAAAGCAGATGAGTGCGCCGTGGAGGAATATAGAATGCTTAATTCCAGTCGAAGAAAGTTTGCAGCACTTTGCATAAAGGAAACAATGCAGTAACCAGATGCCCAAAGAAACGTTGGACATAGGAATCGTTTAGAGTTACATATCTTGTGATGAAAAACATTGTGTGATAGACGAAAAATGCTGTTGACGTCGAATTTTGATATTTGCATACCCTTTAGTATAGTTTCGATTATCTGCTAACCTGATGAAGGGTTTTTTCAAATGAAACTTGAAACAAGCACTACAGAGTCATCGATTTAACATTGAGCAGTCGATACAAACATGCCAACTGCAAACAACGGATCCAATGTTCGTAACGTCATTGTAAGAATTGCGCCACACGACGACATTGGCCTATCAAAAATGTCAAAATGGAAAACATCCTCCATGCCATTTGTGGAGCACAGCCGGTGGTGACAGATAATCAAAATGAGGTAATCCAAAGAAAGCCTCAGACACGCGAAATCCCTCAATTTATCGCGCGTTCCCCTTCAAGGATGGCTTATGGAGCCAACCATTAAAAAACAGTATAAATAGGCAAAACATAAGACATTTTCAAATGGTGACCCGAGACGGTAACAACAGCACCTGAATAAATCCTAAATCCCCAGCCCAGTCACAAAAATGAACAAACCATTCCATTACAGGCACGCTCGTCAATCCAATCACTCACTCACGCCCGGTGCTTGTCCACAGTTTGAAGCAGTTTATGTCCACAGCAAACACCGTCCCGCAACACTGATACGCTGTTCGTCCTACGATAAAATCCCCATAGACCACACATCCACCTGGCTTGACCGAACATGATGATGATGATGATGATGATTGAAACGATTGTGTGTGTGCGTAAGCAATTGGTACAATTGTTTTCCTGGAACATGTCACGCTGTTGCCATTATGGTGTCGACCCAGCTGTGGCCAGAGACCACCACACCGAGCATAAGGCTAGAGAGTAATCTCCAGCGCACAGCACAACGCCAGAGGGGATTTCCCGAGAATTCCTCCCGACACTCTCAGCAGAAGCAGCAGCAACCTCTTCCTGGAGAGTTAATGTATCGTCTCCTGGCTCCCCGGTCGGCAAAAGTCTGTCATCTTCGTCGTCGCGTCACAAATCATAACCACCCACATACCGCGCAACACACATCGCGCTTGTACACACAGCTGTAATCATTTATCGCCGCGAAAACAAGCACTTCCCCGTCTCCGCTGTCTTCCGTCCACAATCCAATCATTTGTCGGCCCCCGGTTGGACTCGATGGGCGGAAAAGCTTGCTGACAAGCGAGTCACTTTACCTCTGGCGGTGACGGGGATTAGGAACGTTACATGTCAGAATGCGAGAACGTAACACACAACTGCGACCACATTTTGCTTTTCTTGGGAGCAAGTGTCGGGAGTTTTACGAGCGTTTTTGACTGCGTCTGCACGTCCCCCCGTCCTAAGTGTGTGTCCATTTATGTCCATTTTTATGATTCAAATGCACTTGTAACTCGTGCAAGAGGATTTCAAAAAATCTCAAAAATAGAAGTTTAAATGTTTTTTTTTTAAGAAATATGATTCTAAATGCTCTGCTGCTCTTTTAACGACAACTTTCCACCTCAACTTCATCTTTCAAAGTAGCTCAAAGAAAACTGATTTCAATACCAAATAAGAGCAAATCATTATTAATATGAACCTGGTACAGTTTTGAAAAGCATCTTGTTCACGATTCACAATGTAAGGAAACCCGGTCAGAGCGATTTTGCCCTTGATAGGCACACAAAAAAGTTGAAATGATACCATTTCTATATTACTAACAAAAAAAATCTCATTCACCCAACAAAGTCCAAATCGATTCCCGTTCCTAGGGCGAATTTCACTCGTTTTACCTCCATCATGCATCACAGCACCACTGTCATCAACGCCGGAGGCGGCTAAAAACGAACTAAACGTTTCCGTCATTAGCAGCAAGGACAACGCCGCGTGAAAGTTTCGCTAACGCAACGACGAACCCTCGGGCACGGGGGTCTTTGACAAACGTTCCACCGCACCAGCACATCGCCATCCTTACCGATCCTCCCGTGAACGGATACAAAAGTCTCCCTATCACTTCCTGCATCCCTAACCAACCCGCATAAAGAGATGGTTCTTCCTCATTTCGTTATGCGCAACAAGTGCTGGGCGCGTGTGTTTCCGCTGCTGCCTTTGCGCCGCGGGCTGTTTCTCCGCTCCGCTCGACGACGTAAGATTAGCGGTGGCTATTTTCCATGATCTATATCCCATCATTTCCTGTGCGGGCCAGCATCAAGGATCACACCGTACCATCAACGGGATTACATCATCAATCCTGACGCGGGATTACACGTGTACCCTATCCTCCTTCCCGAAGGACCGGGGCCACCAAATCCTCGCCAATTCTTGCCGGCCCTGGTTGCAAAGAGCCCAGAGAGATTAAAACCGCTGTGGAATAAATTAAACCGTCTCCTGCATGACCCGTATAAAATTGACTTCAAAATTAACAACTACAATTAGCTACGGCCTATGTCAATCCCATTGGCACACACTAATCGGTACCGCACCACACTGGGCGCTTTTGCTCTTCGCCCTGCCCTTGCTGGCTTTGCTACGATTTTAGCCTCACACAAGCGTAATGGCGTGATAAAAATGGTCTCGTCCGCGATTCCCTCTCTCCCGAGCAACGCGGGGAACCGGGAACATCAATATTCATGAGATGAGTGTCCTGGTGCCCTTTGTATCATGGGCAAGAGGGTGCACGATGTATGCTGCTGCTGCTGCTGCTGCCCGGTAGGGCATTCATTCACTTGTGCAGGGACAAATATATCTGATTCGCTCGAGCACCATCCACCAGCTGGAACTGTGACTTGTGTTCGTGCAATGATATTTTTGCTCTTGTTTCTCCATTCAGCATTCCACAGTTGATAGGGCGGCGAACGGGGGATTCCAGGCACGATATTCTAAGCGAATTATGAGCTGAACGATGACTAGTTCGGAATGTGGTGTGTCGCTGTCGTATGAATCATCGAATGAAAATGGTGCACACCATTAGGGAAGGGAACCAACCGGACGAGTGGAGCACTCTTGAGTTATTGCACTATCACAGTCGCCCACACGGGTATGACTGATAAGAGCAGCAACGCCACAGCAGCGGCAAATCATGGCCACATTCCACCCGAGTCGATCGATCGGGGCCACAACACCGTGGCCCTACTACATCGCGTTTGTTTTCGCATTCTTTCCGAGCTGCCACAGCGAAACCTGATCCTTCACGCGCATCATGACATGATGGAAGCGTCCGATTCCGGACTCCCCGGAGGTCTTGTGCGGCTTTTGCTACATCCTGGGTGTGATGTGTGCTGCTGGATGAAGCTAGATTGATGTGACCTTCTCTTGATCCGCATCCGAAAACGTCGCTGCACCATCGGTACGTGCGCGATAGCCGTGCAACAACAAGCAAGAGGCAAGGCTAAGGCGAGAAAAAGAATGTAAAGCTAATTGAATTTGTTCAATTCGATTATCGAATTTTGAAGTACGCTACCGCGTTACACGACCCCCCCGGCAAACGATCGGTGACCGATGTGAACAGTGGCAGGGCCGCGAGATGATGACAGTGTCGTTTTTTGCACCGAGAGATGTCAGTTCTACCGATTTTTGTCTCTCTTTCGTATGATGATGTGGACGACGACGAAACGACAACGCTTAGAAGGCAGATTTCCAACATTTTCATTTTTCCAACAAGCACTTTGGCTTCCCTTTTTTCTCTCTCGCTGGAAGCAACCACAAAAGGCAAAAGTTAGATCAAACAGTAACCCCAAGTCGACCTCTTATCGTACAGAACCTGTTTTGGGGTTTGGGTTCACGGGTTACTCACGCGTAAACTCGTCAGGCTATAGAGGATACTCCGAACCGCACATTGCCATACATTTCTATTCTTTCGTTTCGAAATTTACTACAGCTTGGAACAGCAGTCGATACAGTGCGCGTGGTATCGATCACTAATCACTAATCACTGGCAATATGCTGAATATCCAAGTCATTGGCAACGATTGTTTTATAATTCTTCGTCATGCATGTCATGCTGACAGGTTAAGGATTCGGCGGTTTTGGGGACCCTTTTTTGCTTCATTTCTCGTTCCGTTAATTCTTGTAGCAGTTCTTCACTTCAAATAACTAAATTAGTATATCTTTTCTAATTCGCCAGATTAAAAACAAGCTACAATTTTCATGATTATTACCACGTTTTTCATACAAATTGACCAAGACAACTGTAATTTACTATCCAATCCAATTTTGTCGTCTGGATTCCTCCTATTTCAATGCATCAAATTCTTTTTTTTCTGTGATTGTTTCATGATTATTGTTTTATTTTAATTAATAGATTCTTGTGGTAACGAAACATTAGCATATTTAAGAGGCATTTTAGATTATTTCTCTATTTTCTACGCACAACACAATTCCAGATGAACCGAATTTGCGATCTGGTTCCGTACACCAATAAAAGAACACCGAATCGCTTCATGATGAGTCATTCGAATAACCTCATAAAACAGCTTGCTTGGACCATTTGGTGCGCTGGGTACTACGACAAAAAATCGACCATCTCGCAGTGGAGCAGTTCAAGATGCTGTGAGAAGAGGTTCGCCAACATTTGTCATTATTGGTTGCCTTGGCTTTTTTTGCTTTATATTTTACACGGTAACATGCAGCACATGTGCGTGCAAATTCGCTACAAATTAGGCAAAATGAAACGACGAAGCTGATTCCGCCGCATGTGTTATTCACGAATTGGCGATTTTGAAGTTCCTCCGCTTCCCCCACCGGCCATTCTATCCGTTTTCGCTGTGCGTTCCTCCTTCGCTCCACTCATCAACCATCTTTCTTTTCGCGAAACTCGAATTGCACCTTTCGAGAAGCCACCAGTGTACACACCACAACGAAAAAAAAATCGGTTGGCGAAAGCAAATGAAGTAAAACCGAGCACACACCGCGACGGAAAAAAGAAGATGACGTCCAACACGGTCCGTGTATGTGTGCGCAAATAGAGGGAGCGAGCGAAGAAACAAGCGTACAAAAAATAACGTCCATTTGCTTAGGCAACGGGCTTCGATCCGAGTTCTTTGGCGACAAACTTTTTTGCCCCATGGGTTATTAGTCTTGCTGTTCTTCTTCTGTTACTGCTGCTGCTGCTCCACCACACAGAAGAAGATCATCGACGCATGGTTGACTTTTGTCTCGTCTCGCAGGCACGGCGTTTCTCACTTCTGCTCATCTTCTACATTTTGCTCACAGTAGAAAAAAAACGTATTTCACTCGATCAGTTCGCCCCTGCAATGCTGCCCAGTTTACGTGTGTATGTGTACGGCGCGGTCCAGCCAAACGACCGCGTGGGTCCCAAAAAACCGTTTTTGTGTGCGAGTATCATCACCCGGCCCACATTGGGCGCGAGCGCGCGCGCGCACGCTTGTGTGTGTTTGTGAGCTCGTGTACGCTCCGTTCTCACCAATGCCGCTTCAACTCATCTCGCACACTCGCACCTTCTCGCCACTGACGATTGACTCACTGAAGAAGCCCACACCGAAAGAGAGGCAAAAGTATCACATGTTTCTCTTTCTCTTTTCAACCGGGAAAAAAGAAAAAAACTTACACCTCCGTATGCGACATGCGTCAACGCACTCGAATATCGCTCGTATGCTTTTTGCAAACAACAACTCTGGGCACAGTACAAAGAACAAAGCTACGACTGAAGTACTAGATTCCAATTGAAGAACGTCCCGCAGCGCCTATTAACCAACAGCCACAAGTGCACAGTACAAACACACACACACACACGCAAACGCTCATTCCATCATATCAGACACACAATTGAGACAGAGCGAATCCCATATTCCATCAGGATACGAATGATCGTTGCTAAGAGAGCCTAGATTGTGGAGTCTGCTTACTGTGTGTGAGGAATCCCTGTTTTCACCTTTTCGCTTCCACCTACTTGGAGCAAAATTTTGTCACTTTACCCCCGCGCGCACACACACTCCGAACACCCCGTGATGCACCGCACCCAAGAGGAAGAAACCCAACCGACCAGCTCACACGACAGAGTATCTAACCCACATGCACGCGCACACATACACCCATTCGACGTGTACGACTCACTCACAGACGTTATCTTCGTTTTCTTCCTCACTCTCTCTTTTTGTTTGCTTCTCGTCTTCGTTTCTGCTCTTTGTTTGAACACTGCTGCTCGCTTCCAGACAGTGTGTGCCTTCTCTTTTCTTTCTTCGCCCTGGTAGCTCACCTTCTTCTTGCTCGCACTGCCGACTACACGCTCCACTTGAAGCTTCCAGCACGGGTACAACACGCAGCAGCTACACACGCATACACACTCATCCACGCACGCACTCACGCTGGCACACCACTATCTCACCACCGCTTCGACTTCTTCCTCCGAGTTGCCGAAAAAGAAACTTCCGCTTCCAGCGACTTATGCGGGCTTTCCGTGTAAAAACGCGTGTTGCTTCTCGTGCAAGAACAAGCACTTCCAACCAATTCCAATATCGGGGCGATTGCACTTTGCGCTCGGACAATGCTCGCGGACGTTCGTCGTCGATGCACACACACACACACACTACTGTTGTTGTTGTTGATGTTCTTAGCAGCCGTCAAACCCGTCAAATCGTTCGAGCAGTTTCGAGCACGGCTAACCCGGCCCCCACTGCGCCCAGGTGGGTGACCGCGAGAGCGACCAAATAGCGAGTGAACGCGAAGGAAGGAGCGAGATGAAAGAAAATGAACTCACGAACCTAGTACACATCGGGCTCATCGCACAAATAGGTCAAATTTTTAAACAGTTTTACTGAATTCCGACTTGCAAGGCATTTTCTCGTATAAACATTTCCGATCAAACATCTCATCTTTCTATTCAGTTTTTGGTAGCGGCCCAAATAGATCCCCCCCCCCCCATACCAAAATTGATATATCACTGGAAACCAAGTTCTATTGCACCAAGCTCACACGGCAAATGTGATGAAAATACTTACCATCCATTCGGCAGCAATTAAATATTGTTATATGTTATTATTCCAATACCGGTTAGCTTTAATCAAACGTAAACAAACATTGAGTTTAAATTTGAACTGCTTGACTGTCAAACGACTGCTCAAATTAGGTTTCCAGTGATGTATCACTTACGGTATGGGGGGAATATATTTGGGTCGCTACCTAGTTTTTTAGCAATGCAATAAATACCCAACTAGTTGAAGTGAGACGATTTTTCACAATTGCCGAAAAGAGTTTAATTTTGACGTATTTCGAGTCTCATATCCCATAGTACAAATTCCGTCGGATGAATTTAGCTGCAACCCCGTTGACAGTAGAGCTGCTCGAAAACGCTTACTTATTAGCGAGCATCATAAGGAACTTATTAAGCAAAACTGTAAAAATTTTAACGACAGCACAAAAACAAAAACGACGCGCATTTGGTTTGATAACAAGTAAAGCTTGTAGATTTAATCCATTCTTTTTCATCCATTCTTCAACAGTTCTCAGAGATACATGAATTCTTAAGAATTCCCACTCAATCATGCGATTCTTGCAACCATTTTTGAAGTGGGTATTATGTGTAGTTCAAAGATCGGTCTCAAACAAGTCTATACAATTGAAAATAATAAGGTGGGTTCACACGATGACGAATTCCACGCACTCTATTACAAAAACTTGCAAAAAAAGGTTCGCGAACCTATGCTGCGTTCAAACGATACGAATCTTTGATGCAGCATTTGAAATCATACTTACATTTATCTTATAAGTTGTGTTCTCCATTGCGGCCTTATGAACTTTTTTTTTTATTTTTTATGACTACAACAACACAACACACAAAAATGTGTTTCCTTTATGTTCTTTATGTAAAATAAGTTTCCTTACTTTTCTGTTTATGCGATTTGAACTCAAAATATCTTTTTACAGGGGACATAGAACCGTATTCTATTTTCACATTGTCTATTTCTACAAGATTTTATGTAAGATTTTGCCTAGGAGTTCAAGAAATGAACTAGATATGTGGCAGTTTAGAGATGTGTGGTTTACCGAATGTAACAAATAATTATATCATGATTGTATTATCAATTTGTTAACATACTATAGCAACCTAGATTAAAAACAGTTTGGGTACCAAGGCAACAAGTTGCCCGACAGACAGTTAAGTTATTTTTTAAATATTTTTAATCAAAATAAAGACTGAGAAATCAATAAAATAGCAATATGTTGCAATTGCAATAATACTAACTATGAATAGAGTAGAAGTAAATTATTATTAAAGTATTATGACTCACGTTTTATTAAAGGGTACATTGGAGATGACTCCATTGCGTCAGGCACATTTCTAATGGATTACTCCGTCATCATGTCACACTGGAACATTCATCAAACGACTGGTCGATATTTTTCTAAAAAATGTATTCGTCAATATTATGCGCGAATTGAAATAAATTACATGCTATCATTGCGAATCCTTCCCCCACAACGCTCGTTGCCCCCCACTGTGCAGCATGATGTTTCTGTGTTTTAACCCATATTTTACAACCGGCCGTGCTCTTTTCGATCGTTCTACAGCGCTATATAGGCGCTGGGTTTTTTTACATATCTGCTTCCCCATGCGTACGGCGAACCGAGAGAGAGAAATAGCGGCACTTAACAAGTGAATAGCCGACGAAGTGAGCTCTGCTTAATCCTACGATAAGAAACGCTAGCTGATAGGTTAGTAGTTTCTGCATTGCGCGGCACCCGATCGTCATGTAGCGATGTTCAATCAACCCGAACACTGCTGTCCTTTAAATCATCTCATCTGTTGTCGGTGCGTTGGTTGTCTGGGTGGATTGTGGTGTATACAACATTTGTGTATTTATATATGTATATGCATCTTCTGAAAGGATTTCCGTTTTTTTTTCTTCAAATATTTACAAATTCGCATCATCGCACAAGCCACGACGACAACCGCACACTTGTCCTCTTACCTTCTGCGGTCTTTTTGTTTATGCCTATTAACATGCTACTCGAACTATACAGTGAAAACATAGAGTAAATAATCACTAAAAAAGCTCACTAGGTACAACTAATGCATGCCCAAAAGAGAACTGTTAATGGAATACGATTTTCTTTTCGTTCCATTGCATCATTCAAATAGCATTTGTCCACAGCTCAACCATACTCAACCGTGCATTCGAACTCGGGTGTGCGAGATTCCCAAAATCCGACCACCAAAAACAAATGCCACAAAAGCTTCGTCACCACCTTAGAAGGTGTTCCCAACTCGAACGCGACGTATCGAAGACGTGCGCGTCCCAAACTTCATTCGTCCGCGATGTTTTTTATTCTTCATTTACTCCACACACTACGCGGGAGAGGGACCCAGTCAAGGAAGCGACAGACCAAATGACACAACATCTACCCTAACTTAAAAGCTAAACGTAAAGTCTTAGAAGCGACGAGATTAGCCAAAGAGTTTGTAAAGGAAGTTATGGTTGGTGTATGCGTGGGGGTGTTTAGCTTTCCATCTTCAATGTAACGAATGAGTAAATTTTACATAAATCGTTCACTTAAATGAAAATAAAATTAACCTAAACTAGACAGTAACGCCATACAACAGTGCATGTGTGTGTATGTGTGTTGTCCATAACTACCCGCCTCAAGTATGTTCCCGTCGACAGAATTCATTTTACAGCATATCCTTCAAAAACTCACATTATCGTTCTCTTGCGCCCAGCTAACGTAATAATACTAACAACTACTAACCAAAGACGATTGAGGGCCTATTTGTTGTAAAAGAAAACATTCTTTTGCTTCCTGATCGTATAAAAAAGATGAACTAACATGAAGCTGCTATATTACAAAATATACCTAACGAGAACGACGATTCATAACCTAAACGAACTTACAACAAAATCTTGACACGCATTTTTTTTTTGTAGATAAAACCATTCGACGCCGAAGAAATGAATGTTTCCACGCACATTTTCCTTACGCTTCCTCGCTTCCGTAGTTTTGCTGCGCAGTATTTACAAGGTATTTAGTTGGCTTAATTACTTTGGGATAAAAGAGTGGATTGATGTGTGAGTGTGCTGTAGTACGTAGTTCCGGAGGAGGGTGCGCGCGTACGAGGAACGAGAAAATTGTGCAGATTTGAATTGTTACGCGCAATTAAAACAAAAATACAACCATATTAAGTAGACTGGCTCCATCAGTAGCTGGTCGTTTGCTTTGAAGGTAGACTCACGGGTGTATCATTTGAGTTAGAAAATAAAAGCTAAAGAAACTTAGAGTTTGAATGCATTATGCTTCGCGACCATTACTCAAACACACATCACCGTAACCCCGCCTTCCGCTCCCCTCCGGTTGTCGTTTTCAAGTGTTTTCGGATTTTCTAAAACTGCATTAGTCTAAGTATGCCTTTGCTGCGAGTTCAGCAAGCGTCGTCAACTTATAATTCTTACCACTCACGATTACGTTGGTCTGGTCGACGACACAACAGTGGGAGAAGGACTACTGCCGACCGATGGCGCCACTGCTCATTATCGGTGAAGATTGCGTTGCCTGTGGTTTCATAGAAATCACTCCACCGCCGATACCGGCGCCTCCGCCCACCGCACCATGATTCACCAGCAACGGTTTTCTAGAGTCCAACACAGAAGGTGTGGTGTTGTTATTGTTATTTAGAGCAATGCTCTCACTACTACTGCTGCCGCCGGGGGGCGGCTGTTGCGATTGTCTCCGCTGGCGCACGCAAGGAACGCACAGTGTCCGCAAATGTTCCCGTATCTTCGTAAGGTCGTTCAGTCCGTACTCGTGCGTCCACTCTGCCACCATAGCCAGCTGTTGGCGCTGCTGGGCGGACAGGTGCGGGTTCGGATGGCCCTCGGGTGTTTGTGCTCCGCACAGTCCGCAGATGGTACAGAGGCTGCAGTGCCACCGTCCTGTTTCGTTAACGATAAAAAAGTCTATTATTATCCAAACTTCCGATAGATAGAGACTGAGACAACTATCCACCGCTTACCTTCGGGCAAATTACGGAGACCCTTGCAGGCCAGATGGTAGCCTCGATCGCACTGATCACAGTACACCATCTTGCTGTCGATCGCCGACGGCCGCTGGTTGCACTTCATGCACAGTTTGCACTCCGAGCACTGCCACTTGTACTGCTGCACGCGCCGATACATCGCCGACGACATACCGATACAGGATGGATGGGCTGTGAAGGGGGGGGGGGGGGGAGAATGGCGCACAAAATGATTTTAGAACATCGAAATACCACTAGCATTCAAAACGGGTTTTATACCTTTCCGCCGGCAACGATTGCATCGTACGAACAGTTCCGGTTTGCTGTACCGGTTCTTGTTCTCCGGGCCGAGGCAGACGGCACACATGAAGGGGTTTAGAGGGGGTCGTTTCACCGGTGTCAACACCGGTTCCTGCATCTTTTTGCCACCGCCCACCGATGGTGGTACTGTCACGGTGGCTGCCGTCGCGGACATGAGTAGGCTGTTCTTCTTCTTTACCGCGTGTGCGATGAGCGGAACGTCCGAATCCTGTTAGGAGAAATGCGATGAAAGAGCATAGGAATGGTCATTGTCATTGGAGTTACAAACATGCATTCAAACAAATTTCGTAAATCACCAGCAATCAAATCAATCAACAAATACTTACATCCGAATCTGTAGGATCTTTACACTCCACCAGTGTAGACGCTGCTAGTGTCGGTTGTGCCGCTGTTGCTGCTAGTGGCACACCAGCACTCAGAGTGCGACTAGATCGTCTCACAGGCGCGATGGCCGTAGCAGGAACCGCGACTGAAGCTGCCTCAGCCTGCTGATTACTTTCACCGACCGCAACAGCACTGGAAGGATCCACTTTTCGCTTCCGTCGGTGCTTCTTTTTTATTCTTACACCACCCTCACATTCGCTGTCGGTCGATGAAGTGCCGCTTACGGCTTCATCTTCACTGCTACTGCAGCTGCCGCTGCTGCTGCTGCTGCCGCTGTTACTACTAGTGTCTTCATCGTCACTGCTATCATCGCTATCACTGCTGCTACTGCTGCCACTGCTGCAGCTGGTGGAATCGTCCAAGCGCAAACGCGCCTCCTCAGCAGCGACCAGCTTACGATAGCGTTCGGACGAAACAATCTCCTGCAACTGGAACGGATCCAGCAGTATCGTGTTGATCGGGTAGCAACTGAAATCAGAAGAGCAGATCAAAATAATAGTTGGCGAGAACTAAGGGCCACAATGAATCTTACGCCAATTCCTCGGGGGTAAAGGTGGTATAATATTCGCTGAACTGTCCGGGCACGAGCGCCACAGGGTAGTTGGAGTGTTGCGATGTCGACTTCTGAGCCCCGTCTTCCTGGTGTGCCAGCAGCTGCTGCCGTTTCGGTACCTGCACCACGTACGTCTGCAGATCCATGCACGCCCGCCTGGAATCTCGTCGTCTGTAACGATGGGTGCGCAACAAAGATACACGATTATAGACGACAGTCTACAGCAGCGAAACCGGTGTACTCACTCTTTGTTGAAGCTACAGTTCCAGCTCGCGGCCGATTCCATCGCTTTCTCCTTCTGCAGCTGGGCCCGATCGACCGGGGCGGCTGCCACCACGGCGCTGATCGCTTCCTGCTGCTGCCGCTGCCGGTTGCTGAGCTCGCGGAAATGCTTTTCCCGCGTGTACCGTGTGTACTCCTCGTACTTCTCCGGATAGTCCGTGCACATGATGTCCAGTATCTCGGACGCGTACACGGCCGTCAGCCCCAGATCGCACATCTTCTCCGACGCGAGCCCCTGCTCCAGGATGAAGTTGCGCTCCTCCATATCGACCGGTCGCCGCATCAGGTCCGGATACTTGCGTTTGAAGCTCTTCACGCCCAGGTACTCGGCGATCTGCTCCTGGATCATGAACGTGTCCGCACCCCGGGTGCCCGGACTCGACGGTGGCCACTCGTACTCCGCCAACAGTTCCACCGTAAACTGTGCTCGGCTGAGGGGGAATTAGCGGGGGAAAACGAAATGTATTTGTTTTAGGCTGGTCAAACAAGCTACACCGAGGCGTTATCCAAACACTTACTGTGAATCGAGCACCTCCATCTTGCCCTTGTTCCGGCGAACGCTGCTACTGTTGCTGTTACCAGCGGACATGGCTTCTTTCTGGGCGTCCGAGGCGGTGGCTGCACCAACCGCTCCGCCCACTGTGCTGCCGCCATCGGCTCCCGTCGCATTCGCCGCCGACTGATTTGTAGCATCCAGCGTGACGCTGGTGCTGCTCAGGTACGAACTTTGGGACTCGTCGTTCTGCTGCAGGCAACCGTCCCCACTGCTCAGCAACCGCACCGGAGTGGTGAAGTTGAAGTCACTGCTCATGCGGGTGTCCTCTTCGAACACCTCCGGCGCTGGTGTTCCCGACGGCGTCGTGCCGGCGGACGGTGTGGCCTGAGCGCTGGACGGCGGAGTGTTGGATTTAATCGCATTTTTCGGCGTTTTCAGCTCACGCATGTGTAGCTTCGGCCGGTTGGGATCCTGTGAGTGAACGATGAAATTAATTTAATCATTTAATATAACTGCGATATCGAAATTAAACAACATTACGACGCAACACAGTAGAAGCATCCCTTTAATAACGCACGCAAACACACACCAAATTGAAACACGTTACACACATGTTGCAGTTCGTTCGTGTCATTGTGTTGGTAGACATTTCGTTCGAGCTATCTCACTCTCGCTGCTTCTGCACTTAGGCAAACGTACAGGAAGGAGGGACCGGACATAAGATTGCGTTCAAAATCCGATTGCTTCGATTCTGGCAGCCCGCCAGTTTGTGGCCACACTCCAGACACGCGGAGTAGCAGCGCAACGATGAGTACACGATGAGAAACGGTATGTGTGGAAAAGACATACGCACACAACGAACATAGAAGCGATACTGTCGACACTGCGCGCGTGTGTATGCGTACGCGGGTATTTATTTTCCATGGGAACTTATGTTGCACTATCTCTCGTGCAAAGTGTAGTGCGCCTTCCTCCTCTCCCGAAAAGGCAACATATGACGCATATTTTATCGGGATTACTCTGCCCATAGGACGGTCTCAACCACCGGCCTACTATTGCCACACAACCACAACAGCAATACAGCAACAACAAAAAAATCATCTCAGGTTCTCCGTCATCACCTGTTTTTTGCCTGCATCAATGGGGTACCCACTTCTCTGTGGGACTGATTTCCAGTGCGCACATCTCCCAATTTGGTAAGGTTTGATACGCTTGCAGTTGATTTCTGTTAAAGTTTATGAAATATAACTATAAAAATAAAAAAAGAAAATGCATATTTTTTCTATTACCACAACTTGGTCTGACACAGTCTATACGATGTTGGCAGTACAACCACCATTACCGCCATAACAACACGCATTTAGCATGCTTTTGCTAGTCTGCGCCTGCTGCCGCTGCGTTGCCTCCCGACATGCAACTTTTATGACTTTGTTGCGCGCGAATGGAAATTACTTGTTTCTCACAACACACACCAGGCCAGCGTGATGTAATTTGATCGATTCCGACTGGCCACAATCGCAATGCGTTGAACGATGTTTCCCCCGCCACCCCTGAAGGGAAGTATAATATAAGCCTTCAAAGTAAATACTCGCTTTCCAATGCACGGTGTGACCTCAACACGATGTCATAGCGATCGATACAAGGTGACTGAGATATCAATCAATCTTCCGAGCAAACATTATCTATCTATTCCCTGCGGCAGGCGCATGGTGTGCGTTTCCCTTCTTTTATCTTTCTCTCTCTCTCTCTCTCTCTCTCTCTCTCTCTCTCTCTCTCTCTCTCTCTCTCTCTCTCTCTCTACAATCTTCATTCAAACCTCAAAAGAACGATTCGCAAGATTATGGCTTGGCGTCGTGTACTTCTTGCAATTTTTCACACGAAGCATTAGGAAAAAATAAACATGCTCTGCCAGACAGGCAAGACAAGACGAGGCAAAATGCGCACAGCACAGTAGCTACCTTCTCTGGGTTATTGCACCCCGGGAATATCCAACACTCACACACACTCACTCACCATGTAGAAAGCCCCCCCATTGAGACTGGGTGGGGGTTTTCCACTGCCACAATTTTCCGTCTTCCATTCGGTTGTGTGCTGCTATTTCTGGCACCACACACGCTTCTCTCAAAGACAAATCTAACCTCGAATCGTCTTTCTAAGCATGAGCCACTGCGGATGGAGATTTTCCAAAAAAAAGGGCATTCAGTTGGAATTAGTCATCCTCAGGATTGGGGAAGTGTGGACCCAAACACTTCCGAAATCGTCGGTTTTATCATCAGTGCAGGGGTAGCGTAGCGCACACACTACCCGCCAGCGAAGGAAGCCGAACGTTTTCCGACGACACAATCGCGAGCGGACGCACTACAACATTCGGGAAAACCAGAAGCGGCATTTCCCGATCCAGCTGTCGATGACAAACGAACGCTCTCGTCTGGTCCGGGCCGGGCTTGGACCGACGCCGCGGCGACGGAGAACCAACAACGATGACAGCACGACGTCCGCGCGTTCGTTTTGCTTTCGTGTGCAGCTACCAGGCAAGCAGAAGCACCGACAGGACAGCTATCTCCGGATCTACCTTTCAAGGAGGGTTTGCTAAATTTTGCCTGCTTTGCTTGGGTCTCCATCTTTTTTTTCTCGGTGTTCATGTACATTCCCAGAAGCATTTTGGACTTACCAATCCTCCCGCCATCGGTGTCATGAAGATGGCATTGTTGTCGTTTCTTTGCGATGCTGCTGCTACATCAACTGCAGGCGTCTCCGGACTGAACTGCTCCCCGTCCAACACAAGTTCCTTTCGACTCCTCGCCGCTTTGGTACTGCCTCCTCGTGCGCCCTTCCGCCTGCTCGCGGTACCCGTTCCGCCGCCCCTCGAGCCTCGGCCACGGCCTCTCGTCTTCGGCGTCACGTTCGTTGCAGAAAGGGACGTTTGCTGTAGCGACTCGAGCAGTGGATTGGACGCTTGCTCCGCCGATCCTGCCAGACCCGCGAACGATCCAATGACACCGGGTGTGGCTCCGGAGGCCAATAACGCCGCCATGGCCGCCTTGGCCGCCCCTCTGCCACTGCCCCTCAGTGTGCGGGGTCCCCGCGAACCGGCGCCCCTCCTGCCGCCGCGCGTCCGGCCACCGGAACCCCCCCGTGGCGTTTGGTTGAGATTGAAGAGCAGGCGGAAGTCGCGCGTCGGGTCTGTGGCGGACGGATCGGCATTATTGAGATTGCCTGGAGGTAGAATAGAGGATGCAAACGCAAATACAAAAACACAAAAGGATTACAAAAACGTATGATCGTAGGAGAACGGGGATAGAATATGGTTTGCTTAGATGCTTACCTATGAACAACGGATCGGCATTATGGCCCGCGCTCGGGTCCGTAGGGAATGGCGTTCCTCCGTCGAATGCATTACTGCCGTCCGCAAGGGCCAGCTTTCCCCTGCCTCGGCCTCTTCCACGGCCCCTCGTTCTGGAATAATGAAAATGTTAAAACAATGAGACTTCGTAATCGAAACGAAATGTCACCTTCACACAGCTGTGTCCCCCCCCCCCCCCTTTTTCTCACAATGTAAGTAGGCGAGGTGCAATAAAAAAACAACGCTCCTCTCCACCCCTTCACAGCAGTGTCAAAAGGAGGCACAGCACAGCATGCATCGAACCCTTGGCGCCCAACCCATCGTAAATCTCCCTTCCCCCTTCCCGCCCCCCAGCATCCTTGAGCTCTTCTTCCCACGGCTACAGGTGGGCACAATTGGATAAAAGGGTGGCAAAAACGACAACAAACAGGGCTAGATGGTAAACGCTCGCCCGAGCGCAGTGGACGCGCGGCGCCTCCACTACACACAACACACAAAAAAGAGCGATTGAAACCAACCATCACCACACCACCAACACACCATGGCAGCGCACCGCGCGCGCGTCTTCCAACCTGTGCCTGCCGGCCAAGGACATCGCAACCGATGGGAGCACGCTCAAGCGTCTCGTCAGCTGATGCGTCGGAAATGACCGGGCGCGCGCGTGCTTTCCCTCTCTCACACACACGCATACACACACACACACACACGTGGGCACGCACGCGCGCCCTCGCGTGCACACACTCTCACACCCGCTGCTCTCCCGCTCTCGCCGGGATCCTGTTTTCATCATCATCATCATCAACACGCATAGAACACAGCGTTGCCGTGTGATAGACGGGTGGCGGTGGTGGTGGTGGTGAGAAGCGTTTGCCGGTATCGTCGCCTGCTTTGCTCCTATGCTGCGCGGCGTTTTGTGTGATCCTGCCTACGCACACCACATCAAACTATCATGCCCGCGCGCGCTTCGGGACTTGCTGCTCCTGTCATCTGTACGCGGATAGGTTTCGCGCGGGAAACGCTGGCCGGGATCCGGTTGTTTTGTCAGCGCAGTGTGGCGGGTAGGCATGTCACGAATTTACTCTAATTTCTGTAAGCCGGAGACCAAAAATCATACGGTTTCTTAGAATGAACTCTCTTTCAACGATATGTCTGATAACTTCCGATCACTCTGAATCCGTTGAAAGATTTGATGGAATTACATCATACAAACAAACATATTTTCATGTTTGTTACAAACACACAGATTCTATTTTTACAGTTTGAAAATAAATTTTAGAGAATTTAATAATAGTGTGACTATTCACTCTTTACTAACTTGAAGTTTGCTTGACGCTGCAAATGGCCCCCCATAAAAACCACCTATTTACTCATTTGCAACGGGAAGATGCGATCTACATAGTATTGTGGTACAGGCCTATACTAAAGTAGCCCAACAATACCTCGATTCGGCAAGCTCCTTTGCTCAAGAAGTTTAGTTGATATGCCCGATTTGTCCCTGATACTTCTGAAGTTATGGCGCAATTCGTAAAAGACGATGTGAGAATTTCGAAATTAAATTCGTTTATATAATACATTTTTGTGGAAAAATCACCTTGCACTCACGTTTGAAAATACAGTAGCATGAATTCTATATTATGTGAATATTATGGTCAAAAATATAGTTTTCGGATACTCGGATTCGGAGGGATAATGTCGCATTAGTCACACCGTTAATGTGCTTGGAAGTGTGGTCTGACCTTGTATTAAATATAGAGCAACAAGGTTCTATCTATTTTACGTTCTAAAATCGCTAGCAAACATAGAACCTTCTGAATATATTCATTTTTTAGGAAATTGATTGTTAATTGTTAAGGGACCATGTATGCTGCAAATGATTCAATTGGTCTAGGATACGTTCGGAAGTTTTACTCTATCCCTTTTTCTAACTACCCGTTGCTATTTGTATTTAAAAGGTTCCGAGAGAGATTTAGAGAAAACTAATCATACAAAAACACGAATCAAACGGATAAGAACAAATTTACCGTTTTACTGCTCGCAGGACACCATAACGTAAGCCAGTTCATCCTCCGCTTCTTCAATGTTCTTCTCAACAAACTGCAGCCGATGGTGATTAGCGATCATTGAGAGGTCATCAACATTACGGATCGTGAACGAGGACGAGAGTCTTCTGCTGCTTTCTGTCCCACCACAACAACGGCCCCAATTACTTGGGCATTAGAGCGCCAAGGGGACCCCCACAGCAGCACCCAATAGTTCCTCGCACGAGAGCAGAGAGTGTGTATGTGCGCGCGCGAGAGAAAACGCGTAGCGCGAGTCGATGCACACGAGCAGTTCAATCGCATGCATGTGATACCGACCGACTGGGTGGACGACGACGGCAATGCTGCTCTCACAACATACCGGTCTCGGTCGGGCCCCGTACGGCGGAATGTACTGCTTTGGTTGGGTCGTTGCTGCTGCTGCCTAAACTCTGGCGACGCGCGCGGCACAAGGTGAAAATTTGTTATGAAAGGAAGCATCAAAACGGAACCGAAAAAAAACATCACCCCCGGAGAGGAGATTCAAAATAGGCGGGCGCGCGCGCATCGCGCCAGCAGCGGCAGCAGCAGCATTCGGCTAGACGCACACTGCAGAGACGCTTCTCGCCACCGACCGTGCCTCGTGGGAGAGTGAAGGCGAACGCGGGAGAAAAGATCGGTCGTTGACGGCGAAGAGAGAGGTCAAGGAAGCACGTGTATGTGTGTGTATGTATGCGGCAGGAGATGCTTGGTAGTGAGTCTCTTGATAGACGTTGCCGGCGGTGTGGTACTGTTAGATAAGGTGGGTAAGGAACTAACCGGAACTGCAAAGTTTTTTTTTCGAACGGTGGATTCCGGTGATTCTGACGATATCGTAATACGCCGCTCGCCACTAGAGTATCCTCTTTTAAAGCCATAATGAACATTTATCAAATTCCTTGATAAGAACCATAGTCCTAACATCGTCTTCGAATGAAAGATGTTATACATTGTGGCTCTTAAAAAGGAAAACGTTTAAGCGTTGAAAATACTGAGCACGATAAATGTTTTGAGATTGTTCTTTTCAACAGGTTAGCTATAGGCTAGCTGTTCAATCTCTTATTATCTAATTGGAAGAAAAACAACAAATGCAACGAATAGAAGTTGTAGCAAATGTACGGATGTTTGGACGTTAATATCTATAAAGGATCTTCAGCTGCTCTATTCCAATCAGTTCGGAGGTTCCTCACCTGTCTTTATGGTTTTCTTCTTTACACGTTATCTCTGAGGAATGCCTTCTTCCGAAAAGTCTGAGCTTGGATTGTGCATTTGAGCAGGCAGATCTCTAGACCCATTCTTCTTTACCGGATCAACAACCCTTGTAGATTGGCTTTCCCTTGTGGATGCGGCTTAACAATCTCTTACCTCGCGGTAGCGACCTGCTTTGAATGCTCGATTGGACCCCGTTCGTGAAAAATTGTGAAACTGCGTAAGTTAATCATGCACGTGAAAACGTGTAAAGGTCTCATAAACAAGCAGGGAGTACATACAAAAATATAATTACTTCAGTTCTATCGATTATTTCAAACGTTCAAACTAATGACAGGCATATTCACACTGTCAGCGGAGCGACAGGCGGCAGACACCGTCAAACGAAATTACACTGATGAGAAATAATTACTAAGCCGGCTACGTTAAATGAAATTGCTCGTTAATTTTATGTTGTGGTCTGCTTAGTTTGGTTTCACATAAGTGGAATTAACGACTGACAGTTGCGATTAAGTGACAGTTTCTGTCGTCTGCCAGGGCTTCGTTAGATTTGGAAAAGGTCCATGTTAAGAGCGAAGAGTAGAAAGTACTGATCGCTTTTTTTGCGCACATCGTACAAACCCTTATTTCATTACAAATCCACTTACCTTGGTGTGCGTACTGGTGTGCCTGCAAGTGGGACGATTCCCTCAATGAGCTGCTGAGACGCAAGTAATGCGGAACCGTCTTGGCGTAATAGCGGAGAACCACCATCAGCACCGCCCATCATCGCCATCGCCAGCAGTATGTTACTGTTCCCGGTCGCTCCGTCCAGTCCACCATCGTCCCCAGCGTGTCCCTCCAGCGAGTTACTGCTACCTCCACCGTTCGTATCGACCGTCAGCTCAACGGATTGCTTCTTCGGTCGGCCACGCGTTCGCTTCGACGGAGTGGCACCGTTCTCGCCATCCGTTCGCGCTTCATCCACGCCGGAATCGCGGTCCTGGTGTTTGCTCGCGAGCACCTCCTTCAGCAGCTGACCGGCGGCACGGCGCGTACTCATGCGCACCCCCGCCGTAGGTGTCCGACCGGTCGGTGTCGACGGTACCGGTGCCGAACCGCTGACCGAGCTGGTCACACTACCGATCGAACTATTGCTTGCCGTGCCGTTCTTATCCACTTCACTGCCACCACCAACGGACGTCACTGGGGGAACAACGACACTGCCGCTATAGAAGTTGCTGCCCGCCCCGGTCATTTTTGGACCACCGCCACGCAGCAGATTCTCCAGCGTAAGGCCAGCACGTGCGGCCGTTGGTGGTACCGTCGTTTGGGAGGAATTCGTCGCAGCCGCTGGATCGTCGACGATCATGCAGTCGGAGCTGGAACCTTCCTCACGATCGTCCTGCTCCAGCAATCCGAGCAGCTGGGGCATTGCCACCGCATTAGTCTGCTTAGCGGCCCGTCCCGTTCCGCGGCGTGATTGACGACCGCCGGTGCCGCGCGGGGTGCCCCGGGTGCGACGCGCTTTGCCTTGCGCCGGCGGCAGTGCCGAAGCGGCAAGGTCCGGATACGTCATGTGATGCTGAAAGTTGATTAATCCATCACCGACCGCCAACGGATCCGTGAAGAGCATCCTGCCGGTCGTCGCAGGTGTCCGTTTCGAATCTTCGTCTTTAGTCGCTTCGTTCTCCGATTTGCTATCGTCGTCTATCACAATCACGTCACTGTGCACGTTGTTGGGAGCTGTTGTTGCGTTGGCGACACCGGCCGCTGCTGCCTGCAGTTGCAGCTGATACTGATGGCGCTGCTGCTGGGACTGGATCATCGACTGGCGTAACAGCTCGCGGTGCTGCTGCTGCTGCTGCTGCTGATCCAGTGCACCCTGCATCTGCGTGAGATCGAGCTTACTCTTTTTCGCCTCCGGAGAATCGGGCTCACCCTGATCGGCGGTACTCCCGCCACCGACAGATGATGGTGAAGCCGGATCGGATCCGGCCGATGAGGACGTTGCCGAAGCAGAGACCGACGTTGATGACGCGCAGGACACGGATGAAGACGACGACGAGGACGAGGACGAGCCTATTGAAGTGATCGTGGTGGTCATCATTCGATCTGCTGCCGGTCGCTTCAGCTCATTGGCGAGAATAGAACTACCGGCGGGAGGTACAAACGCCACACCGTCGGATCCCTTATTGATCTTCAGTATTATCCTTGGCGAATCGTTCACATCCGCCGTCCCGACTGTGGTGGCTGCAGAGCTCGATGTACCCAACGTACTGGCACTACCCGTTGGTGAATGTCCGGAACCAGCGCCATCATCCAACGGTTTCGGTATCGGTTTCAGTGTTACCTTCGGTGTTGACAGGATCTCCGTTTCCTGACCGCGCGGATGCGCCAGCGTTTTGATCGTCACCTTCGGAATGACGATCGATTTGTTAGTCGGTTCTTCGCTGGACGCTGAAGGTGGCGTCGAATCGACGACCTGTTCACCCACTGCTCCTCCTCCCTCTCCGGTAGAGAGCAAAGAGCCACCTGCGGCCGAGTCCGGTGGCAAAATCGGTTTAATATTAAGCCTCGTCAAACCGGCCGACGCACCTAACGGGGAGGTGTTATCGTTCGCAATCGATAACGGTGGTACTTTGATCGTCATCTTCAGTGCCGTCTGCGGTGAGGTCTGCGTCACCGTCGCGCCGGCGGAAGCGGCTGCGGACGAAATCGAGGACGACGAAACGGGTGATGACTCGAGGGAATTAATACTGGTCTCGCTGGAGCTGCTGCTGTCCTCGCCCGATTGCTTCGTCGGTGGCAGGATTGGCTTGATCGTAAGTTTCGGCACGGTTGGCGTTGGTGGGGCCGGCGCTGCTTCCGTCACCATCAAGCTCGCAGCGGAGCTGCCACTGCCACCGTCCGCCGTCGACGCGTTGGAGCAGTTGGGGATCGGCTTGATCGTAAGCTTTGGAATCGAGCTGGAGCTAATGTTCGAATGCTGATCACTCGGTGAGGCCGGCTGGTGTTGCTGGTGTTGGTGCAGCAGCATCATCTGGGGCACACCACCCATGCCGGCATTCATCAGCAGATGCTGCTCGCCGGTCGTGGCCACAGACGTGGGAAGGGCTTTCGGAGAAAAGCTGCTGCTCGTGGACGATACCATCGATGCGTCGCTCGTTTCAGCGATCGTTCCCAGACCGGTCGTCTTAATAGTGAGCTTCGGGAGCTTCGGTGGCTCCGGGAGGGGTTTAATCGTTAGCTTCACCCCTTCCGAACTGGTTAGCACTGGTGGTTGTCCACTGCTACAGTTGTTTGCACCGGCGGAGGACGTTCCCGGTGACAAGGACGATGCGATCGCAGCGACACCACCATCCTGTGCGATCGTCTTGATGTGTAGCTTCGGTATGGGAGGCCCACCACCCTCCGCACCGTCTGCCGTGTCTTTTACGCGCAAACTATTGTGATGATGGTGGAGGTGCGGATGGTAATTGTCCATTTTTATTGTTAACTTAGGAACTAGTGGCGTTGGTGAACCGCTGCCACTACTGTCTCCCCGGCTCCCAAGCGCCATCGCGTTCGAGGATGAGCCGTCCGTCACCTGCATGGCGGGCGGCAGCACTGGCAACTGGTGATGGTTCGGTGAGAAATGGTGCTGGTAGAGCGGTTGGTTATGATGATGATGATGGTGGTTGTGATTATTGACACCACGTATCGTTAGTTTAGGCACAATGTGTGGTTCCATCGCTCCGTCCCGGCCATCCTCCGAGGAACCCCCCTTGATGAGTAGCTTAGGAATAATCTGCATCTGCTCTCCTACTACCGCCGGTGCCGTTGCTGCCGCACCCGCTGAAGCATCACCGACGATTTCGTTGGCCGGATTGATCACCGGTTTTATGGTAAGCTTTGGAATGCTGCTGTATACGGGCACGCTGCAGTTTGCACTGACCTCTAACGATGATGCGGATGATCCTGGCACTACCGGGAAACCACCACCCTCCACCAGCCCGTACTGCGCCGGCGGTGGTTTCGGCGGTTTGATCGTAATTTTCGGCGAACCGGGTACCACCACGTCACGGATCGTGGGCGACAGCTGCTGCTGGAAGTGACCGCCCTCCGCCGTGGCCGAGCTTGCTCCGGGCGTTAGCTTGATGATCGTGCGGAGTGGTTCCCGGTCGCGCGTGAGGTTTATCTTCAGCGGTTCCACCTTGCGCTCGGTCGAAACCACGACGGCGCAATCGCTGTCGTCCTCGCCCGACTCCACCTCACCGAGCGGGGCGGCAGCCGGCGGTGCTGGCCGATGGTGAGATTCCTGGGGGTCGCGCATCACCAAGCTTCTCGTACCGCCGGGGGCGTTAGTAGCTAACTGATGACGCTGTTGCTGCTGGTTGCCGTCCTTACGGCCCTCCGGGGTCGCCGTTGGTGGCTCGCTTCGTTCGACGAATTCCCCGTTACCATGCGTTAGAAGAGGAGCGTGCGGTTCCGCGACTTGCACATAGTTCTCGTGCGACCAGACCGATGGGTTCGGACCGTTCTCGGGTCTGCTGTTGGTACCGACGATAACGTGCTGGTGCTGTTGGAAAGAACCATCCATTACAGAATCGTTAGCATTATGCTGTGGGGCTGTACCGCCGTGCAATCGTACTACCGTGCGCCATTCACCACCATTCGGTACTGCCGTGTCGTGCCCCAGTTGGTGATGATGGTTGGTTAGCAAATGCGCAGGCTGCTTTGATGCTGTGGCTGCTTGTTGATCCTCAACAATCGTTGCTACTTGTTGCTTCTGTCCGGCCGCCGCTTCGTGCTGAATACTTCTCGCATTAGTTACTGGTGGGTCGCGTTCGCCACTGTTCATCTTCTTCGCTTATGACGCGCGCGAAATGCTTTCCTTTGTGGTTCGGTTCCGTGTGATGTTGTTGCCCTTCGAAATTATAATGTCTGGAGTTGTAGCTGTCGCAATTTGTTTATCGAGAAACGCCTCCATATCGCATGTCGGTGCTTAGGATAGGATAAGAATCCACATCTACAGCACGCTATTACAGGATGCGTCTTGTAGCAGAACGGGATGTCCTCGCGACATCCAGCACTCGGACCGGCATCATTCGCACTTTCGCACACACGCACAAAACACTCGGGACGACTTCGACGACTCTGCTAGGCACTTTCAGCGTGTTATCAGTAAATAAGGATCTCGTTACCCTACCGGCAGCACAAACTAGCGTCATACGCTTTCACCAGAAGAAGTTTTTCTTCGTTTTGTTTCACTTTTCATACGACAACACTACTACCACTACCGAGAGCACAACCATACACCGACCTCGCCGGCATTGGTAAGAGGGTCACTCGAATATTTCGTCAAAATTGCACCTGGAAGGTTTCTACATATCCGCCGGAAAGAAGCAACCGCACATAGTTCAGCATCATCCGGTACCGTCGCTTCACACTACCCGCTTGTATGTATGTGTGTGTGTGAGTGTGTGCGTACGTATGTGGAGTGTTCCGTCACTGTGAATGGGAAAAGAAAAAGAAATGATTACACTTTCATGTGTGGCGCCGCGCCCCCTTCCACCCCCAACAAGGCACATTCTCTTTGCATCATTATGCACTATCTGTCGCAAGCCGTCTCCGCCACCGCCGCTGCACAGCCTTCTTTGATGTTCTTGCAGAAAAAGAAACACCAATAGAATAAGGAAAGAAAGCAACAACAAAAAACACACTGTTCCACCTGAACTAGCAGCAGCAGCACAACGCGCTACGAACACATACACACAACCGTACGAACCCGTGCACAATTGATCAGCAAATAACGCACTCTAATAATATTGATTAGTGTCTTTCTCAGTCACTTGTGCTCGTTTTTTACACTTGCGTGCAGCGAGCCTTACGCGGCAAGCGAACGCCACTGCAGAACGTCCTGGCAAGGAGTCGCTGAGCATGAATCGACGAGTCCCGCGACCCCACAGCTGCTATGCTTGTTGGCTGGGGTAAGCTGCTGCTGGTGCTGCTGCTTGCTTGCGTATGTCGACGACCATTTTCTTTCTGCAGTTCAACCCTCTACACACCAACAAATCCCAACCAACACTCTGTCAGCGCGTAGCGACGTGCGGGTATCATCGGGGTTGAATACTTCACTGCTTCAGGCGCGTTTGTCAAAGCGCAACCTCACACACATACACCGCTTTCGGGGGGTTTACGGGTGAAGGAAAACCCGACTCTTTTTCCACGAATTTTCCAGTGCGGACGGGAACAAAACAAAGAAAACCAGCGGCACGATTTGCTTCCCAGCGTTCACACGAACTGCACCAAACGATACTTCGAGACACACCGTACCCGGGATGCTTCGAAACATGCGTGACTTCGACTGCGTACTGCTCACACGTTTTGCACTCACAATTTTCACGACCGCACAACCGCCCTGACCATGTTGCGCTGGCTGCTTCGATGAGCAATCGGTCGCGGTCAATGCGGTGTCTCCAGCGACACAAAGGAGAGCCCAGCAACGGAAAGAAAACGACATACAGTGCACACGAAAAGAAGGTCGTGGGGATGAATGAATTTCCAAGAGATGCCCTCGATAACTTGCGAAGGTACGCACACACGGGCACGCACACTGAAGCGCTGAAGCGCGCTGCTTCGCACGCACACACCGATGCAGGGCACTGTCTCGGTCGATCTGTCTGCCACCACAGTCTGAGCTTTCGAATAAGGACTTGCGACTTACGGCGAATACACTGGACGGTGGCAATTTTCACGCGGCCAGCAGAATGCAAATTTAGTTTCTTGCGCCTCTCGGCCAAACACTACCGCAGGATGCGTCGTAAAGCTCTCGGGCAATTGGATTGTTTGCGCGCTTAGTTCCAGAAAATCGCCACCATTTTTCCCAATTAGCAGACGGTCACCAAAAACGGTGGATTTTCTGGTGAAAAGTCACCGGATTTGGTGACATGTCACCGGAATTTTGGTAGCAAAAACAGGTTGTTCGACGGTCGAACGGAAGTATTTATACCACCAAAAAATGCTTCTGAAAACAAAAAGCTAAAAAAGCACACTTCCCCCTCCCCGACGCCACACATCACATTCGCCACACAATCCGTGTTCTAGCGATGGCTAAGAACCTGACTCTGTGCGTGAGTGTGTGCATGTGTTTCTGTGATGGGGTAGCATGGAAGGTGGCCTTCATTCTTCGGTGTTGCTGTTCAGGTATCTATAAGTAGAGTAGAAATTAGCTTATATCATCAACTCGCTACAATCATGTTTTCATTTTAAAGCGGCGTTGTCCGAGGCTTGGTGAATCAGCTGGCGTTGACGATGGCGGTGCTATTAAACGCAGTGGCGATATCGTGGATTTTCCGGGTGAACTTTCAGCTCAAAAAAGTAGACAAAAAACTGCGCTAGCAGTTCGGGTATATTGCGAATAAAGTGAGGTGATGTGATATGATAAACATTCAATGTGAAACACTCTTCATTCGTGTAAGATTCATAAAGTGTGCTTCGTTTAAATTTGGTACCAAGGAAGCATGCCCATGTGAAGTTTCTTCCTACACGTTCCGTCGGCATCGAGTAGTAGCAGTACGAAATGTAGTACGAATATCGAGTAGATTCACTGCTGTTGAAAGTATCTGAGTGTAGCGATATTTGAAAGAAAAATACGCCCGGCACGTCAATATTACTTGGCGAAAAGACAATGTTTATTTTTCAAAATCATTTAGTGGAAAAGTTGTTAAAGTTGATAAAATATAGCCCGAGCAACAGCTCAACAATATTCGCACATTGTTTTCATTTTGTCTTCACATTCTTGAGAGAGAAAGTTGTTATGCGTGCTGGCGGAAAAGAGTGAGGAACAGTGTTGATGCATGATCCAGAAGAAAACAAACACGAAACCAAGAAGAAGAAACTAAAGTGAGGCCCTAGTACGCACACTATCATACGTGCGGCAGGCTACTGCACCCTAGTACGCACCACTATAGCCGTTATTACACAGGGTATTTTTTGGATGGTATTTTCTGTCAAATCGGACACACACTGCATGGAATTTTCTGTCAAAAACCTCGATTTGACAGAAAATATCATCCAAAATATACCCTGTGTAATAAGGGCTTATCATACGTGTATCGTACATGCCGGCGGTGATGTTTTGGTGGCAAATCTGGTGACTCGTCACTACCTCTGCTCATAGGGTTGCCTCGCTGCCAAACAAACACTTTGACAACTGCTGGTGACGTTGACGTTTGATCGATCCCTCTGGAAACGTGCAGTGTTCGGTGCGGCGTTTGAATGGATGTGGCGCTTGTTTCCACAAAGCGAGTTTTATAAAAGTAATTTTCATTTAATATTATTTGTATGTAATAAGCTGCAACTATCGTAGCATTTTAGTGGAAATATGACTCAATTCAATCTAAAAAATAATGTCCGATTGGATGGCGCTCCCAAGGAGATATATAGGAGGTGTAGTCATAGCGATCGACCGTTTTTTTATAGCAATTTAACCTCAGTTGTCAAAACGGCTGTGTAGTGGGTTGTTTACCAACAGAGGACACACACGCACGGTACAATTTTGACAACTGTGATCAATCCCCGTTTCACTCTTTCACGACGACCAAATGTTCTACATGACTACACCTCCTATATATCTCCTTGGTGTTGAGTCGGTAGAATTTGACAGTTTTCATAACAAAAAAAAAACAACAACACGAGCACAATCTCCGACTGCCGGTTGCAGAATCCTATTTATATTTGGCTGAGTTTCTACGGTTTTTCAATTAACTATCAAAACCTACAAAGATGACCACACTCAGGCCATTCACCTGCAACGATATGTTCCGATTCAACAAAGTGTACGTAAACGACAACAACAAAAACGGGTCCTTTTCGTGTCGACTAAGCATTAAAAGATCCTTCTAAAACCACGCAGGAACCTAGACCCGCTGACCGAAACGTACTGCCTTTCGTTCTACATGCAGTACCTCGCCCACTGGCCCGAATATTTCCAGGTGGCCGAATCCCCTACTGGCGAAATTATGGGCTACAGTAAGGCATCCGATCCTCTGACGAAGTGGTGTGGTAGCGTAATCGGTTTCCTCTCGCTATCTTTGCAGTCATGGGCAAAGCGGAAGGACAGGGCGAAAGCTGGCACGGGCACGTAACGGCCCTGACGGTGTCACCGGACTACCGGCGTCTCGGTCTGGCTGCCACACTGATGAGCTTCCTGGAGGATGTGAGCGAAAAGTAAGCTGGCGGCCGTTTTCTGGCTCGTTCCGGTTCGTTTATTTCTGTGTTCTTTTTTCACGCAGAAAACGATGCTACTTTGTGGATCTGTTCGTCCGCGTGAGCAATAAGGTGGCTATCGACATGTACACGAAACTGGGATACATCGTGTACCGAACGGTGCTCGAGTATTATGTCGGCGATCCAGACGAGGATGCGTACGACATGCGGAAGGCCTGTTCAAGGGACGTCCAGCGGAAGTCAGTCATACCGCTGGAACATCCGGTGCGACCCGAAGAGGTGGATTGATAAAGCTGTGGCTATGTGGGGAAAAAAGCAAAAAGCAAGAATAACCTAAACAAATACATCGGTCGCTATTGTTTTGCACACTGCATCGGAATGCATAAAATGACACAAAAAGAGTGTGTGGTTTTATTAAACATTACAGCAACTTATTCGTCCGGACTATTTGTGCGGGCTTCTTCCGCTTCATCTTCTTCACTATCGTCCATTTGTTCCGACTGTTGCTCGTCGGTGGTGTTCGCTCCGCGTGGGACACTTTGATCGCTCTCTGCGGCAGCCGACGCCACCACCGCAGGTGGATCCGTGTCCTGCTTGCGCTTCCAGTTCTTCGCCGCCGCGAGCAGCTTCAGATTCGGCCGTGCCATCTCATCCTCGGGGAAGATAAAATCGAACACCTCCTCCCATCCTTCCTCCACGCCCGCTTCCGATACGATCTTCTGGCGCTTCTTCACCTTGCGCGGCATTCGCTCCAGAACCTTCTGCAAGCTCGACTCACTGCCGTGATCGCGCTCGAAGTCGCGCCACGCCTCCAGCACCAGCACCCGCGCTTCCTTCTCGGCCAGCCCCTTCAGGCACTCGTTTGCGCGCTCGTAGATGCGCCTGGCCAGGGGCACATTCAGACCCTCCTCGTCGTTCTCGGCACTGATCTCGAACTTGGCGTACGAGATCCACACCTTCACGTGGACCGTGCGCTCGAGCAGCCGCTCGTACAGCTGCCGGGCGTACTGGAATTCACCCTGCTGCACCTCGAAGTCGATGTAGCTCTTCCACAGCAGCTCCGGCATGTCGAGGCGTGGTTGCTGAATCGCCAACTCGTAAATGGCACGCGCACGATCCGTGTCACCCAGCAGCGACTCCAGTTCTGCAAACTTCATCCACGTGGTGCAGTTCTCCGGCCCGAACTCGAGAAATTTTTCGTACAGGATGCGGCACCGATCGAACTCGCGCAGCTGTATCTCGAGATCGATGTACCCGCGGAACAGCTTGTCCCGCGGACAGCGCCCGATCGCCATGCCAAGCGTTTTTCGTGCCGTTTGCAGGTTTTTACACCGGATCTCGAACTGTGCGTACAGCAGCCAGATCTTACTGAACGTGAACAACTTGTGCGGAATCAGCTCCAGGCAAGTGCGGTAGATCTGGCGCGTCCGCTCGAGGTCCTCCGTCTCCAGCTCCTCGTACAGCGCGTAATTGATCCAGAGATAGATGTAGCGGCGCCACAAGTTCTTGTCGTTCGCCGGCGGCACGTTCGCAATCGCTCGCTCGTACGTCTCCCGAATCAACTCTGGGTCGCTCTCGTTTTCCACCAGCCGCAGATAGTCGAACCATGCGTCGTAGTTGGTCGGATTTTCGTTCACCTCCTGCTCGTACTGGAACTTACGCTTCGAGACGATCACGTCCTCGATACCGGACCGGTCACCGTACTTCTTCTCGTGGATCGTGTACGCCTTGTACAGATCCGTCGTGCGGTCCTTCGGCAGATGGTCGAGCGCGTATTTGTAGATGACCCGCACCCGGTCGTGCTCCTTCTGGCCCTCCTCGAAGCGGGCGAACGCGATGAACAACCGCTCATCGGCGTGATCATCCCCGAAGAACTCGATCGCCCGCTCATACACGGTGCGCGACCCGTTGATGAACCCGTGCGACTCCTCGAACCGGGCGTACTTGATCCAGTTCTTCACCTCGGGATGCACCATCACGAACCGCTCATAAATCGATCGGGCCCGGTTGATCTCTTTGTAGCGCAGCTCGAAGTTGATGTACGTCTGCCACGCCTGCTCCTCCGGTTGCCACTCGATCCAGCGCTCGAACACCTGCCTGGCACCGGCCACATTCTCCAGCATCTCCTCCATGTACGTGTACTTGTACCAGAACTGGTTGACGCGCGGCATCACCGTGACGGCACGGTCCCACAGGTTGCGCGCGTGATTCACCTGCCGGTGCTTCATCTCCATCTCGGCGTACTTCAGCCATATCGTGATGTTCCGGTGCTCGTTGTCGATCGCACGCTCCCAGATCGAGCGCGCGCGCTGGATCTCCTTCTGCGATTCCTCCCACTGTGCGTACTTGATCCAGTTGCTGACGACCATCCGGTTTTTGCGCAGGTTGTCCTCGAACGTTTTGCGCTTCCGCTGCTGGTAGTCGGCCAGTTCGGCCGCATCGGAAATCTTTTGTTTCGGTGGCGGGGGCAGAATTTCCAGATCGCGCTCTTTCGCCTCGCGCAGCAGCTGCTCCGCGGTAATCTGCACCTCGGCCGGTGCTTTGTTTTTCACCTGCGGCGAAAGTGTGGAGAGGCAGTGTATTGAATGATGCAAGAAGGGATATAAACAACAGGATTGCTTACCTTTGCCACTTTCGGCATTTTCTGTGGTTTCTCCATCGTTGTGTAGGTAGTATTTCACGAGATTTATTGAAATTAGTTCAGCGTTTGCTGGGGTTCTTCTTCTTCTTCTTCTTCGTCTGTGTGGTTATGCTCTGGCCGACCTGGTCAATCCAGCTTCCTGGGCCTTCAAAAGGTAATCCGTAAAACTGAACCACGAAATTAGAGACGGGCAGCAAAGGCCATATGTCACGATTGTTTTAGTTAATTGTTCTTTATCTAGTTTAACCACACAAAATCAACGTTTACATACTATTATCGCTGTCCTGCTTGTTTGTTGTTGTTGTTTTTTTTGTTGTTTTGGTCTTTTGAAGTATTACGCGTGGTTCGGCGTGTTTATCATACATACTTGACTACTCTATCCCCGAGAAGGCATGGTTGATTGATGTTTAAACCAACCGTTTCTTGTTGGGTAGGGATCTTGAAACGATCAGCCTTATACCGGGCTTACTCGGTATGTGGTAGTTGATCGTGAATCTCAAGAGGTCTGATATAGTATGCATGTTGTTATTGGTTAATTTGTTCTTTTCTTTTAACTATATTTCCATTTTATTATCGATAATAAAATTGTAT
Organism: Anopheles dirus; assembly: GCA_000349145.1. Taxonomy (NCBI): domain Eukaryota; kingdom Metazoa; phylum Arthropoda; class Insecta; order Diptera; family Culicidae; genus Anopheles; species Anopheles dirus. Next base: position 5,101,465 of record KB672868.1, on the reverse strand, counting down.
GCATCAATTGTTGTGTTTTTTGGCTTTGAAAAATTTAATGAAACATTCTTCGTTTGATGTCTTCGTTCTTTAGTCGTTCCAGATCGTATTTTTTGCAAAAGATAACTTTGTGACTGGCAGTGTCGGGAACATCACAGATTTCGCAATTGCCTCTCGGAGTCAATTTCATAATACTGAGCCAGTAGTTACCATAATAGTGACCTGCAATTAATCTGTTATTCACTTTGATCGTTTTGCTGCGTAGGGGCATTTTGTGTTGCCACATTTTGATGTGCGATCGGTCTTGGTATTTTTGGATTTTTTTCCTTTCGTTTTACACGTTTCTTGGTACCAATGATTCGCCTCCTTTAGCATGTTACGCTCAAAATAGCATACCGCATCCTTTAGCCTTATCTTGTTGTTAAGTAGTTGTGGGCTAATTGTGCCCTTTTTGGCTAATTCATCATTTTTTTCATTGCCCGGTATGCCTATGTGACTTGGTATCCATTGGATTTTGGCATTAAGTGGGGGCATTAAGTCTCTTTATTGTTGTAGGAAGCACGGATATGGGCAATTGCTTAGAATTTTGCTTATTAGTTCTTCCATGAACATATCCTCACTAGCACGCTTCAAGATATGGCAAGCTGGTTTGCTGTCTGTATACAGTGTAGGTTCCTTGATACCTAGTTCAACAGCAGTTTCTAGCGCTTTATCTATGGCTAGCAATTCAATGGTGCAAATAGATGTTTGATGTGCAACATTAAACTGGAATTCCGTTCGTTGGTCGAAATCTTTTGAGTTGCTTACTATGACTATTCCAATACCACATCCCTCTTCGGTTAGACTACCTTCTTTATATATAGAGAACTTATTACAATTATTGTGAATCACTTCTCTGCATAGTTTATGGAGCTTTGACGAATCGGAGCTGGATTTTGTTGCCATGTAGACCCGGAATGTCAAGGTTAATGATTGTTTTCAACTCACAATCTGTGGCATGGTTATAGCTGTAGGTTGTAATGTTTTGGTACAGTGCTTTGTCATTGGAGAAAATCGTCTG
>KB672868.1:5087392-5100131 GCA_000349145.1 Anopheles dirus | reverse complement strand
TGACCGGAGAGCTTTCTTATTGCATTTCTGGGTGGATGTTTATTGAGGATATTTCTGCTGGAGCTAGAATATGCCATTGTTTTAGCCAGCTCTTTGGCTGCTAAGAATTTGCATCGTATTTGGAAGGGTATTTCCGACGTTATTGCCAATAGGGTGTTCCGGATGTATGCTTGAATTCTTGCTGCATAGGATTTTGACAATATTAAGTCTAGTACATGCCTTTTCTTTAAGAAGATCAATGTGCTCATGGAACTTCAGTTTCTGATCTAACACAACTCCGAGGAACTTGTGGGAGGTACACTGCTGAATGGCTTTGCCATTTGTTAGGATATTAAATCTATTATCGGGCTTAGGGAAGACCTTGCACTTTTCAGCGTTTATAGGCAGGTTCAGGGAATCAAGCTGGTCTTCCAGATATTGGACTAGTATTTGTAACTTACAGTTCACGGTGTCAATAGATACGCCTGACTGTACAATAGCAAAGTCATCGGTAAACTGGATAATAGCGGTGCTATTAGTGATTTGACATTTACTTGTATATATATTAAATAATGTTGGAGACAGAATATCTCCCTGTGGTAGCCCGTCAGATATTATTCTTTTTATCACAGTTCCGTTAATACTCATTTCCTCACTTCTGTTACACAGAAATGCTCTCAGCCATCCAATGACTGAATTTGGAATCATATATGCTTCGAGTATATTGAGCAATTTGCTGATACACACACTGTTATATGCATTTTTAACATCAATGAAAATGATACCAGTGACTTTGTTTTATGCATTGTTCTGGCAAATCTGGTTAACTATCAAATTGATGGCGGATGTCGTGGCACAATGCTTTCGAAACCCGGAGGAAGTGTCCGACAGGAAATGATATTTTTCCATGGTTTGTAGGATGATTCTATGGACTTCCGTGTTAACTCTCTTTATTATTGTAGGAAGCAGGGATATGGGCCTTAGGTTTTCCACCAATCTGGGATCTTTCCCAGGTTTCGGGATTGCTATAATTTTAATTCTTTTTGGGTTTCGGTTTATATGACCAGTGTACCACATTTTGTTAATGTTGTTGACCAACAGTTTGGTGGTATCCTCATTTAAGTTTTTTAGAAGCTCGTATGAAATTCTGTCTGATCCAGGAGCAGTGTTTTTCTTTCTGTGAATAATGGCATTCCATTTTTCTACTGACATAAATTCACCGTTATCTGCTTGGATCCAGTCTCTTGGTTCAACGGCCCTATTTTTTCTTTTTGGGAAATTTCATTTAAGAAACTTTTTGGCATCCTCTATTGATAGGTTCTGTGATCCCTTGTTAGAAAGGCCTTGCTCATTTTCGTTCAGTTTGTGAACCAGATTCCATAGTTCATGTGTTTGGGGATTAATGGATTCGAGATGCCTTTCCCAGTTCTTGATTTTTCCACATTTTTTTAGGTATTTGCACCTAGCCATTTTCTTCTTGAAATGAATATGATTTTCTAACGTCTTATAGCAATCGAATTGATCGCTTGCTTGGTTCTTCTCTATCCATGCCTTGGCTATCATATCATCCAACCAGCATTTTGGCCGAAATTTGGTAACACGTTTGTTGTTGTTTACTATTGCTGAGATGTCTTTGGTAATGGTACTTATGTTCACATCTTCCTCATCTTCCCACATCTTCCTGTGTGGCTCCTTTATTCGTTATAATATTGAGGGAATTGGTTATCTCTAATAAAATTCTTCCTTTGCTATCTATAGCTTGATTGCCCCAAACCGAATGGTGTGCATTAAAATCACCAGTCATATTTTTTTTGCTTAAACTTTTAAAATTATGGCACATTTCTTGTAATATAGATTGAAACACATCAATAGGCGTTCTTGGAGTTACACAAGTTATAATATCATCGTCTCTCATTTTAATAGCCGCAGTTTGAATGTAGTCGCTGAGTCTATGGGCTTTAACTGTTTCCGCTTTTATACATTTCTGAACAGCAATAGCTGCTCCGCCATACCGATCTTCTCCTTCCTCTCGGAATAGGTTAAAATTATTAACTTTTATACGGGCGTATTTTTTTAGCCATGTCTCTTGTATAGTGAATATGTCAATATTTTCCTCTGCAGAAATTTTGATCATTTCTTTTACGTTATTTTTTAGGCTTTAGACATTGCACTGGATAATCATAAGATTATCCCTATGTTTATTACTGTTTGTTTTTGATATTGTTTTGGTTCTTGGATTTCTATTGTTCTGATGAACATTTTCATTAGCAAAAAAATGCGATCTCTCCGACGCGGTGAGCGATCGAACTGGGATCACTGTACCGTCATCGGCTCGCAAAAATAGCTTACTTGCGCTAGTGGAGGGTTTCGGGTCAAGGTCTTTGTTTAAAATGGTGTTTTTGATGGTAGTGGAGTTGAGTTTCACTGTAGGTAGGTCGATACCGTTATTTTGGTTATCGGCGTTATCATTTAGTGAGTTCGTATGGTCTTTACTGCATGTTGCAGATTGTTGGACTGTCGTAGTTTTTTAGTTTCATTGGTAGTGTTTGTTTTTTCGTTAGCCGAGTTTGTAATTTCGTTAGTTGTATTTGTCACTTCGTTAGTAGAGGTTTTCGTCGTAATACGTCTACTTGTCGTTTGTGCGTAAGATGCTTCGTTGGTCATCTTTCTGGGGACTGCTGGGCACTGTCTCCGTTGGATCATTTTCGCTTCCGCATACGTTACTCGCTGAATCGTTCTTATCTTCTGAATTTCAACCTCGTCTACATATACTGGGCAATCCCTGTTTAATGTATTATGGCCATCACCGCATGACACACATAGTATCTGCAAACATTCGCCCACGTGTTCTGGCTGGCTACAATTTGCACACACACGCTCACCTTTGCACCATTTTTTGGTATGGCCAATCTTCAGGCACGTGGTACAACGCATATTTATTTTTTAACTCTCCTTCTCCTCTGGATTTCGGAATAAATGTTTTTTTATCTGCTTCTGGTTACGCTATTTTAGTATTCGGTGATTCGGTTTTTCAGAGCCTGCTTGTAAAGTATTTCTTTTTCACCGCCTGCTATGGCGCTGAGTAACAAGTATCCTTGTAAGTTTATCGGTGTTATTTTTCCATTCATTCATTAATTCATTCGTTTGAATTCTCCTTGGGTTTCATCTCACTGGGATGCACATATGCCGAAGCAAGGAGGTGCGTTACGGCGCTACCTGCAGCGCCGTGAGTGGGCAGTATTGGAACTTCGTGAATCAGCTTTTAATTGTTAGCGCCATTTGCGGCCGTTTCTCGTTTCACACAAAAATAATGCCGTTAACGCTGCCGAAGATTGCAGTTCAACATTTAAATAACGTTTTGTATAACTAATTATACGGGCCAGATTAAAACCCGGGCGCAGCTATTTTTTTTTATATGTACTGCGAGTTCTTCGTGATTGCCCGGTAGATCTGAAAATGTCCGAGTACATTGGGTGTTACAGAAAAAGCAAAACACAAAACAAATTCTTTGTGGTGTTCTCCTTGGTTGACCAGCAACTGCTATCTTTGGGTGATACTATCGGGGAGCTCTTGGTTATCTTAGAGATAGTCATAGTTATCCTTAAAAGGCGTCCAAGTTTTTTTTTAAGTATAAGCGATCGAATGACCGTAACGCACTGAGTGTCAGTCCATGATAAAATTTATAAATCGACGATTTTTCAACATCACGAATTTCATTTCCTGTAACGTTATTTACGTAAAAGATAAATAGGCTTAAACTTCTCATAAATTATTTTTAATAAAAACCCAGTCACCAACAAAAAGAGAAACGGGTGTATGCGGTTGCAAATTTTTGGATAATAATAGAAACATCTCCCTTCCCTGCCGTAAATTATTATCGTTACCTCCAATGTCGCCTAAAATAGGTGAATAACGTTATAGAAAATAAATACCAGATGTTCTATTGTCTTACCACATCAAAATAAACTGATTATCAATCTATAGCATGATCCCGCAAGTGTGATAGATTAGAATGTGCATCACATAGAATTCGAGCAACAGGTGATGGAGTTCGGAGTTCGTTATTGGATTGAAACACAGCATTTCTTTGTTTACACAGTTTATTGAAATTTGTCTATTCCTTACACGTTAGTACAACCTTATTCATTCGATAAAATTGTGCGCTTGTCTTGGCAAATGAATCTGATTGATTTCGAACTGATTTACACAATGTTTGTGCGTTAAAATGGTAAAATAAATAGTATACTTCTACCAAAAAATTACTTCATTTTGGGATAGGCTGATTGTCGTACAAGAACGTCGCTTTCAAATCTCAATCACATTATGGGCACGTTCTTTTTTGAATCGATCGAAACTATGTAATTTATTCACGCCAGACAAAACTGACAAAAATCTAAACTTGTGAAGATTCAATTTCTAATCGTGCTTATCATTCCTCTAACGCCGTAAATGAATGTGATTTTTAGTCACTAATACACACACACACAGACACGCATACAGACACATACGGCCAAGTATAGTTACATGTCGATGTCGATTAAATTATCTCTTGAGGAATGAGCTATAGAGTTGGTTTCGCTGTTGAGGGTTATTTGTACAAGGCTAACGTACACAGATATAGATTTCAAGCTGTTTCCTACGTGTTTTCATCGTGGGAATTTTGTGAATATAAATACACTGTGCAGAAGACCGAATGCGCATCAATGCAAACTAGCTACACTTAGATACTATCAAGGGACTCATACTCAAAATGAATATAAATATGAGATAGAAACGAGAGAAAAACATATTCTACCAATTCGAGCGTGCGGGATTGGAGCTAGCATCAGACGATGGAGATACACAACGTTCGTAAGGCACTATAAACATCGTTACAAATTATCCGCACAAAAGATAATGACGCACTTTTAATGATCCTACCACAACCATGCTATGTTCCGTTCACTAGCTCACACCCACACATACAAGATATAGAGCGATAAAAGATCTTTTAGCTAAACCGTTCTTCCGTCGACAAACGACGTCGATACGTTGATTGATGAAGGGACATCTGCTGAAATGTTCACGTTTGTTAGGCCCACTCGTATCGCACCGACCCGGTCAGTGCGGAAGGACATTGACAAGACGATCAGTAAGGTCGCCACACGCTGCTGGGGTCTCCGGACACCGACTCCTCACCTCGCCCTTCATCTTGTTGTTGTTGCACCTGCTGCTGCTGCGGCTGCTGCTCCTGTCCGGCGCCGGAATGTTGCTGATGCGAGTCGTCCTGGTGTGCCGAAAGCAGTGCCGTCAGTGTGTCGTTCGCGGCCACCGCGCCGTCGGGATGCGCGCCGATGCCACCGATGTCCACGGACGGCACCGGCGCGGCCACTGATCGAATGCTCGGCCCCGGGAAGGAATTAATCGTGAACCCGTTGTCCGCCGAGCCGAAGTAGTGTTCGAACTTTTCGCTGCCCGACCCGTGCAGATGCACGTGTATCTGGTTCTGGTTGACCGTGCTGAACATCTGCGGACATAGCACCATCGGGGGCGGTGGTGGGGGAGCGGCCGGTGTGTGGAAGCTGGCCGGCGGCTGCGTGGCGACGGCCAGCGACGAGGCGCACCCGGGCGCCGAGGCCGCCGGGTGGTTGTACTGGTGATGATGGTACCCACCGTGGTACCCGTTGCTCCACTGGGCATGATGAGGGTAGGACGGATAGGAGCCAGCTTCCACGAGGTCACTCGATTTGCCACTGACGTACGCACTGCCGCCGCTCGCAATCGGTCCACCAAGCTGAGCCTGCGTGTTGACCGTTGGAGCGACAGCGGCTACCGGTGGCGGCGGAGGTGGTCCCGAAAGTCCGTAGTAGTCCTGGTAGGGTTGCATGTTATCTAAAACGACTGGTGGTGTTTATGAAGGTGAACCGGGAGCACCGGGAGAACGTCGGCCTATGCTTACCACCCGACGCAGCCAGACTGTAATTGGGATGGTCGACCATGGGGCAGGATTCGTACGCCACGTACGACGGCGGACTGGACTGGAGCGGCGAGAAGGTGTTCATGTAGGACGTGCCCGACGCTGCCCCCAGCCCGTTCGTCCAGTCGGCGACGTTGGTGTAGTCTGGCAGGAAGAAACCGGTGTATGATAGTTGAGTGGAACAATACAAAAGCCCTATCATCATCGTCGTCCGCACGGGAAGAATTATGAGAGTCTACGATTGCCGTGCAGCAGTCTTTCATCTACAAGAAACCAGCACTTCCATTCCGGGCACCGATTGCATTCCACCGACACTTATCGGCTCGGTCCATAGCAGCCGCAGGCCGTACGATTGACACTTTAGTAAGCCCTTTTGGGGGCATCCATCGACCCGGACTTCTTCATCTTCGGCTAAGCCTGCCCTGGCGTGTTTCCAATGCGTGCGTGTGCCATCGAATTCCAAATCGATAATATCCGTCTAATCGTATTCCATCATCACCGTCACCGTCGGGGTGCATCGCAGGCACTAGCAGGCTGATGAGGACATACCTCATTCGCACATTATCCGGTTGTGCACATCCGGCAGACATGTGTGGACTTCCGGGGCACCTGCACTCCTAATCGATTTTGGCTTACTTATTCATCTGGAGCTGCACGCTCCAGAATCGGCTCGGCGGTACAGGTGCGTGGACGCTCCTAAACTGCATCCAGGGGAGGAGGCGAGTTTTTCCGAACCCCGCATAGAAAACTACTGCATGTCTCCATGGGCGGGAGGGACATGTTCCCTTTCCAAGCCGAAACTCGCCCCCCCCCCTCGTTTGGTGCGCAGGAAGAAGAAACGCTTCGCTACTGTGTTCCAAAGCCAAACGCTCACACCGACGGGATCTACCGGCTCCCGGGATGGTAGGATTATTGAAAAGTTAATCATAAAATATGTGCTCCCGTCGGAAATGTCTCCAACATTCACTACCCCGTCAGTGTGCCATGTGCCCGTCCCGTTGCGACGTCTCGTCGCTCCTCCCATGGCCGGGTAATTAATTAGTAATTTTGCCTTAAATTGATTGACAATGTTTCGACAATGTTTCGGCACGACACGAGCGCGAACATGCTTGCCGTCAACGGAGGGAAGACCCGGTTCGGCGCTGGACGCGCTCAAGGAAGGGTTAAGCACGTGCGTGCTCCGTGACGCACCCGACGCTGTTTTGTCGCCAGATTGATTAATTAGGAAGATTAATTTACTCCGTCGTGTGCTTGTCGTGGCGGCGACCGTCAAGAAGTTTGGCTCGGTGCGTGTGCAAAACTATTCCCGCGACGCGATTCTTCTCCGCGTGCATGATTGATCGTACGTTGCGCGACGACGATTTAAACGGCGGCACAACCAATACGTCGGCCCGTCCGGCGTGCCGTTGTGGCACGTCTTAGGAGCCGCTGCCGGCACAGCGCTCCACGCTCCAACGCCGGATCATCCCCGAAGGCTACCTGTTGTTGCCCGGGGAAACGACACCAGCGGCGGCCCGACCGAAGGGGATTAAAATAATTTTGATTTTGCATTCCCTTCCCATGCCGCCCGAGTGAAGCCCTGTGCATGTGTGTGTGTGTGTGCGCGTTTGCGTGTGCTTGAAGGAACTGAAATCAATTTCGCATCCGAACGGCGGATGCGGCCGGTTGGACGCGCGCATTGCATGATTAGCTGCCAATACGGTAGTTGCGCCTGCAACGGGGCGGTTTTGCAGCAATTTTCCCAGCCCCCACCGGTCGGTCGGGAGGAAATGAAGAAAGAAATCCCCATAATCGGATGGAACCGAACGGGGATCATCACCTCATCACCATCGTCATCAACATCATCATCATTTGCGCGATTATTTGCATGCATATTCGCTTTCGCACTTGACGTCGCTGCGTCGAGTGTATTCCAATCAGCTTCATGCAGCACGGTGCATTTGAAATAACCGTTCCGTGTTCGAGCCGGTATTGTTTTTGTTTCTGTTTTCTTGTAATCTAATTTCGGTAATTTCGGTTCCACGTTTCGTTCATCAAACTTGATGAACCATTTAAAATGGCCGGTTTGCTTCGGGCATTGAGGCGCGAAGAAGCATATCCCAGCAGGCGTGTAGGCAAATTTAGGCAACGAAACGTTATCACCGTTTGATTGCATGCCTTCGGGCTGGAGCGCCCGTTACATAACCATAATTCACCACAATTAAAACGTTCCAACCCCTTCGGAGCCGGTTGTTGCACACTGTTCGGTCCGTTGTTTACATAACTCTCCCACCGCCAAGAACGACACAGCAGCTGAACGGAAGCACCCCCCCCATAGCAGGCTTTGATTCCGACCGACAAAACAAACCAGCCGAACAGACACTTTTAACAAATCGTCCCAAAACGTCAAAGTCGTCCCCTTCGCTGCACGGAGTTCGCTTCAAACGGAGCACAGCTTTACCTGAAAGCGCGAGATTAGGTTTGTAATCACTGCTCGATTCGGCACTGGTATTGATGGTCATATTGCCGGTTCCCGGTCCACCACCCCCTCCTTGGCCTCCTCCTCCTCCTCCTCCCGCACCGTGATGGTGGTGATGGTGGTGGTGATGATGCGGATGAAGAGCGGTGCTGCCGGTGGTGGTGCCGCCGCCACTGTAGCTGACAGAAGCGGATTTGCCGTTTCCGCTGCCGAGCCCGGCGGGAGCACCAGTGCCAGTGCCGGGCCCGGCCGTACCGAGCCCCCCATTGCCGTTGCCGCCGGTCCCGCCGCCGAAGGACGCCCTCGTCGGGTAGTGGTGATGGTTGAACGCGGGCTGCTCCAAAAACCGATGCAACGGCGGTGGACGCATCTGTGGTGTATCTGTTGAATGGGACGGACAGAGCAGTGGGTTAGGGTGGGTGCGTGTGAAACGGTGCGATGAAACGAAACGACAGCAGCAACAACAACAACAACAACAAAAACAAATAGATAAACCTCCCTGCTCGCTAGCGCACGCCGGAGGGAACCATCACAGCAGAAAGAGCATCTCATGTTACTGCCAGGACTTCTCCGGCCTGCCGGCCGAATCGAAGGAAGCGCCTGGACGCGCGGGACACAGAGACACAAAATTGAGAATATAAAAGGGAATTCGGTTGCGGTTACGCCTTGCGGGAAAGCCGCACCCGAAACGCTGGCTGCTGAGTGAAGGGATCATTAGCTTCGGAAGGGAGGTCCCTTCTTTTCGGTCGCCCTGGACGGGGTTTTGGGATTTGGTGTGTTTGGGGATGCATTTGTGTTCTTTTTCCTTCTCTCGCTCTCTCTCTCTCTCTCTCTCTCTCTCTCTCGGTTTGGTGTGCTTCCGTGCAGTTCAAGAGATGCAGCCGGCACCCGGGAGTCCATGCGGGTAAGGAATGCGGCCAGTTTGACAATCCCAGAAGCCGCTCCGTGACCATCGACACGGCCGGCACGGTTGAAGGCCCGGACGGATGAAGGCTATTGAATGGCTCGCATTTATTTTTACGCTTCCTATATTTCGTCCAGCGTCCTTTCGGTGATCGGGGAGTGAAGGAGACGAGTGGGAGACGAGTGGGGTAATAGCAAATAGGAAGCTCCTTGCTGGTGGATTCGTTTCCCGGTGCGACAACGACACAACAACGACATGATGTAATTGTGCCTCTAATTGGCCTTTGGCCGACACGGAACACACTCCGTGCGGTCCGGACGTTGGCGCGTTCTTCCGTCCGTGGCGTGTTTTCCAGAACCGAACCCGGACCTGGCTCGTGTTGCAGTTGGCCGGCACGGTTTGCGCTCGACTTTTATGCGATGCGTTTGTTTGTTCGAAGCTAATAAATATTTTTACGACCATTTTCTGCGCTAGCCGACGGAGCCCACGAAGCGGCATAAGGCGTTCGTCGTCGTACGGCCACGTACGGAGTTGTTTGAAAGGCGAGAAGAAAACGACATGTTTGCGCTCGGAAGCCCGAGTGTCTGTCCTGGAGAACTAATTTCGACGGACGTACGGTCCTATCGGAACGCGTCGGTACGAGTCAATACTTTAACACTTCATTGGAAGCCTAGCGCGCCTACGGAACGAAGTGTCTACAATGTTTCAACAGTGTCGTGTAGTATTTTTAACATAATATCCGAGAGTTCTACATCCAGATGCGCAGGAAGGCTCGTAAAATTTCATCCAATGAATTCACCATTGCATCCTATTTCTGCACATGTGTTAATCGCAGGAGGCATGTGCGATGTGCCGAGGTCTGCCTCATCCTACCGTCGCCTAATCATAGCCTGTCAAAACAAGGCCTCCTTGGATGGTAATTAAATCGTAATTCGCTCTCAATCTCGGCTCACACCTCCACGTGCCCGTGCCTTGAGGGTGATTTCGTTTCTCGCCTCGCCGCTAGATCGTTTCGCTGCCTGTAAACTAGTGTTCCAATCTTTCTTATCCACTCTCAGTCGCGTTATCCATCGCGCTAGATACCGGCCGTCTAATGAACCCTGCTCGCAGCACCCCACACAGTCACAGCCACTGGCCCGTTCCGGTCCGTTGTGAGCAACAGCAAACAAACTCCCCCTTGCCTCGCGCCACATATCAACCCAGCGTCAAGTACTTCAGCTAACATCGCTGCCCCCGGGCTTGCACCGTGAGAATTTTCTATCCCCGCTCCGTGTGACATGCACGAACGGGTTTCGACCGTGTCTATCTCGAACGCGAAACCCTGGCCACTTGTTCTTATCCCACCGTCCGTCATGCTTAACTGATAAAGCCCGGTCGCCTGGACGCTCTCTGAAGGCGACGCATTCGCGCACCGATAAGAGCGGGAGGCGCACCGAACCGGGCCGATATTGCGTACGCCTGCTGAGGCAAAGTTCTCCGCTGCCAGCCCTGCAGCGGCCCGGCCCGTTGTTTGCCTGTGCAGTCAAATTTCCTGCGGTTTCGTTCGGTGCGGGTGGCGCGATCTTTTCCGACAGATCTGTGCTGATAGTGCGAATCGAACCAACGTGCAGCGAACGAGCAGAAGTAGAGCGCCGAGCGTTGTCTAGAGAAACAGCTCCAAGATGGGTGTGAAGTGTTGTTATTGGAGTAGCATTGCTAGAACGATTGGCCAAACTTACTTGTCTTCGATCGAGGTTCCCGAGGTCCGTCCACCGTCACCTTGATCGCCTTGCAGTACGTGGTCACCTGTGGGAGCGTCGTGCAGATCGTGATAGTAAGCGTAAAACTTTTCCCTGCAAATAGACAACAGCGAAACCATATTAAACGTATTTACTGCCGACGGAGATGCTCGATCGAGATGTAGCTTCAGTTAGCCGTAACGCCGTTATCCCTTGTATCCGGCGACTTTTGTGAGACGCCCTTGCTCGCGGCTGGCTTGCTGGCTTTCCAACTTTATGTTCCACCGTTTGAAGATTACACAACCCTCCTCGGACGCAAAACATTCCAACAAAACGGTCCGAGCACGGTGCACAACATATTAAAAATGTAATCCGATTTACGACCCAACCCGTGCGCAGCCTTTTTTGCAGCGTCCGGCCGTCCGTCCTGGCCGGCGTTCGCCAAAACTCGCCCGAAAAATCAAATGAGAGATAAGTATGTAAGATTATTATTATTTTTTTTGGTGTTTGTTGGACCGCTCCCTTTGTCCCATTTGCTTACCGCAACACCGATGGTCCGGTCATTTCCAAACTGTCCCACCAATTGGCGCGGAGCGGGAGAGAAAAGTTAAAGCACACCCCGGCAGGCGGTTTCGGGACAGCGGGCCCCGGCACGGGCGGTGGGAAGCTGTTAATGAACTTATTATAGCCCCCTCCGCGGCGTTCCCGGGCTGGCGTTCCTAAATGTCACGCGCAGAAGACCGTCCGGGCCTTAAAGAGCCGAAAACGGTGGGTGGCCTTAATGGTTTGACGATACAATTAAAACGAGCGATATGATGCGATGTCCGGTAGCAGCAGCGCCAGCAGCAGCATCGTCGTCCACGCCACTTGGCTGTGGAGGAGTGAAACTGAGAGCATAAAATTAAATTTTGTCCAGCTGCGTAAGTGATTGGACCTGGGATTTTCGCTGAAAAGCGAATTGCGAACTGGGGTTTGCTTGGGAACATGCATCGGCAACGCTCGCGTAGCATCAGTATTGTACACATTATTGTAATATTAGTTTCTACTCATCTCACAAACTTTTGTCTCAAATTAGATAGGTTGGCAAATTCTGCCTAGGTTTGCGATTTTTGTTAGTAAAACTGAAAAACACTGTCCAACACTAACGGTCAAATGTGGTGACAAATGACACTTTAGCCACTTTGAGCTTCAACTGCTCGTAAACGGTCGCATATAGTATAATATTTTTTGTAAAGTTATTTCAAACAATGTAGTTTCAAAATCAAAACGATTGGAATAGGTGGGTTCACACGAGTCGAACTCTGCTCAAATTTGTACGATATGCGAACTTTTTTTTGTCAATGTATTAGTGAGTCGAGCTATGTTCGCCGAGTCTGTTTCAAGTAAAAAAGGTTATCCAGTAATAGTGTGCGTGAAGTTCGTCATCAAAAGTTCGACTCGTGTGAACCCACTTAATGACATTTTCACCTAATTGTGCTTCAACTGCTCCCGAACTCCCGAACGTACTGGCAATTAGAGGCAGTGGTCCAGATCCTAGGAACAAAATTTCAGAATTTACCGATCAAAATAGTAGAATGTTCTTGACTGTGGAAAAACTCACAAACCGTCAATGAATCCATAAAAATATATAAATAAAAAATGCATAAAAAATACATTAATTATGTGTTTAGTTAATACAGCACAGTCGTAGGCTGTACACCGAATCTAATAAATGCTATGAGCTA
>KB672868.1:5054824-5071260 GCA_000349145.1 Anopheles dirus | reverse complement strand
AAGTAACCTTCGACCGACCATCCCTCGGTTCCCTTCCGTTCCGATCGGTTCCCGATCGTGGTTCTCAGTGTTCTCTCTCTCTCTCTCTATCTCTCTCTCTCTCTCTCTCTCTCGCTCCCTGTTTGACTTGGTTTACTATTTAATTTCTTTCTACCATCTACCTTTTGATAGAGAGTTTGTAGTTAGTGAACAGTCTTTATTTACGAAGAAAGTACCCTTTAGCGTTTTACTTATCGCTCGCGAACGAGATCCTCCGCTCCCGAACGATCTTTCACTCACTATCGCTCTGATATGATGCATTGCGATAGGATGTACAGTTTCAGTATTTCATTTGTATCCTACTATTCTGTCCTGCTACCGTTTCGGTCCCCACCCATTGTATATTGTACTCGACACACACTCTTGCTCTTAAGCTTGCCTCCAGCAGCCAGAAAGGATGCGCCCCGTGTAGTACCATCGTTCCACCCGGTGTAGTATCGAACGTAAATAGCCACCCATTACGAAATCCTTGTCGACTGTGCCCCAGTTGTGTGTTGAAAGCTAGCGAAGTTACCGGCAGAAAGTCGATGCGTAAAATAGATTCCCAACAAAATATAAAAAAAAACACTAGACCTAAGTTAGCAGATAGCAGCCTCCCCCATACGATCGTGTTCTGTATATACTTTTGTACATTTTCTTTTTCGTTTTTGTTTTAGCACTGCGTCCCCGCGTAACATTTACTACCGAATCGTTAACCAGAAAAAGATCAAAACAGAGTAATTTGTGTCCATACATACATGCATCGTATACATTTTAATGGTCCGCTGGTCCGAGAACAACAAAACAAAGCAAATACAAAAAAAACAAGTTTGCATTTGACCCCGCCGCTGGTACTAAGAACCCTAACAAACACGAATGTCCGTGATGCGCTCTCTTAATCGTCTTAAAGGTCGTTTATGGTTGTACTTTTGTCGCTCGCATTGGAGGCTGGACTAAGGCAACAAAACAAAGCTGCTCCTCACCGCTTACGTTTCTGTGTGTTTGTCCACGACAACAGCTCTTCTATATACCACTTACTCTTTACGCTCACCGAGCTAACTTGATCGTGAACGAAAATACCTATTTTTATTCGTCTTCTGTTATCCTCCCAACACCCGGAAACTCACGTAAAGACATGCTTCAACCTTCTGATACTACTCCACATCACTTCACATGCCACAGCTACGACCACATACATTCCAGAGCACCCCGTGGCTCGCGATACGGGGACGACTAGCTCCCTCCCCTACTCACCCAATCACACCCAACGCCTACCAGAACAGTAATGTAATCCAAAACTAACACACTTCATTACAGGCCCCTTCCAGATGAGTACAGAGTTCGCGTACGCTTGAATTCGTAAGAAACTCCCATTTTTGACCAATTCAGATGCCTTCAATTTGTCCATTTTGTCATTCATCTCTTCGTTTGAGTTTTCATCCCGAACATAGACATATCTTTCTAACTGTCCACTTTTGTGCTAAGCCCTTTGGTTGTGTTTTGTTTCCTTCCTTGGCATTCGTACATTCGCTGCTTTCCGGCGTTCCGCGGAGTGGAGAACACGGAAACGCTAAGGCTGGCCCCACTCTACCCGCCGGGCCAGTATTGCGGGCGGCTCTAGACTTCTAGTAGAGTTGTTTTTTTTGTGTCCTTCGTTTCGTTATACGTTTTTAATCCATTTCAACCGATTCGCTCGATTCGTTAATGTCTAAGCTGCAAAGTGGTAACCGAACCTACTTCTACTTCAAACTACGTGCATCCATCTGTAGCACACTATCTCGTATAGAGAGCTCTCCACTCACTAGCCGGGTAGCTAGTTTATCTTTCGTTTGTTTTTTGCCCTCCCTCTCACTCACTTTACCTCCCGCTCTCTCTCTCTCTCTCTCTCGCTGTCACTTTGCCTTTCTGACTGTGTGAAAAACGTCACAGAAGATGTGTTAAGGTCGCTCTGTCAAACTCGTCAAGTCGTTGTCCAGGAGTACACACTGCAGACTCACAGATGGTCAACAAAGCCTGAACATTCCCAAAAAGCTAAACCACCAGAACAAAATACCCACATATGTACCGTTTTTTTATCGCCACTTACATAACACATGTCCACAAAAAAAAACATGTTCACTAAAACAGAACTTAATGCAAATGTATGATAATACACTCCAAAGCTCCTTCCCGCATAGTTGTTATAAGTATGGCGCTTGTTGCATCCGTTGTAAAAATAGGTATTTTCGGCATCAATAAAATCGTATCGAACGCTGCCACCGGTTGCGGCAACTAAGGAGTCAGATGTGGCATTCATCAATAACTCCTTTGATAATCATGTTGTACAGTTTCCGTCGTTCGCCAGTCTCAGGCTTTGTTATTGCGATGATGTGTATCTTTAAGTATGAGAACTATAACTTGCTTTCTAGAACGTCTTTCCTTTCAAATTCACACCAAAAATAAGCAAATGAGGTCTCTGTGACAATTTTTACCACAGCTCGTACCTCCCAAATTCTCTGTTCGCAACCCTTCAGTTTCGATGTCCTTAGAATAGCGCAACTGTGTTCATGTGTGTGTGTGTGTAACTCTTTGTGTGTGTATTTAAATGTAGTAGAACTCGAAATACTATGCCGCTGCCAAATACTAAGTGGAACTAAGTGTCAAACTCTCCATTACTACATAAGTGTGCTTAGGCCGTGTCTTAGTAGTTAGTAGCTACCATTAGGATAGATCCTACATATTGTTCCCCATCCATTGTGCAAACGACAAACGGCAACGGAACGCAACGCAAACTGGAAAACTCCCCAGATGTAGTAGTCTCCACAGTATCTCCTTCTTTGAACCACCGAATAGACCGAGGCTGTTTGTAGTAGCTGTTCCGTGTGTGCCGTTTACTACTGTTTTTCTTTGTCAGTGTGCGTGTGTGAGTGTGAGGACTCAGCTGAACATAGATAGTTTAAAGCCAACCACCATAGATAGAACCTAATCATGATGTAAATGTTTTCTTTTTTTTATTTTTTATTTTTCGTTTTGCTCCTGTTTTACACGCTGGTCGTTCGTTGCGATTAATACTTGTCTTCCTCGTTTTACATTCCTGCCTGCCTCCGTGTGTCCTGCCGCTGCCATCTCCTGCTACCGTACCTTCGTGCCTTACCAAACGCGCGATTTGTTAGTGTTTCCTTTTACTACGAGTTCTCCAAGGAGCAGGACTACATCTGCTCCAAGCCCGAAGACTCCGGGATGCATCTGTGTCAGAATCTGCCCCCGTATCGAATTGGACCACTGGTGTGCAATGGTAAACGTAGCACTCGTTTCCGGTGCTTGCCTTGCCCTCCCCAAATGCTCACTAATCTTATCGTTGGATGTATGCTCCAATTTCGTCCCGACAGACACCGCACTACCCTACTCGGAGAACGAACCAACGACGACGGCTTGTGTGAACTGGAACCAGTACTACACAAACTGTACGCAGCTGGGCAACAACCCGTTCCAGGGGACAATATCTTTCGACAATATTGGGCTTGCTTGGGTGGCAATATTTCTCGTGAGTTAAAGACGTGTGCCGGTGAGGAGCGTTGCTGAGATTACGACTATACCTCAATTTTTCTATTAGGTCATATCATTGGAAGGTTGGACGGATATCATGTACTACGTGCAGGATGCCCACAGTTTCTGGGATTGGATCTACTTCGTTCTGCTCATAGTGGTAAGTGTGACGCTTCCTACAGTATCAAACAGAAGCCCGCTCATTGGCCGTTGTTCACGATTCGCCCACCAGATTGGATCGTTCTTCATGATCAACCTCTGCCTCGTCGTCATCGCTACCCAGTTCTCGGAGACGAAGAAGCGCGAAATGGAACGGATGCGCCAAGAACGTGCCCGTTTCACGTCTTCCTCGACGCTGGCGTCCAGCACAAACAACTCCGAGCCGACGACATGTTACGCCGAGATCGTCAAGTACATCGGACATCTGTACCGACGACTCAAGCGCCGCATCATTAAGAAGTTACGATTGTATAAGTATGAATGAGCTGTTTTTCGACTAACTACGCACCCTAGAGTTTGAGTTAGAATGAGAATGTGATTGCCCTCTTGATCATTTTTGCCACGTATTCCACGGTCAACCAATCACTAGCGTTGCGTTGACACTATATCTCTGTCCATAAGCCAAGCGAGCCGTAGTGCTTGTTGCCTTCCGATAGTCCACACCTAACACTGAGCCATTGCATGCCCAACTAACGGCATCCTCAAGTCTTCCTTGCATCGGTGCACTAATTCGCACTAATTCGTACTATAAACTCGAACCTCGGTCCTCACCGTTACTGCACAACCGTACATCTGCTCTCATCCGCAGGTACCACATGCAAAAGCGCAAGGAAGGCCTCATACCGTGCACACCGGAAACGATCACACTTTCGCCAAACAAAATCAAAGCGCACCACCCAAAGTGTCCCCGAATGAATGCCATGCTGTCGAACGCCTCGATCACCAACCTGCAGCAGCCAAAGACCAAACACGACCATCTGCAATCGAATCTGTCGATCAACCGGACGGGCGTTACGCATGCCCATCCGGAGGCGGGAAACGCCACCGGTGACAACCAAGTGTCGTCACCCGAAGTGTCGGAAATTGTTTCGCTGGAGAACATTAAAAACAATGCGCTCAACAATTCCACCAGCTATCTAAACGAAGATCGCCAGAAGGTTCTACTGCTGAAGATTAACAACGAGGATCAATCGAACGGACAAGTGAGTGGGATTTACAGAGCCCGTTGTGGGCAGGGTCGCTATAGCGGTGTATTCTATTTGCTCGATGTTACCACCAGGATCACCACTGCATGCCAAGTTTGCTGAGTCCACCGTCAGCAGGTAGACGCAGATCGTCCGTTATGTTTAACGAATATGTAGTGCTTCATACGCCTCCAACCATTACAGAACCACCGCAAGATAAGAATGTGTACTGTTTGGAGAAAATGACCCAAGCAGGTGACGGTAGTATCTGGCAGGTACTGTCCGGTTTTTTTTTCTTTCGTCGGACAGTTTTGCATGTTGTACTGTATGTTTCGCATGTTTCGCTCCCTTTCGCGCACAGGTGAACTTGCCCCACTCGCTGCAGACGGTGAGTACCGTGTTCAACGAGTACTCCGATCTGTGCCTCACGGACGCCATGACATGCCAGGAGCTGCTCGCCTTCTCGGTGGCCTTCTCGGCCGCCCTGCCGACCGGCCAGACGACGCTAGAATCTTTCTACACCTCGCTGAAGCGTGCAAAAGGAACCGAATCAACACGGTTCCTCACAAACGCGGCCGCTGCTGCCGCCGCCGGTCAAACCAATCCGAATTTGCCTTTGCCTGAGATAGAGCGCCTAAGCAGCAAGTCCAGCAACGAACCATCCCGTACCGGCTTCGAGCCGATGTCAACGGGTATCAACAACATCAACATGGAGGAGTTTGCCTGCTGCTACGAGTACTACCAGAACCAAGGGCTGGCCGAGGAAAAGCCACCGCAACGCTCAAAGGTGGTTCGCGTCCTCTCCGCCTCGTGGCGCTGCTTCCGTCGTTCCTGCCACCTGGCGCGCGTCGTTGTGAAGAAGCTGGTGGATCACAAGTACTTCCAGCAGGGTATACTGCTCGCGATTCTGATCAACACGCTCTCGATGGGCATCGAGTACCACGATCAGCCGGCGGAGCTGACGGCCATCGTCGAGACGAGCAACATCGTCTTCTCGGCCATCTTCGCCGTGGAAATGATCCTGAAGGTGGTCGCCGAAGGCCCGTTTCGCTACGTGGCCAACGGGTTTAACGTGTTCGACGGGGTGATCGTTATTCTCAGGTACTTTTGCACGATTTCTCCTGCGGTGCAATCGTCCCGTTCGTAACGCTACGTATCTGTTGTATTCTTCGCCTAGCGTGGTGGAGCTGGCCCAGGCCTACCTCGGTGAAGGTCAGGGCAGCTCGGGGCTGAGCGTACTGCGGACGTTCCGGTTGCTGCGCATACTGAAGCTCGTGCGCTTCATGCCCAATCTGCGGCGGCAGCTGTTCGTGATGTTGCGCACTATGGACAACGTGGCAATCTTTTTCAGCCTGCTCATACTCTTCATATTCATATTCAGGTAGGTGATGCATTCCCCTTTCCCCGTAGCATGTAGTATTCGACCCGTCGATCGTAGAACCCGACAATACAAAATTAAAGAACTAAAAAAAACATCCATGAACAAGAGAAAGCGAACAGCTCACGTTTAAACGCTAGGCCTAAACAGAATCGATATCTATCTGTATTATATTGGTTATTAATCAAGGAAGGATGTCATACGTCACCGCTAGGTCGACCGTCCTGTTGGTCAACAAGCCTGTTGAATGCGTAGTCTTTTTCACATATACAGTATAGAGAAGGAGAGAGAGAGAAAAAAAGAAAAAGAGACAAAGATCTAGAAGAGTAAAGAGAAAGCTGGCTAAATTCGTTCCCCCTACAGTGCCTTTGGGTAATTCATGCGTGATACGTAAAGCCGCAGTCAATGTACAATTGCTAGCTCGTTGCAAGCTGCTGATCGTAGGACCACCCCTCACCCTCTTTTTATCATGCCATTTCTATCCTTCTTCTCCACTGTATAATATACAAGATCGTCGATTTGTTACGAGCACACTAGATTCTATCTCGCATAATACAGCCACAAGACTTGAGCACTTGCCGCCTTATATATGCATATACATACGCGCGTTCCACGTGAGGCCTTCTTCGCCCTGTTGCAAAGCAAACCATCCGTGTGACCAGTGTTCTGCTCTCGCCATCCTCCGCTCCTTTGCCGACGCATCACGTCCCGGGAAAACTCCCGCCACCCGCTGCTGTGAGGGTGAAGGGACAACTATCCAAAAACAAAGCAGGCTGTAACGCTAAAGCCGTCCTTCTTTTCGATCTTATAAATCTGCCTGAGCAACGAACAACAACTCACCGTTAACTGACACTCACTCTGTAAATCACCTTGTACTGCCTTATTTCTACTTATAATATTATTACACCCCTCCTTCCTCCTTTCTCACCACATGCGCCCGATTAAACCGATTAAATCGCCCCCAAAATCGTACGCTTCCAAACACAAACGAAACCCAATCCGCCAAATGCCTATGAAATGATCAAATAATCAACTCAACCATCACTGTGTACTTTTCCCAAGTATACTTGGAATGAACCTATTTGGCTGCAAGTTCTGCGAAAAAAACGGAACCGCCGGCGAGGTGGAGTGTGATAGAAAAAATTTTGACAGCCTCCTGTGGGCCCTGGTGACCGTTTTTCAGGTATTTAAATGCAACCGACCTTTTCTTATCTTTATAATCAAAAAACAACTTCTTTTATTTTCTACGTTTTTTACACCCGTTTTCAACTTTCTATTAAAACCAGTTTCCCGTTCCCCTCCGTCGCCCGTAATGATACCTGTTTTCTACTAATACTCCATTCGCTTCGATTGTACATGCATATTACCTTGTTTGTTGGGAACGAATATCGTTTTCTTTTCTGTTTTAAAATATTGCGAGATACGACTACTTATAACCTATTCGTTGTGCACCATGTTCCGTTTGATTGTGTTGCCGCATTTCCGTTCCATTCCGTTTATGTTGTACGTATATCTTTTTTTTTCTCAACGTTATATTGATCTTTCATTTGACTGTATGAGCCGCCAACACTACCCCACAATCCTGCCGATTTAGTCGGATGTCGATCGGTTTGCGATCGAGGAACGGTGGATCGTTGCCTAGCGAAGACTGTTCAACCCAACCGAACCCACTGAGAGTGTTCTCTCTCCCTAACAGCCTTCCCGTTGCATTTCGTTGTAATGTTAGTGAACAGTAGATCCCTGATCATCGTTGCTTTTGCGCATAGTATTCACTAACAGTTTTTTCCCCTAATAAGAACCGATACTAGCGTTAGCATCATTCTAGGACACGTGTACAGAATCGTCTAACAGCAGCAATATCCTGTTCCCGTTGGCATCATTGTTTGACTAATATCGTTTCCATTCCCATACTATCATTTAGTTAGGTTTAGTTCGGTTGCCGTTCTCCGGCACATTAATTTGAACGGAATGTTCCTCTGGAGGAGCCCGCCCGATCCTTATCCCTTCTTCCTTCACCCGTCCTTGATCGATAACAGTTTTGGATGCGAATGTGAACGAAAACACACACACAACAATGTCTGAGTATTTGCATCGTATTCTTTTGTGCGCAGATTGCCGCCAGAGTGTTTTGTATTTCTCTTTCTATTTTTTGTGTGTGGAATCTGTATATTATTGCTCACTCAGTGTACAAAACAAAGAATCACACACACACACAATCCAAGTGCAAACAGCTCAGTACTGTCTGTAGATAATATTACCGATAATGAACCGTACAAACAAACCCAAACCCAAATACTCGCAATGCCTCTCCCCCCGAAAAGGTAAGTTTGTGCCGTTTTGAGCTGCAAGTTTCAACTTAAACCAAAAACTAATACTCAGCACGAATGCTCCGTTTTGCTCGATTTGTTCCCGTTTTTGTTTTCCATCAGCTCCAAGCTCATGTTGAACCATTTGTCTGGCTAGGTCAACACGGTGCGATGTTCTGCTACTCATAATTGTACACAAACGATACCAACACATTACTAATCCGTCTATCTGTATATGCGTTGATGCGTGTATCATTAACACTGTACACTATGTATATGTCGAAGTATGGAGCATTCATATGTCGATATTTCTTCAAATCTAGCATGAGTTATTGTTATGTACCATAAACTTATCTCCCAAAAAAAACGAAATGCCCTAAATTTTATCGCCATTAAAACTCTCAACGTGTAACAAATCACTACACGGATAGGCAACTTCACGAAAACATACCAAACCGTTCAGAGCCACTCACACTCTCACCACCATGCAGTTTGCTGTGTTCGAATTACACACTTCCACGCGAAATAACACAATGACCACCAGGCCTGCAACACATGCCAGCGAGAGATGCCACCCACTAAGTCTGCTTGACACACCCAAATCAGGTTTTTGATCCGTTTCTAATCAGGTGCATTTTTTGGGAAAGAATTTTAATACCATAATACCACTCCCCGCAAAATCCATCAGCCGGCCAAAGTAACTGATTAGAACCGGATTAGCAGCCCGATTAGCAATTGTTTGTCCGAGTTTGCCGAAGGACTCACAGTACTCACGCATAATGTACAAACAGCGACATTGTTTCTTCTGGATTTATTCGCTCGTGCATGAATCGTGCTTGCCTTTTTCTAATTTTCGCCTTTTTCCATCTCTGGTTTATCTTCTTCATACTCTTGTGTTGATCCAAGCCGTTCAAGATACTACACCCATAATGTCATACAATGGCCACAAGCAAAAGCACACAACCACCAGGCAACAACATAAGTCAGTCAGGGAAGTTAACTAAACATAATGGCCAAATTCCAAGTCCTTCTGTTCTGCTCATTCACCTCGAAACATTATTCTTTGGTTTGTACTACAAACAATCCTAATTCTAGTCCGCCAGCCACAAATCAATGCTGTACTAACGCTATACCATTTTTACCCTGGGCAAAGCTTAACGGCAACGAAACCATGTTCAGTACAAAAACAAAACCAAGTAAAATATATATTCACACGAAAGCGCTCGGCTTCATTTCAAACACATTCACTGCGAGGGGTAGTTCTGTACACTTTGCTTCAACTTTCAAAAAAATTGAAAAAAAAACAGGAAAACAATCAAAACGTAGACCTTCCAATTAATACACCAATTAATACACAAAACCAATACAAATAATGACACCAGTTCTTAAACGAGAAGAAATCTTAACTACTCCAACAGTTAATCATCATCCCAAACCAATACTCATTAATCAGTACAACAACAACCACAAAAAAAAACAAAATGAAACATCTGAAAGAAACAGAGTAGATAGATAGAAAGCCATTGGCACGAACAGCTCGGCTGCGATGTGAAAAAAAAATTGATGTGAAATAATCAAAACGATGTGAAGTAATTTGAGTCCTGATTGTTTTGCTTCCATTGTAACTAAGCTGCATACATCCGGTTGTTTGAAGATGCATATTTTTTCTTCCAAAGTCTGTTTTGACGCTAGAGAATCAAGAAATGTAAAGAATAACGTTAAAGATCCAAAAACCGGTAAAGCCCAAACAGAAAACGGATGTATGCACTCCAATTAAACACTATTCAGGAGAAAGGATGATAGGACTGAATAAAGTAAAAACAAACAAACAAACAAACAAACAAAAAACAAACAAACAAACAAACGAACAAACAAACAAACAACCAAACAACCAAACAAACAAACAAACAAACAAACAAACAAACAAACAAACAAACAAACAAACAAACAAACAAACAAACAACAAACAAACAAACAGACAAACAAACAAACAAACAAAAAAACAAAAATTAGATACTAGACATAATACATAATACTTGACAACAAACCCCGTTGGCACCGGTCTGCCTGTCAGTATTGCAATAAGCCGCGAGCAAGTGTCCGGAACTGGATGGTATGCATTTGGTACAAATATTAGTACTAGTGTTCGGGAATGTGCAAAAAAAATATCGCTTATCGTGCATTTCAATTCGCAGGCTAGTTTTGTGTTTACTTTCAGCGTTACGTTTGTCCTTGTTTATGTTATTGTTTCTTTTGATCGGCTCCATTACGGATTCAACAGCAAACACTACTTACTAATGAAGCTACTACGCGCTAACGCTTGCACAGAGTTTACTCCAGTACTGACAGCGAACAGACAGGTTCCGAAGAGTCCAAACAAGAAACTGTAGTCGCGAAATCATTACCTAAACTCATATTTAATGATAAATGAATGCTTTAGTGATATTGGTTCTTGCATCGTTTTAAAAACAAAACATAATTATATATATATACATATACATATATACCACAATTTATAGCATTCTTGGCATGTACCTTTTTGGAGGTAAGTTCTGTAAGTTTGTCGAAGAGAGCGGGAAAGAGAGGGAATGTACTTGTCCAGAAATTGTCTCCAAGCATCCGCAATGTGAATGCGACAGAAAACATTTCAACAATATCCTCTGGGCCACTGTTACCGTCTTTCAAGTAAGTGCCGACCTGTTGCTAGCACGTGTTTCGTATTCCGTTGCGTACTACTGCGCGTTCCTGTCTCTCCTCTGTGTGTACGTGTGTGTGTATGTGTGTGTGTGTGTGGTGTGTTCATCTGATTAAATTCGATTTCGACGATCTGGCATAGCTGCCGCGTGTAAGACAAACCAATTTCTTCGTCCTTCCTTGACTCGATTAGTAAACATTCGAAGGATGGGCTGTGTTTGTTTTTCAATCTTATGACTCTACACTTGTTGCCACATCAAGTTTGTATATCCTACTGTATTTTCTTCCACACTCTTTCTCTTTATTATGTGCGTACATGCTTGCTCGCGAAACCAACGGTTGTTTCGCCTATTCTATGTGCAATACAAAACACTTCACTTCTTATCTCTCTAAGCTCTCTGTTTGGGTCCCTTTTGGGGCCCCTGTATGCTATCTCTTTCGTTAATGTTTGCAATAATGATACGATCAATCACATTTTGTACGTTATCGCACCTTGACCCGCAATCCCGAAGATCATCTCGACTATGCTCACGAGCACATGCTATACATAAAGGTAGCATGCTCCTGGCGCAATGCTCTTAACCATCTTTGTTTTTCTATCAAACATTATTATGCGCTTAGTTAGGCACCAACACTCATGCACCAATCTTGTATGTCGTATGTTCGTTGTTACTTCCGTTATTGAGCGTTGAATGCTGTTCTTTCTATTTGTGTATCGTAGTAGTTGTGGTCCAATTCCTGTACACGGGCTATCCTCGATATCAGTTCTACGCTCTAATATATGTGTCCCGTGCTCTTCGTATGTATTAGTAGTTTGAGGATGTTATGCATTTTTAGTTCATCTGTATGCTGCATTGAAATTCATGTGTGGTTAATTAAAAAGAACGACTTCTTAAGTTTCTTACTTTCAATT
Source organism: Anopheles dirus (assembly GCA_000349145.1). NCBI lineage: Eukaryota > Metazoa > Arthropoda > Insecta > Diptera > Culicidae > Anopheles > Anopheles dirus. The sequence continues at coordinate 5,059,242 of KB672868.1, read as the reverse complement.
CAACCTGAATCGTCAATAGTAGTTAGTAATTGTAGCAAAAGTAGTAGTAGTAGTAGTAGTAGTAGTAGTATCTGTAATGCTGGTAGATCTTTGGAATGCTGATTGTAATATAATCATTACAGCCTCTCCCTCCTATCTCCTCCTATAATTATTCTCTGTAGCCGTGCGTTGTTGTACACTCTCGGTGTAATCTTTCGCTACTGTGATCTTCTACCCCTATTACCAACCTCTCTGTCGTTGTGTCGTGTATTACGTTGATCAGTGGTTTCGCGAATCCTTCTTATACTAGCCCATCGGCAACCGTTACTCTGTTTCCCGCTCTTCCCAATCAGATTCTCACACAGGAAGACTGGAATGTGGTGCTGTTCAACGGTATGGAAAAGACTAGCCATTGGGCTGCACTATACTTTGTGACCCTCATGACCTTTGGCAACTATGTCCTGTTCAATTTGTTGGTCGCCATTCTCGTTGAAGGTTTCAGCTCGGAGGTACGTACTTCACGGGCGGTGGTAGATTTTTGGTAGAAGTTTATGCCTGTCAATCCCATTTATTTCTGACGACGACGATCGTAGCGTAACGAACGACGAGAACGTGAGCAGAGAGAACTCGTGAAAGCCAAACTTAACGCGGAAGCTCTTGCTCAGGAGCAAAGCATGGAGGTGTACGATGACCAACGAAGTTTTTCAGAATCATCTACCACTGACAGCTATAATGGGTCCCGTGGCAAGTGGTACAGCGTAGAAGAGCTCAGCAAGGTATGTTCTGTATGTGTGCATATAAGTGATTGTGAACCGCAACTGATAATTATCGCTTTTAGGTCCGCAATCTCGACATTAAGTGTAACATTCAAAAGCAGCGTTTGCTCCAGCCCAACTACGAGGATCCGAAGAACGTGGCTCAAAAGAACAAGCGAGATAAGGATGTATCCAAATCGGAGCCTCATTCGAGTAAAAAGATCAAAGGGGTAAAGCTAGTCGTGCATTAGTGTCAAGTATTCCACATTACGCGAATGACTTTTACTTTCAGAAAAAGACGGAATCTTTGAAACTGTACAACATACAAGTCCAGGATCCACCGATCATCACCACTACCGCAGCAACACCTCAGGATTCTCCCAGCGGTACGATGGGATCCGGTGCGAGCTTCAAGGACTGGGATCAGGCGGACTTCGAGAAATACGAGCGTGAGAACTCCTCTCTACTGAAGCCACCCTCCATACTTGGATCGCTCAAAACGCTAGACGACCGGACGTTCTTTGAGGGCACGCCCGTCCTGAACGAGATGCGCAAGAAGCACGACAAGAATCACACCACGACCTCTTCCGACAGTCGGCTGGTCGTGATGGAGAAGCAACAGAAGAAGCTCGACAAACCACTGACCGAGTCCATGAGTGCACCGAAAGCGGTAGGTAAGGACGAAGGAGCAAATGGCGCTCTGCATCGGCAACCTTCGACGGAAGAGGGAATCCTGAACAATGGGAAGATTTTATCCCAGCCTAAAGGTATGATTGAAGGCGCAAACAGACTTACCGATCGGGTGTATTCAAGCTGCGTACTTAACACAGGATTCGGAGTAACCGACCGACGAACGCTGGATCCGCTGCTGGAGAAAAGCAATCGTATTCAAAATGACACCCAAGGCTCCAAGGCACCGAATCGGAGGCGCAGCTCGGTAAGGCGATCGTCATCGGTGAAGGTCGACAGTGGAGCGAGCAGTATTGCGAGTAATCTCAGCTCGACATCGCACCCCCGCTGCTACTACAACAATGGCAGTACCAAGTACTACTTCGATCGCAAAAACTCCTTACGGTTGTGCGACATCCGGACGCCAAACAACCGACGTCGCATGTCATCGTTCGAGCAAGCTTACCACAAGCAATCGCCGATGAGCAGCATCCGGAATCTGGAGATCAAGCATCTGCAGGATGAAATGGATAAGGGAAAGTTGGATAAGTCTTCGAATGCGTTCAAGATAGCCGGTAACAGCACGGACATGGCCGACAAGCCGACTCGAAGCGATGGGACACCGAAAAAGAAAGGCAAGGGAAGATTGAAGCAATTCTTCCGCATGGTGACACCGTACCACTTCGTTGAGGACCACGAAACGTACACGCTGTATCTTTTCCCCGAACACAACAGGTAATCGCATGGTCGCGTTCACGAAATTGTCACAGTTTTCACTCGTGTCTCACTGTTTCCTGGTGTTACAGATTCCGACAGATTTGTACATGGTTTGTCAATCAAAAATGGTTCGATAACGTCATTCTGCTGTTTATCGCGCTCAACTGCATCACGCTGGCCATGGAACGACCTAACATTCCGCCAAACTGTACCGAACGATACTTTCTCTCCACTGCCAACTACGTTTTCACCGTCGTTTTTGCGGTGGAAATGTTTATAAAGGTAAGTGCCAAGTTCTCTCGATAGAATATCACAATACGATTGCAAGATTCGTTTAAACTGCTCACATTGATCGAATCATGCAGGTGGTTTCCGCCGGGCTGTTCTATGGGACTGACGCTTACTTTACCTCGGGATGGAACATAATGGACGGCTCGTTGGTAATCATCTCCATCGTGGATCTGTTGATGTCACTGATAAGTGAGTCCAGTCCTAGGATCTTTGGAATCTTAAGGGTGAGTTTCATTTCTGTTTGGTATGCAGACACGATCAGTCAATCATCGTGTATTGTGTGCAGGTTTTCAGACTCCTGCGTTCACTGCGACCGTTGAGAGTTATTAATCGGGCCCCAGGACTGAAGCTGGTTGTCCAAACGTTACTATCGTCATTGCGTCCCATTGGCAACATTGTGCTCATTTGTTGCACATTTTTCATCATCTTTGGCATATTGGGAGTGCAGGTCGGTGTTGAAATCCGTACCTCGTGCTGATGGAAACAAATTTAACTTTTTTTATGCTTCCGCACTCGATAGCTCTTCAAGGGTACGTTCTACTACTGCGAGGGAGAAAACATCAAGGGAGTTAAAAACAAACAGGACTGCTTGGATATCGAGGGAAACGTTTGGATCAACCGGAAGTACAACTTTGACGACCTGGGCAAGGCGCTGATGTCGTTGTTTGTGCTCTCCTCACGAGACGGGTGGGTTAATATCATGTACACTGGACTCGACGCAGTTGGTGTAGATCAACAGGTAAGCAATACGCGTGCGCGTTTCCGTGTGTTTGTGTGGATGCACGAGATGGACATTAAAACTATCGCACTTACCATCTATAACAGCCGATCGTCAATTACAACGAGTGGCGCCTGCTCTATTTTATTGCCTTCATATTGCTCGTGGGATTCTTCGTGTTGAACATGTTTGTTGGAGTCGTGGTGGAGAACTTCCACCGTTGTCGTGAAGAGCAGGAAAAGGAGGAAAAGATTCGTCGAGCAGCAAAACGAGCCCTGCAGATGGAGAAAAAGCGGAAACGTATGCGGAAAGCGTAACCTGTTCCGAGCACGAGTTTAGTTTATGTTATATTTACCTTTTCTCTTCAGGAATGCATGAACCACCATACTACACCAACTACTCGCCGATGCGGCTTTTCGTGCACAATGTCGTCACGTCCAAGTACTTTGATTTGGCGATCGCCGCCGTCATCGGGCTCAACGTGGTTACCATGGCGATGGAATACTACATGATGCCGCTGGCGTTGGAGTATGCGCTGAAGATTTTCAATTATTTCTTCACCGCGGTGTTCATACTTGAGGCAGCAATGAAGTTGCTCGCGTTGGGCGTGAAGATATACATGAAAGACCGCTGGAACCAGCTGGACGTCGCGATCGTGATATTGTCGATCGTTGGCATCGTGCTGGAAGAGCTGGAAACGAACATTATACCGATCAATCCGACCATTATTCGTGTGATGCGCGTCCTGCGGATCGCTCGCGTACTAAAGCTGCTGAAGATGGCCAAGGGTATCCGTGCTCTCCTGGACACCGTAATGCAGGCTTTACCACAGGTGAGCGAACGAACCGTGCACCGTGCGGAGTACTATGATGCCTAAGTTTACCATTATTAATGTCTCTCTTTTTCTTTCTCTCTCTCTCCCTCTTGCTCTCTCTCTTCTTCTTTCTCTCCCTCTCTCCCTCTTGCTCTCTCTCCCTCTTTCTCTCTCTCTCCCTCTTTCTCTCTCTCTCCCTCTTTCTCTCTCTCTCTCCCTCTTGCTCTCTCTCTTCTTCTTTCTCTCTCTCTCCCTCTTGCTCTCTCTCCCTCTTTCTCTCTCTCTCCCTCTTGCTCTCTCTCCCTCTTCCTCTCTCTCTTCCTCTTGCTCTCTCTCCCTCTTTCTCTCTCTCTCCCTCTTTCTCTCTCTCTCCCTCTTTCTCTCTCTCTCTCCCTCTTGCTCTCTCTCTTCTTCTTTCTCTCTCTCTCCCTCTTGCTCTCTCTCCCTCTTTCTCTCTCTCTCCCTCTTTCTCTCT
>KB672868.1:4962129-5052129 GCA_000349145.1 Anopheles dirus | reverse complement strand
AACCACGCGTACGACGCCGAAGAAGAAGCAGAAGAAAACAATAACCACATTGCACGTGTCATTTTTGACACTACCACGGCCGGCTTTCCTGGGTAAACGCTGCTTTTCCCCAAACTTTTATCAGTGAATTTTGTTGTGCACAAAAACTGTATCGAAATTTGCCGAGATGGGAAAACCGAAACACATGACGAACAAACAGAATCCGTTCGCGAAGAAAAAGCGCAACAACAAGCAAAAGGTTTTGATCGCAACGCCAATTGAGGGGTCCCGTAAGGCTGCTAATGTTTTGCTATTTTCCAGTCCACCGAACCACCGGCCCGGCGGGACAAACCGTACGAAAGCATCGTGTTGGAGAACGAGTCGTTCGAGGCGTACTACAAGCACCAGCAGATCTGCAGCACCGACACGGAATGGGCACAGTTTCTCGCGCACATGCGACGCAACCTGCCGGTAACGTTCCGTATCACCGGCTCCAAGGCGCAGGCGGCGCTGCTGCTGAAGCTGATCAAGGAGGACTTTTTCGAAGAGTACTTCCGAGCGGTGAAAGAGCTTCGCAATGAGGAGCAGGATGCGCACGTCGAGCCACCGCGCTGTCTCGAATGGTATCCGCGCGAAATGGCCTGGCAATTGGAGCTATCACGGAAGGATATTCGTCGGTCGGAACCACTGTTCCGGCTGCACAATTTTCTCATCTCGGAAACCAACTCGGGCTATATCAGCCGACAGGAAGCGGTTTCAATGATTCCACCATTGGTGCTGGGAGTTCAGTCGCACCATAAGGTGCTGGATATGTGTGCCGCACCCGGGTCGAAAACGGCACAGCTTATTGAGTCGTTGCACGCGGGCGAAGGTACCACCATCCCGACCGGTTTCGTCATGGCCAACGATGTGGATAACAACCGATGCTACATGCTGGTGCACCAGACGAAGCGTCTCAACTCACCCTGCTTTCTCGTGACGAACGGCGACAGCTCCACCTTTCCGTCGATGCAGTACACAAGGGACGGAACCGTGTGTCCACTCAAGTTCGATCGGGTGCTCTGTGACGTGCCCTGCTCGGGTGACGGAACGTTGCGCAAAAATGCCGACATCTGGAACAAGTGGAACCTGGCGCAGGCTTCCAATCTACACGGCTTGCAGTACCGGATACTGAAGCGCGGTGCCGAACTGCTCGAAGTAGGCGGAAAGCTTGTCTACTCGACGTGTTCGTTGAATCCGATTGAGAACGAAGCCGTCCTGCATCATCTGTTGAAGGAATCGGATGATGCACTGGAGATCGTCGAGTGCAGCGAGCTGTTGCCGACGCTGAAGCATTCGCCCGGCATGAGCTACTGGGAACCGGCGTCGAAAGACCTCAAGTTCTACAAAACGTTCGACGAGGTGCCCGAATCGCAGCGCACTGTTTTACGACCCGGTATGTTTCCTCCATCCAAGGAGGATGCTGTCGGGAAGTATCATCTCGATCGCTGCTTGCGCATTCTGCCGCACCAGCAAAACACGGGCGGTTTCTTTGTGGCACTGCTCAAGAAGAAGAAACCGTTGCCATGGGAGACAACGGTGGGTGCGGCGAGCGACGGCCAGGAAACGGCCGAAACGCCCATAGTTGAGCCACCGTCAAAGAAAGCAAAGTACATGCGCGGCTTCAAGGAAGATCCGTTTGTATTTTTCGACGATAAGGAGGAGGTGTTTGATTCGCTCAACAAGTTTTTCCAACTCAGAGAAGGTAACGTACACCACGGCAGTCACGTGGGAGAACTTTTCAACATTGTATTCTGCTGTACACACATTTCAGACTTCGAACCACGAAACCTGCTAACGCGCTGCAAGGTGGGTAAGAAGAAAAATGTTTACTTCTGCTCGAGCATCGTTCGCGATATCGTACAGCTGAACGAGAAGCGCATCAAGATTATCAATCTCGGCGTCAAATCGTTCGTGCGTTGTGCAACGCGTAATATTGAGTGTGACTTTCGGCTGGCGAGCGAGGGTCTGGCCAACGTGAACCCGTTCGTAGGCAGCCAGCGACGAGTGATGGTACAAAAGCAGGACCTGATCGAACTGCTCTCGTGTACGGATCCCACCAAGCCACCAGAAATTTCCTCCCTAACTGCCGAAACACAACAGAATCTACAGAATGTTGGTAAGAATCCTGGTGCTGCGCTTGATTGTTCTACTTGATAGTGGAATGTTAACGGGTTTGCTTAATTCTAGCATCCGGTAGCTGCGTTCTTGAATGTATGGTAGATGATGTGAAACTATCCACGGTTGGATGGAAGGGCGCAATGAGTCTGCGTGCGTACGTGGATCAGTACGATACGATGCACATGCTGCGGTTGCTTGGAGGGGATCTCTCGAAATTCGGTAAAGTGACAAACAAGCTGCAATTTAGAAAACTTGTTTATTATAATTAATCGTGTTTTGTATGTGTTGCAGAGAAAAATAAATTTCAAGACAAACGGGCAGCAGAAGCGACAGAAGATGACGACGGTCAGAACGAAAACGACGGTACCGTAGAGGATGAGTCGAACCCTGTACCAGAATCAAATGAATAAATCGTAGTACCGTTAAAAACTTGAAGAAAACAAAAATACAATTGTTGAAAATAAAGGAGTTTTCACTATTATTTCCATTGTATTATTAATCTTATTTAATTTGTCCGTAACATTCTAACGAACTTAATAGAAGCCTCCGACAGATTAAAATATCGCTACCACCATAACCTACACCCTTCTAACATTTCTAATCTAGAAGGGGCCTGTGTTGGAACACATACTGCTACCGCGAGCTGATTGATAACGGAACTGCATCATGCCGCAGTGGAGCAAAACACAAGCAGCGAGAAGAAAGGTCGAGGGGAGTGCCCGCGCTCTGTTACGATTGGAACGAAGCTTGGAGGCCGTTACTGTTCAGGCGATCAGTTTACGAAAAGCTTCACTGCAGTGAAGAAAGTTGGGCCAATCTGTCGTACAATTGGAACATTTTTGGTGATCAACGATGGTTTCGCGCATTTTCACATCCAGCAGTCTGTGCCGGCGTGGAGGTCTGTACGGAAAAGGGTTCGATTTGCTAATGCGAAGTGCCGGTGGTGTAGCAAACCAGCGGTATGAGAGCCACGAGCGGAACGTGGTACAGTCGCCGTTCGGAAGCGTGGACATCCCGACCAAAAATGTGACCGAGTTCATCTTCGAGGGCTATGAGAAGTACGCCGACAAACCGGCCGTTGTAAGTAAAGGAAAAGCCAATTTCATGTGGAATAATCAAATGTTCATTATCGCTGTAAGAGCGCCAATCCCATGGTAGATGACTGTGTGAAAAACAGAATGGTACGTGGAACGTGTCGACAACTACCGAAAAGTCCCCCAACAACGTTGCTAGTAGGTCATTTTCGAATTTGATAAGCTTTGATAAGCCCCGGTCATATTTTGGTCCGCGCTCAATCAATCGCGCCAGGACAGGGAAGTTTGTACTTTGATCCAGATCATAATCAAGGAAGTGGAAGGAGCTACAGACGGGGAGGCTGCGATTGCTTGATCGCGGCATGCTGATAATGTACCGCGCAGTGCATTACAAAATACGGATGCGCTTCGTAAACATCGTCTGCAGTGTCTGTTTGCATTCTCGCTACGGTTTCCTAATCCCATTAACACCCACATGATTACATGATGCCGTGTGCATGCTTTCACGGCAAGGTACTCATCCCGTGTGAAATTTGTTTTACCTCTTCTTCGCAAGACATGCGGTGCATCGAAACGATCCTACACCTATGGTATGACTTACGAAATGGTCCAACGGATGGCACGCGGATTGCTTTCGCAAAAGGGATGTGCCATGCGTAAACACGACGTATTGGGACTGCTACTTCCCAACATTCCCGAATTTGTGTCGGCTTTGCACGGCGGTTTACTGGCCGGATTGTCCGTCACATTCGCCAACCCGCTGTACACCGCAGGTAAGTGAAAATTCATATTCCGGCAGGAATTCAGGCTGCGGATTGCACGGATTCACTCATCACTTATTTTTGTTTTGTCAACCCTGAAAGAGGAAGTATGCCGTCAGTTTGAAAATGCCGGTGTAACGGCCATTGTCACGTTGCCAATGCTGTTACCCGTTGCGGAAATGTTTAAAATGAAGGTGAAACAATACAAAGGAACCATCTGCATCGGGGGGAAACATGATCTCGCTAAGAATATCTACGGATTCGAGGTGTGTTTCTGTGACAAGCGAAAAGTGGATAGCATGAAACGATGTTGGTAATCCATGGATCGTTGTACTTCGCAGCAATTTTTGAAAGAAAACCACAGTAGCGAACTACCCACAATCGATGTCCACAAGACAGCCATTCTGCCCTACTCGTCTGGAACGACAGGACTGCCGAAGGGTGTGGAATTGTCGCACTTCAATCTCGTGGCCAACCTAGCACAGGGATCGCATCCTGATATATCGAAATATTATCAACCGGAGTATCGTGAGTGTCGCTGCTTTTAAAGAATGTTGTGTGCTACCGGATGCTTTGTACTGATTCTCCTCTTCACTCTTGCCATTACAGTCGATCGCAAGGAAACGATCCTGACCATTCCGCCTTATTTCCACATTTACGGATTGAACGCTATTTTACACTCCGTGCTCAAGTCCAAAAACCACATAGTATCGATTCCCAGGTATTTACGCAAAATTACATTTTTCCTTATGCCTGTATTGTGTGCATTTGATAATAATTTTAAACTATACTGACTACATATTTGAATAACTCCTACAATAACTATTGTTTTCTGTCACATGATTCTGTTTATTTTCCATTATAACTTTCTGCGCCGCATCGGTCGAGTTCGACCGATGCTGTTGAGTTTTTAATCTTGGTGGTCCCAAGGTATCACATTTTATTTTTGAAACGGTTTTGAACGTGTTAAATATTCCACAAATTACGATTGATAAAACCGTATTTGAAAATATTAACATTTCTCGGCATGGAATGCGCGAAACGTTAATCGCACACCGCTGTCTCGGAAATGCTACACGCGCTCTAGTGTGAACTCCTACACCGGGAGCTATAAACGCTGTTTGTATCACTCAAGGGATCGACAATTACCCTTGGAGGTCAACTGGAGGGCAGCAAAATTCAAAAATATGCATTCCACCGACCGTTACAGTCACATATTTTACCCCATAAAAACGACTCCCAAAAGCTACCCTCATATCCGTGGTGCATTGTGGACTCTCGGAGCAAATTTATGTGCACAATTTCGAAGTCGGCCGCACGGCTAATATCACACAGCAATCAGAGCAACCAGCGCCAACCGTGCCGCCAGCACCGGTGCAGTGTTGCCAGCGCGTCGGTCGAGCATTTTTTACGTAATCAAGTCGGGAAAAAAATGAAAACGTCACGAGCTGTCAAAACCGTTCCACGGCCTAATTTTTTTTGCTGAACGGGATGAATTTGTGGTAAAAATAATTGCTTCCCACGGAAAACGCTGCCTGAAGAAAACGCCGAACGAAAACGCGAAAAATCGTCGCGTTACGGAAGCGATACGGTGCGGATTCGCACGGGCGTGTTAGGCCGCACGAATAGGCATCCAGCCGACCGAGGAATCGGCTACGAAAAACGCAGAGTGGCAGTGCTAGCTGGCAGTAGCAGCAGCAGCAGCAGGTGCCTGGGTGGTTCATCAGTCAGATAACCTATATTTGCTGCTATTTTCTTCTTCCGCGACGTCGACGACGACGACGACGACTGGCACTTTTTTTAACAGTGCGGGGTCTCGGTCCGGCTTTGCAATAGGAGAATCCTCTCGTTGCGAGATGTCCCAGCTAGGCTAGGTAAGAGTAATCGAGTTCGGTGTTTTTTTTGTTTGTTATTTGTGCCTGTACGATGTGGTGCGTGCGTGTGCGATTTCGTCGATGGTAACGTGTCGCCGCCGCCGATCGAACTAAGCCGGGCAACAGCAAAAAAAATCATCGGAACCACCCCAAAACCCACATTGCTATCTCGTGCGTTTCTTATGCTTAACGAAAACTAGAAAAAAGTGGAAAAGCGGTGTTTCGGAGTGAAAAAAAGAGTGCCAACTTGATCTCCACTAGTCCCGTTTCTTTTCCGCACCCCTGTGTGTTCGAGGGATACCGCCACCCTACCCCATACGCACATCGCTACCTCTCCTCATGGATTGGATGTGTCAATTACTATATTTGCAGTGTTTCAATGAAACTTCCGCGTGACAAGCAAAGAAGTATGCTTTGTCTAGAGTGACATCTGGAAAATCAACATGCAAGGTGGAGGAGGGCCGTTGCCAAACGCTACGGTCATACGTAACATGGCATCGGGGACCCCCACGTCCCAGCAGCAGCAGCAGCAGCAACAGCAGCAGCAGCAGCAGGCGGACATAAAACTATCATCGCAGCAGGCAGCGATGATGAATCAGCAACAGCAGCATCAGCAGCAGCAAAATGCGCTCTACACATCGCAGCCCGTGTTTCGCGGTGCGGGCGGCGGTCAGTCGGCGCGACCGCGGGGTGCGATGCAGATATCCCCGTACCAGCAGATGCCGATGACGATAAACTTCATGCAGCCGCTGCAGCGAATACCGGCACCGTGGGCTGCCAACAATTTGCAGCTCATGTACCCGCCGTACATGTTCAACGTTATGCCGAACCAGCACCAGCCGGCGGGCGGGCGCCGACAACCGGGAGGTGAAGCCAGCATGGTAAGTGTAAGTACAGTGAAGTTATCTCTCGCCGGGTCGCAGGTGTGTCATGCGTTCTTTCGCTCTCTACCACCCCGTCTCCGCGAATAGCTCTCGCAAGTGCCGCTGTCGCAGCATCCGCACTCAAACCAGCAGCCGGCACCGATGCAGGTGACACACGAAATGATGCAGCATATGCATCCCCCGCAAGCACCGCAGCAAGTTGCCGCTGCTCATGTGACGCCGCTCGAGCAGCATCAGCAAGCGGCAACGGCAGCACAGGTGGCAGTGGTGTCGTCCCAACCACCCCACACGTCCTACTCGCCCATGTCGAACCTGATCGCTGCTCCGCCGCCACACCTGCAACCGGGTGCCGGGGCTGGTGTAGGGGTTGGACTCGGTGGGGTCGGTGTTGGTGTTGGTGGTCCCGGTGGTGGCGGTGGTCCAAATGAGCCGGCAAAACAACCGGCCAAGCGCGAGAAGCGCAAACATGCCCTTTGCATCATCGATCCGGTCACCAAGGAGGACATTCTGCAAACCATGTTCAGCGATTCAACGTCGTCATCAAATGGTGGTGGTGCGAGTGGTGGATCCTCCGGGGCTTCCTCGGTAACGTCCGCGGTATCGTCCGCAGGCACACCGGGGCCACCGCAAGTTGCACAGTCAGTTACACCGCAATTGGGAGAACAGCAGGAATATTCGGACTATACACAACCACAACAGCAACAACAGCAGCCCCCACAGCAGCAGCAGCAACAGCAGCAATCGCAACCGGAAATGGTCGTACCTGCGTCGATGGTGAGCCAGATGCCACCACCGCAGCACCTCCATCATCAACCACCACCACAGATGCTTCTGGCCGGGCATGAGCTAGGTCGTGTGCCGAACCACCAGCAGCCACAACCTCCGCCGGGGTCTGCCCATCCGCACGACCTATACGTCAGTGGCGGCATGAAGATGATGAATCATTCTCATCCGCCACCTCATTTGCCGCCCCATCTAACCGGTGAAATGACGACCGTCACTGGCACTCCCGTCGTGTCCGCCATGTCCGACGGTCCCTCGGTTGAGATACCGAATTCGTACACTAAGAAAAAGAAGCCTATTTCCGATGGTTCACTGCATCATTCGCAACAGCAGCAGCAACATCAACATGCGAAACAGCAGCACCACAACTACCATCATCAGCATCAGCAACAACAACAGCAGCAACAACAACAGCAGCAGCAGCAGCATTCACAGCATCAGCAGCACCAACAGATGCATCATCACCATCAGCAGCAGCAACAGCAACAGCAACAGCAGCAACAGCAACAGCAACAGCAACAACAACAACAGCAGCAGCAGCAACACCACCACCAGCAGCAACAGCACCAATCGCAGCATCAGCGACACCACCAACACCTACAACATCAGCAGCATTCATACGCGATGCAGCAATCACAGCAAGTCATGGCGGCAGCCCAAGCAGCAGCTGCAGCGCATGGCCAGCATCATGTAAGCCCCCATGCTCATGTGAACGCTCAAGCAGCGGCCGTAGCAGCAGTGGCAGCAGCAGCCGCCGCCGCAGCCGCCTCGAACGTCAACACCTCCGTTCCCCCCAACCATTCGGCGGTATTGGTGGACGGTAGCGAGATGATGCCACCACCTCAACATGCTGCGACTATTGTCGTGCAGCAGCAGCAGCAGCAGCAGCAACAGCAACAGCAACAGCAACAGCAGCATCATCACCACCACCATCATCATCAGCAGCAGCAGCAGCAGCAGCATCATCACCACCACCACCAACAGAATCCGGTAGTTGGGACCAACTACATGACAGAGCCCCCACCCCCAGTCGAACGGCGGTTCCGGACGATCTCGGAGAAATCGGTCACCGAGTCCACGCTTTCCTCGGATGCGGAGCCGTTCATCTACACGGGCAGCAGCAGTAGCGTAACGGTGCCAAGCACACATCTAGCGCCACCGCCGACACCAACCGTTCCTTCCTTGTCTGCGGCTGTACCAGCTGCGGTGGAGAACAGCAGCAGTAGCGGTAATATCAACAACAGCAGCAGCTCTGTTATGGAACCGACCAGAACGGAAGAGAGTGTCGACAGATGTGTAGCACCAGCTGATGTGGCAAGCACAGGGTTAGAAGAAGAGAACCCGCTGACTGAGGACGAGAACGCGAATGTGCCTCAGCGGTTGAGCGAGGGAGTCGACGTCGATGAGGAAGCCACCGACGCGATGGTCGTTAGCGTAGCGAATTTGAACATTGTCGAAGTGGAGGAACAGTCGCCCAACGTCACGTCATCGGGCACAGAATCAAGCAACGACAATGTTGCCGCGGACGAGACGGATCGGGCGGCAATTGCTGATTCGACTTTGATTATTACTACTGCCAGTAGCACGACGACAGAACTGGCGGCCAAAGCGCTGGCATCTTCCACCGCTTCCGCTGTACAGCAGGCGAATAACGTTTTAAATAAGGAACTTAGCGCTAAGCAAACCTTAGATAATGATAATTTTAATAATAACAGAGTGGAATACACCAGAAACTTAAACTCGATAGACGCCGACGGTAAGGATGCTGCACCGTCCGGCGATGTAAGCGTACAGGCGCAGAGTTCTCTGGCCGTCAGCAGCGAGATGCCGAAGGCAGCCGCGACTGACGATGCACGCGAAAAGCAGCTCCCGCCTGGCGTTCCCAGCGAGACTGAAACAGCGAACCCGAGCGAAGTACAAACGATCGCTCCAGTGGCGGCGACGGCGTCATCTCCCTCTTCAGCCACTAATGTTATTGGCAACCGGTTGGATAGCAATCGCAACGTTGTTACCGTGGTAACTCCACCCACTCAACCCGAAGCGATACCGGTGATGGCAGCGGCGGCGGTGATGGCGGCGGCGGCAGTGGCAGCAGAGGACGATATAGCAGCGACCAAGCTGGAGAAGCAAACATCAATCACAACGATGGCGGGTGGCGAGCCATCTGTCAAACCGACGTCGGTGGCTTCTATGGCAGCACCAACGGCGGCACTCGGCGCATCAGCAACAGTAAAGAAAAGCAAGTCGATCACGCTGATACCGTACAATCCTGATCAGTGGAGTCCGGAGAATCCGACCGGGAAAAAAAAGTACACACGTGACCAACTTCTGATGCTGAAAGACACGGCACCGGCACTGGAGAAACCGGCTAACCTCCCCAATGGTCTGGAGAATGTGCTCGCCCGAACCAACGTGCCGAATGCGATGGGTGGAGGAGGTGGTGGTGGTGGCGGAGGTAATGCTTACATGAAGAACAACGAGATGTCGCTGCTTCCGAACTTCATGATGAAGGGTGGCGGTGGCATGGGCGGCCACAATAACCCGGTACGGCAAGCGTTTGTGGTAAAGCGTTCGTCGCAGCAGGGAAGTGCAGGCGGCGGTGGCGGAAGTCAGTCGGGTGGTGGCTCGCAGGCCAACAAGCAGTCACAACAAGGCATGAGCAAAACGGGATCCAAAATCATCAAGCTAAACCTGCAACTGAATGAGGAGGTGAAATTGAACGAGAGCGCAAACGCGTGGCGGCCGCGACACCTCCAGAACAATGACAGCATCGACCAAGAAGAGCGCGAAACGCAGGAGATGCTGCGGAACCTGCGCAGCATCCTGAACAAGCTAACGCCGGAGAACTTCGAGAAGCTGGTCGAGGAGGTGAAGAGATTCTCGATCAAAACCGAGAAGCAGCTGGAGGGCTGTATCAAGCTCGTGTTCGAGAAGGCCATCTCGGAACCGAACTTTGCGCAGGCCTACTCGAAAATGTGCTCCCAGGTAGGCTCGATCGCGGTCCACGATGGGAAAAGTGACTTCGGCCAGCGGCTGATCGATCGCTGCAAGACGGAGTTCACAAAACGGCGCACGGAGCAGGCGCAAGCGATACGCGAGCGGCGCGCTAAGCTGGAGGAGAGCAACGGGCTGAGCAAGGACGAGTTCGATGAGCTGAAGGAACAGTTCGAGGAGGAGGAGTTCAAGGTACGGCGGCGAGCTGTCGGCATGGTGCGGTTCATCGGCGAGCTATACAAGGATGGGATGCTGCAGTCGAGCATCATGCACGACTGCATCGGGATGCTGCTGAAACAAGACCCGGAAGGGAAGGAGGACACGCTGGAATGTCTCTGCAAGCTGCTGACGACGGTCGGTGCGAAGCTGGATCGGGCCAATCAGAGCGGCAAGCAGGGCTCGACCACCGGAAAGCCGCAGTCGATGAAGAAAGAGAGCATGCAACAGCCACTTGATCGGTACTTCGAGCAGATGGAGCGGATCGTGCTTAACCGGGAGCAGAACAAGATCAGCAGTCGGATTCGCTTTATGCTTCAGGACGTGATCGATCTGCGACGCAACAACTGGATTCCGCGCCGCCAGGAGCTGAATCCGAAGACGATCTCGCAGATAGCGCGGGATGCTGAGGCGGAACAGACCCGCATTAACATGCTGAACTACATGCCAGGTAAGGATGGCCGTGGTGGTGGCGGACGGGACGGCTATTCTGGTGATATGGGCCGCAGCAGTGCCTTCGGTGGCTCTGGCGGCGGAGGTGGTGGCATGTTCGGCAAGCTGTCATCGTCGGGTGGCGGTGGTTACAATCAGGGAGGCGGCAGCCTCGGCCGGGGTAGCAGCGGTGGCGGTGGTGGTGGTGGAGCAGGCGGCGGTGGTGGAAGCGGTTCCGGCAAGGGCGGCCGACTGCAGAAAGACGACGATGGCTTCCAAATAATTTCGAACAACCGCAACAGCAATCGTGCGATCGCGATCGATCCAAAGAAGCTGAACCTCTCGATGAACGTCGATACGCTGCAGTTGGGCCGGGCTGCCAATTATCAAGCGACCAAGTGGAAGACGAACATGTTCGCGACACTCGGCACCGATGAAACCACAACGTCGGCCTATTCGTCCTCCAGTACACTAGCCGATCGTGACAGTAACGAGCGTGATCGTGAGCGTGAGCGTGAGCGTGAGCGTGATCGTGAGCGTGAGCGTGATCGTGATCGTGATCGTGATCGCGACCGTGATCGCGACCGTGATCGAGGATCGAGCAAGGACTCGTATCACAAGAGCACGATGGAGCGTGATCGCTATGGGCGATATGGTAGCAGCAGCAGTCAGAATGAAGATCGTTACTCCCGATCGTCCCGGGAACCGTCTTCATCTGCTGGTGGCAGCATACGTACGATGGAGATTCTCGATCGCGATAAGGAACGTGAGCGAGACAGAAAGATGGCGGCACCGCCAATGCAAAGCAGAGGCGGTTCCGGCAACCAATCGCAACAGCAGCAGCCACCAAGAATGAACCGAATGGGACAGGGTTCATCATCGACTTCCAGCTCCGCCGGACAGTTTTATCAGCAAATACAGATGCCTCCTGCACCACCTTCGTCGTCAACGTCTGCGGCCGGTCCTCCAGCGAACAGAGGTAGCGGCAGCGGCAGCAGCAAGAACAGCGCACTGGCCCCAGCGCCGGTCAGCCGTAGCAGTGTTGGTAATTATGATCCGATCGAAGAAGAAACCGAAACCAAGCTGAACGAGTTAGCCGAGAGCTACGTCAACGGGGTACCCAACCGCATGGCGGAACTCTTCGAGACGCTGCAGAAAACCGTCAACCCGGAGCATTACTACTACCTGGCGAAGCGAATGTTCCACAATAATCTCGAGCGGGCGGAGAAAAAACGCAAGATCGCGTCCGAGTTTGTGGTGGTATTGCTGCGCAACAACATGATCACGCCGGCTGACTTCCGGTACGCGCTGAAGGATCTGTTGACAGACGCACACGACATACTGTACGACCTCCCGGAATTGTGGAAGTGTCTGGCCGATTTCTTCGTTCCTCCACTCCACGAACGGCTGATCGCGTTCGAGGACGTGCAGCAGTTGGTGAGCAGTTCGTACAAACCGCACAACATATTCTGTTGGAATCTGCTGCACGCGGTACTGCACGGGTACGAAACGGCTTATGGCAGGGATGCGACCACATTGGTGTGGCGCGAGGCCGCCCTCCACCCGACCGACTTCTACAACCCGCCGAGTGGCGCAAGCATGCCGATCGAGAAGTGCATCGACGAGGCAGGGCTGGGCTACCTGCTCGAGTGTGAGCCGGGCGTTAACATGCGCACGGTCGCGTTTCGCGTCGCGCAGTTCCTACAGTGCAAGGCACACAACGAACAGATCTTCGGCTGGATCGAAAAGTTCGTGGGCGACCAAGTGACGTCGGCCGACTTTATCCGAACGCTCACGACGACCGTCCTGGAGCACTGCATCGAGAACCGGAGGCTGAACCATAAGGAGTTCGAGCGCTGCCTATCGGTGCTGCAGAAGTACATCGAGATGAAACCGGAACGCGAGTTGGAGGCATTGTACGCGGTCCAGCGACTCGTGGTGAAACTGCAGCATCCGCCCGGTCTACTATTTGCGATCTTCGAATTGCTGTGCGAATGCCATGTGATATTGGAAGGCTTCATGAAGTGGAATGAGTCGAACGATCCGCTCGAAGCCGAGGGCAAGGGCGTCTGCATCAAGTCGACCATGCAGTTCTTCAACGAGCTGATGGAGTCGATCAGCGATAGCAGCGACGAGGACACGCCGACCAGTACCGGTGGCGACAAGGACACCCAGAGGAAGGGCGTGGGCGTCGAAGATTTAGCAAACAGTGGTGGCGATAAACATAAGTAATGCGTTTTCGATCGGGAGGAATGCGGCACGGATTGCGGCGAAGTGTATGAAAACGAAACAGTGTGATGGGGTGGAAGGACGGATCTCACGATGCTCTCCATCTCTCCCCTACTGTTCCAGGACATATTTCATCCCCGCCATGCTTCCTACGCATTTCCTCTCACATTCTATCTCGGTGCGATTCGATCGTGTAACAATCTTGTTCGATTCGTATTTTTTATATACAAAACAAAGCATCCTCGCCCCCCCCCCCCCTTCTCCTCGCCCGCACCATACAAAAAAACCTACACTATACCCTCTTATTACCAAGTAAATAATCGACTATTACAAAACCTTCGCTCCACGGGAGGGGAGGGACAAAAGTAGGCCGAGGATTGGGGATGAGGATTTACTCTGCGTATATAGTAAAAGAAACAAAAACAACAGCAACCACAGTAAAAATTCACGAGGCAGGGAAACGCGGAACGAAAAAGCAAAAACAAAAAGTGTTTAGTGTACAAGTAGTAGTATGATGCCACGGGAGAGCAGGCGTGCGCGCGCGTTTATGTGTGTGTGTGTGTTGTGCTCCGTGTTAGTGTTGTATGTGTATCCTGCTGATGTTGTGGGTAGGTGGTGCGGTGCCTGTTCCGAAGCGAACTAGCGGAGCGAAGACGGTATGTGCAGAGGGAAAGCGTAACAAACGAACTGCTGCTGCTGCAAACAAACAAACCAACAAAACGCATCCTTTCTCGCATCCGGTACATCCCGAAAAGTTCGCGTAGGTGCACGCGATAACACAGAACAGGTGCACGGATGATCAACTGATAATGATGCTGCTGCTGATGATGATTGCGTGGAACTGATATTGTTTATGCTGCAAACAATAATCAGTCCTCGATTACTACTATTACACACGCTTACATCAACACTGCGGAACACATACACACGGACACGGATGATCATAAACACGCAAACAATAGCATACATACAGACACACAAACGGGCCCCCTGAAATTGCATAAACACACAAGTAATGATTATAATGATAAAATATAATTAATAAATATGGATACCGTTAAGATCAACATTTATTTACATGCATAAATATATACATATATATTTATAAATAATTATCGAATAAAGTATCTGGTGAACCACACAAAAAAACGTTACTTTTCGTTTCCTCGCCTTCACCAGTGCGATGGCAAAAGATTGTCCTACATCTGAATGTACCTTGTACTCGTAAATTGTTAGATATTATATCATAAATCAGGATGAGTTGTTTCCACTTGAACGAAAAGAGTACTTTAATTATTAATTGGTGTGAGCTAATTCTCCAAATTTGTTTAACGTCATACATGAAAATGATCCTTTGTAACTCTCTTATCCAAAGCGTATAGAAGAAGTAGTTCCTCTTGTGAAGTAGAAAGTAGACAGACAGGTTTTCGCAACCATTTGTCAAAAGTACACCAGGATAGGAAACAAGCCCACACACATATTGTTACTCAAGTACAGTTCTCTTCCCACTAAAACAGATTTATCCCGGAGGATTACATCCAGTGTCTGGCCGAGTTCCGGCCTCAGTTCCTTTTTGTGGTACCGTCCCTGCTTCTCTTCTTGGCAACACATCCGAAAGTTACGCCGGACCTGCTGTCGAGCGTTGAATCTGTGCTGGTCGGCGCGGCGCCGGCTTCGCTGCAGCTGCAGGAGAAGTTCCGCCAGAAGGTCGGGCGCGATATTGACATCGCCCAGGGGTACGGTATGACCGAGAGCTCACCGGTGACGCTTTGCACGCCGCACCGCTACGACCAGTCGAAGGTCGGTACGTGCGGCCAGCTATACCCGAACACGGAAGCCAAGATTGTGTCGCTCGCGGACGGCAGCAATCTCGGACCGCATCAGTCGGGTGAGCTGTACCTGCGGGGGCCACAGATTATGAAGGGGTATCTGAACAACGAGGCAGCCACCAGGGAGACGCTCGCCGAGGGCGGCTACTTGCGCACTGGTGACGTCGCCTACTACGATAAGGAGGGATTTTTCTTCATTGTCGACCGCACAAAAGAGCTGATCAAGGTGAAGGGTAACCAGGTGAGTGTAAAAGTCTGCCGGCGGCGTTGATGAATGAGATCGCTTCAATTGACTATGGTTCGTTAATGTTGGTACTGGAGGATTCAAATTTTGTTTCGTTCTTGGACATGATGATCCCAGCTTCCAGGTGATTGCTCTTTTCTATGGTCTAAAGGTCGTATTATAGCACTACAATAATCAATTATCCTGATGTAAACCCGTACGGGTGTGAATCGACAATGGATCTATTAGCAGAACGATTGCGAGTTGCAGAGAGACTTCGCAAGACCAGACACTTTTATGCGATGTCTTAGACATTTTTATCAGGAACAGGCCGAGACAGTGTAACCGTTTCTCAAGCAAGATTGTTTACAGCAGAAGCAGCATCATTTCGATAGGAGAAAGATAATGGTTTGGTTTAGTGTTTTTGTTTATTTGTCATATAAAAAGTTCCATTATGAATAGCATTAATACATATATCGTAGCAGCCTATCCCGTCCACCTAGCCGGCGTGCAGATACCGGACGAACAAACGGCAAGGACATTGTACCTCCGATGCAGAAACTATCGATCGTTGCTATCGTTTTAGAGCAAACCGTCAAAAACTGCGCACATTACGGCGTCATAGAGATGCGAGTGGGGCAAACGTTTACTGGTCCATCATCTCTACGCTCGACTCGTCGATGTCCATCACATTATCGTCCGCTTTCGGGTCTTCCTCGGCGGCCATTTCGGTGGCTGCAGGTTCGCCCGCCATGTCCACCTCTTCCAGCACGGCCTCTGCCGCGGGCACGGCGACTCCAGTCGTGGCGGACGCGGCAGTTGCCACCGCCGCCAGTTCCATTTCCAGTTCCGGAGTACTGTCCACTGATGCCCCAACCGTCGTCTCCGAGCTGGAAGAAGCTTCCATTTCAGCTACACTTGTTCCCGTCGCGGCAACAGTCGCTTCCGTTGGCACGGGAGCGGAGATGGCATCACTCTCACCGGAGGAATGTTGCTGTCCGTCAATCGATAGATTGCTTTTAGCTGGAATCGCCACATCGATCGTTTCACTTTCACTGCTAGTTTCGGTCGCTTTCTCTGCCGGAGGGGAAATGCTGCTTGCTTCAAGGACATTCTCTTTGTCAGACTCGTCGACCAACTTTGCCAGCGATTGTGCAGAATCCGAGCCATCACTGCATGGTGGCTTGGTTTCTTCCGACGGTGCTTTCGCCACTACTGGAGGAGCGTCCGACTCTTCGGTGCTGGTTGGCACCTCTGCTTTACTGGCGCTAGCGGAATCAGTCACGTCTGTTGCCGATGCTACGTCATCGTGCTTTACCATTTTAGCTTGCGGTTCTCCGTCGTCGTCCGTTGTTTGAAGTTCCTTCACATCAACATTGTCACTAGCGGTCGGTGTTGTGTGAGATTTGTTTTCGTCCACCTGCTCGGTTTCGGAGTCCACCGTTGCCGCTTGGGGCTCATCCTTGTTTTCTTCCCGTGTCTCAGCTTCCCTCACATGCTCGTCCTCGCGCACGGCCTGCACGGATTCATCCTTCTCGTTTGTGGTGGAATTTTCAATGGGCGCTTTTCCAGTTGCATCTTCCTTCTCTAATCGCTCGTTTGTGTCCTTAGGCATCGGTGGGGATGTTTCGAGGGATGCTTCGAGTAATGGTGCTGCAATATCCCCATCGGTAGCATTTTCATTCGTGTCGATAACACTCTGATGCGTGTCGGAATGTAGGCCTCCTTTGCCGGATTGGTTTGCATCGTCGCTGTTCAGGAAGGATGTCCCAACAACGCGGCCGCCGTTCATTTCGCTACCTTCACCAACACGCTGCGAAGCGCCTACATCCACAAGCGAGCTGTGTAACGAACCGACCGGATCGCTCGAGTCCGGTAGCAGAGCGTCCGCTTCCAAGTGGAACTGCTCGTTGTCCATCTCGATATCGACGTTCACCTCCAAGTCCCCGTTCACTATTGAGTCGAGCGAATCGCCATTTTCGCTGTCACTTCGACGACGACCTGGCTCCTGCGTGCTGACCACTGAGAATTGGAAGAGAATGAATTGTAGTTTTTCCTGTGTAAGATATAAATATCTTTTTCCCCGTGCCCTAGGTGTCACCAACGGAGCTGGAAAACATAATTCTCGAGTTACCCGAGGTTGCCGACGTCGCGGTGGCCGGTGTTCCGGATGAAACGGCCGGCGAGCTTCCGCGTGCCTTTGTCGTGCTAAAACCCGGTACTGAGCTGGACGAGAAGGAAGTGCAGGACCATGTCAAGGAGCGGGTGGTCAAGTACAAACAGCTGGCCGGTGGTGTAGTGTTTGTGAGGGAAATTCCTCGCAACGCGGCCGGCAAAGTCATCCGACAGCAGCTCCACATGATTGCCGCCCAGTTCGAGGACTGAAGCCGAGCATATACTACTTAGAGCTAATACTTAACCGTCTTGTACAGCAATAAAGAAGACCATTTTGTTTTACCCTTTCTAACCCGCTTGGTATGCGTAACCCTGATCATTCCGAAACGTGTCGTTAAACTTACCCAAAATATTCTTTTCCACCGCACGCATGAACTTGTCGATCCGCGTGTATTGTTTGCGTGGTTCGGTAAGCAGCTCACAGATGCGCTGCACCGTGAAAGGTGCGGAATTGAACGAATCCAGCCGCTCCAGTAGCGAACGCTTCATTCGCTCGAAGTTGAACGGATCCACGTTCGGGCATTGTGGGATATCTATGTTCGGAAGAGGTATGAGAGACTTTATTAGAGCGTCACCAGATCGAAATATAACCGATGGTTTACCTGCGATGCTAGGCGTATTGTGATGGAAGTCGGTTATTACGTTGACCAGCTTTTCCCGGAACAGTGGCTTCACCAGCACCCAACGGTACAGCGTATCGCCCGTGCGAGCAACAAAGTTCAGGTAGTCCTCGAGCTCGCGCGGGATGTCCTTCTGTTTGGACTTGGTGAAACGCTCGAGCAGCAGCAAAATCTCTTCCTGATTTTCCATCGTCATTGAAGTAAATTAGCTTCTCGAAGCGTGTGGGACACAACAGATTCAGAACTTATCAAAAGATGCGCTGCTGCTACCTTTTCACGACAATGCCGATTTTTTATTCCGCTTCTTGGTAAAGCGGCAGCAGTTTATACACGCGCTTTCAGTTCTTGTGTGGGTTCTTGTGTCACGACGAGCGGTGGTGTAACTGCTCCGCTACACCATCGAGATACACCGCATTCGAGGCAGACGCTGCGAAATGAATTCAGATATTTCTTTGGGTTTCTTTGAATGCATTTGCTTCAACGATGTTTCAAGGAAAAAAAAGTTTGATAACCGGTGGATGAACTAAAGTTAAATAAACCTGAACAGAAAAAAATGTGGTGAAAATTCGGAGGTAGAAGTTGTTGACATTTGGGACCGTAGAGTGATTGGTTTATACTACCAGGTTGTAGCAATTTGTGTAGTTTTATATAGCAATTCAATGCTTCACCACCACTTTTACATCAGAAACTGATTAAATGTTGTGTCCTTTATAGTAGGTGCATCTAATACGCTCAAATTGATATGAATACTATCCCCTGCAAATTGTTCAACCGGCACAATTGAACAGCCGGTATGCAGCATGTGTATTAGCATCAAACAACCCGGAGGAACGTCAACAACCGTGTTAGATAACAACAGGCTCCAGTTCAAAACAACACAAAAATGAACGTCCTTACGCGAAATTTTGCTCAAAATTTGTTCAAATACAACGGTGCTGGCTTTATTCAGGGTGCTGTGCGGAGTTTCTGTGCGGCAGCACTGAACGGCAAGGAAATAGAGAAGCTGGTCAACAACAACAAGGTGGTCATTTTCATGAAAGGCAACCCGGACGCTCCACGGTGCGGGTTCAGCAATGCGGTGGTACAAATTCTGCGTATGCATTCGGTAAAATACGACAGTCACGACGTGCTGCAGAATGAATCGCTCCGGCAGGGTAAGGCAGAATTTGATGTTGCCGTCAAGAATCACTAGATATTCGCATTAATGTTTCCCCCATACCTTCGCAGGCATCAAAGACTTCTCTAATTGGCCTACCATCCCGCAAGTGTTCATCAACGGAGAGTTCGTCGGTGGATGCGACATCCTGCTGCAAATGCACCAGAACGGTGAACTGATCGACGAGTTGAAGAAGGCTGGCATCGAGAGTGCACTGGCGAAGGAGTCGGAGAAGTGAGGAGGGATTAGAGGCCGGATGATGTGCTAATAAAATTATCGAGTTATCCAAAGCAATCGCCGTCTAGTTATCTAAGTGTCAGCCAAATTTTCGGTGGCTAATTTCACTTTCAACCGGTATTGTATCAAGTTGGATTTGCATAAAAAAGATAGGCATGCAGGTTGTAGGCTCATATAATCAGGCCGCGATAATCGTACCCACAACGAGAGTCGAAGCGAATATGTGACGTAGTTTGAATGATGCTGCTCCTTATCTAGGAAATGGAAGTAGGAACCGAACTGCTGATGTGCTACATTTCAGAATCCTCCACGGCAACACCGGACGGTGCGATTTCGGTCTCGATGTGTGTACGTCAACCGCGGTGGCGTAAATGTAAAACAATGTATGTATGCACGCGCAAGAATCGCGACACACATGTGTGTTTGTGTGCGTGGGATCTATCGTTCGCGAAGCCGGTCTCGCGGTTTGGCTGCTCTGCTGTTGTCGCGACAGAACACACACACGCGCGCTATAGCAACAAATTCAAGTTCATTAAATCGGGGGGTCTGTCTGTCGCCTGCGGTGCTGTTGATTGCCGGACAATCTTGCGCGTTTGGGGCCCGATCGCCTGCTTTTAGTCTCGCAGTTATTTTAGATCCGGCGACCAGACATAACGTGGTGTTTGCCAAGCTCCGCCGCCGTTGTTCGCTGATAACTCTCACTTTCCTGTGCGCCCAGTTGGAATTTTGAGAGGTGTGTCTGTATTTAGCAAAATGGCTCTTCTGCGACTTGTTGCTACCGAGGTAAGTGACTGCGGTTTTTATTTCTATTTTCCGGTTGTTTTTTTCGTGCACTATCTTAAATTACGCGTGTTAATAGCGTTTAATATCGCTTTGCGTAACACCGTATATTTGTGCGCGGAATTCATCGTATTATCTATTAATATTTGGGGAGCAGGTTCAAGGTCATCCACGCTCGATTTTCGGATTATTGACCCACGTGTTTGGTTACTACGCCGCACCGATATAAATGAAAGTTAAATTTTCGACTGACCGTATACCATGCGGACAATTTGTGCCTACGTGTGTACACCACAAGTGGAGACAAGTGGAGTCTCTGAAATTAAAAAAAAAAAAATCTTCACTGCGTATCTACGGGCGCCCGTATCGTACGATAACTAAGGTTTATCATTTCTACGCATTGTCACATGTGGTGTTGTTGAAGACGTAACGAAATTTTCGTGGACAGCTAATTTCATCCTCCGGGAAGAACGGCGTGTTTTGAGACATTGGGGCTGGTGATGTAGAATTAGCATACGCCAATGCGTTCGTGCACGGTCGTCCAGTATGCGTGACAGCGCGACGATACACCCGTGTAACTAACACCAACGTTGGAGCACAGCGCGATCTGAAAGCGATCGCGGTTGCCTCTTGCTAATGAAGTTCAATTGGTACCCTGCTCGTTCGAGAAGGGCAGGTAGGAAGGGTCGTACCAATGATCTACGCCACCTTTGGAGGTCCTTTGGGGTTACGCGGAACTTTAAATTGGAGATTTTTCTACCGTATAAATTCTCAATCAACGTGGCATGCCTTTTTCGGATAAAAATCATCCTTTTGGATTAAAATTTTGTATTTTAAGTACAATTTTACATTTATTTATCTCATTTGGTGTGCAAGCAGTGAATTATGTTTTTTTTCATTACAACCTTTTTCAAATTAGTGCCGCCATGCACTGCAACGTGGCTACAGCACGGCTTCCGTGCCGACCACGAAGATGTTCATCGATGGCAAATTCGTCGACTCGAAGACGAAGGATTGGATCGATCTGCATGATCCCGCTACGAACGAGGTGGTAACGCGCGTCCCCAAGTGCACTCAGGACGAAATGCAGACCGCAGTCGAATCGTCCAAGAAGGCCTTCAAGGTAGGTGCTGCAACGACGCGTAGAATGTGGAATATACTTAGAAAAACACCGTTTTCTTTCTTCAATCGAAACAGACCTGGCGTCAGACGTCCATCCTGACCAGACAGCAGGTCATGTTCAAGCTGCAGCACATTATCCGCAACAACATGTCGGAGCTGGCCAAAAGCATCACCAAGGAGCAGGGCAAGACACTGATCGATGCCGAAGGCGACGTTCTGCGTGGACTGCGTAAGTGGCTGGATTCTTATTTTTTGCGCCGTTTCGTCCTCACTGTGCCGTTGATATCGTTTCCATGTTTCCAGAGGTCGTTGAACACTGCTGCAGTATCACGACGCTGCAGATGGGCGAAACTGTGCCGAACATTGCGAAGGACATGGACACCTACTCATACACGCTTCCGCTCGGTGTGACGGCCGGTATCGCACCGTTCAACTTCCCCGCCATGATTCCGCTGTGGATGTTCCCGGTGGCGATCACGTGCGGTAACACGAGCATCATCAAACCGTCGGAGCGCGTGCCGGGCGCCACGATGATGCTCATGGAGATGCTGAATGAGGCCGGCTGTCCGCCCGGTGTCGTTAACGTCATTCACGGTGCTCACGATTCGGTCAACTTCATCTGCGACAATCCGGACATCCGGGCCGTATCGTTCGTCGGATCAGATCAGGCCGGCAAGTACATTTACGAGCGCGCGGGACGCAACGGCAAGCGCGTGCAGTGTAACATGGGCGCGAAGAACCACGGTGTCATTATGGCGGACGCCAACAAGGAGAACACACTCAACCAGCTGGCTGGTGCGGCGTTCGGTGCCGCCGGACAGCGTTGCATGGCTCTCTCGACGGCTGTGTTCGTGGGCGAGGCAAAGAACTGGATCCCGGACCTGGTGGAGCGTGCCCGCAAGCTGAAGGTGAACGCCGGCCATCTGCCCGGCACCGACCTCGGACCGGTCATTTCGCCCCAGTCGAAGCAGCGCATTAACGAGCTGGTTGAATCCGGCGCCAAGGAGGGCGCGAAGATCGTGCTCGACGGCCGGGACATTAAGGTGGAAAGCTTCGAGAAGGGTAACTTCGTCGGCCCGACCATCATCAGTGACGCGAAGCCGCATATGAAGTGCTACACGGAGGAGATCTTTGGCCCGGTGCTGGTCTGCCTGTCCGTAGACACGATCGACGAAGCGATCGAGCTGATCAACGGCAACCCGTACGGTAACGGAACGGCCATTTTCACCACGAACGGAGCCACGGCGCGCAAGTTCGTGAACGACATCGACGTCGGACAGGTCGGAGTGAACGTGCCGATTCCGGTGCCGTTGCCGATGTTTTCGTTCACCGGAAGCCGCGGCAGCTTCCTGGGCGATTGCCACTTCTACGGCAAGCAGGGCATCAAGTTCTACACGCAGACGAAGACTGTGACGCAGCTGTGGCGCGAGGGCGATGTGAGCCACGCCAAGGCGGCCGTTGCTATGCCAACGATGAAGTAAATGCTGCGGCATGTCTGTGCCATTAACAACAGAACACGGAACATGGAACTGATTACACAGCGACAACGAACGACGTCTTCCAGATAAAGTGCATTTAAAATTGATTCGTTTTTATAAAACAAATCACGCTAGTGAAATAAAGATGCCTCATATGCTTTGCTCCTAAGCGATTGCATCAATTTTTATTTCAAGCGTACCCATTCGTTTGAATTTTGCAAAGAAATAGCATTCACTTTTCAATTTATTTAACATTTTGTTGTTGAAAGGCTTCATCTTTAGATTGTAAATTCCCATGAAAATTTAAACATCCTTTGAATTTATAAAAGAAAATAAAAAATATTAAAAAGTTATTACCGGACCAATATTGCGAAAGAACTGTACCACTGTGATACCGTTGCACCGCTGTCAGTGACAGCAGCAAAACAACAACAAACCCGACTGATCGATTAGCACAGATTTGTGTACTCCCCGGGAGTTGGCATAAATCGTAATTTCTCGGCCGAAATAACTGTGCGTTCTCGCTGCAATATGCACGATGCATATATTGTCTATCCGCCGGAGAAAATCTCCGTGCAGATAGAATCGATGGCCGCCTTTGGTGAGTAGCGGAATGTGCAGCCAAATTACTTTTCTCTTCTTCAGTGACTCATAACGCCCATGTTTTGTGCGTGGATTTACACCCCATATTCGCAGATAATAAACTTATCCTCGGCACCAGGCAGGGCCATCTGCTGATGTATTCGTTCGAGATGAATACAGAAACAACCAAACTCGACCTGCAGCTTCTGCAGTACGATAAGAACTTCAGCAAAAAGCCCATCACCCAGATCGACGTCATACCGGAGTACAAGCTGCTGTTCAGCCTGACCGATGGGCTGCTGAGCGTGAACGATTTCAGCCGCCACGGCTTTCCCTTGATTCATTCCGCCCAGCGCACCAAGGGTGCGAACGTGTTTGCACTGGACGTATTGGTAAGTAGTTACTTCACACGGTGCTCCTTGCGACCGGTATCATTTCGTATCGTCTTTCATGTGATTTTCTAGAGATCTAAATCGTTGACGAGCGAAATTAAAATCGTTTGCCGGGTGTGTGTGGCAGTGAAACGCAAACTGCTGTGCTACTACTGGAAGCAGGATCACCTACTCCCGCTGGACAGTGAAATCGATTTAAACGATGTACCAAAGACGGTCGCGTGGAATAATAATTTCATCTGCGTCGGCTACAAGACGGAGTACGTCCTGTACGATGTGAGTAATGCGTGTTGCAATCCTTTTCGAACCGAGTTTTAATGATAAAATGCCCTCCGTACTCTTACCGCTAGATGTCCGGGACGCTGCCCCGCAAAGTAGATCTCTTTCCGACGAGTTCTTCCAAAACCATCGAACCGTGCATTACGCTCATCGAGGACAGTGTGTTTGCGGTGGTAAAGGACGAGTTTCTCATCACGATCTACGCGGAAAAGTATCGTGTAGACGATCGGGAAGGACCGAACAGTATGTCCGGGTCGGTAAAACCGGTCGATGCGATCGCGTCCGTGAAGGCGGACGCGGCCAAACGCACGATGAACCTAAAGTCGCTGATCTGGAGCGAGCCGTTCCAGAGTCTGGTGTGGGACGAACCGTACGCGGTCGGACTGATAAATGATGCGATCGAGGTGCGCGTGTTCGATAACGTGCAGGATAAGGGCACACTGATACAGAGCATTCCGCAGCTGCAGAAGGCACGATTCCTGGTGCGTGGCAAGCAGGGCCTGCTGTATGCGGCATCCGTCTCGCATCTGTGGTGCATTCAGGCGGTGGATATTTCCAAGCAGCGGAAACATCTGCTGCAGGAGGAAAATTTCCAACTCGCCCTGAAATTAACGGTATGTGTGCGGGGCTTCGTTAAATCGCGTTTTACGGTAATCGTGCGCATGTGCTCTTCTTTTGCAGCATATCTCCGATGAAAGTCCCGAATTTAAGGCAGCAAAGATAAACGAAATTCAAACGCGCCACGCGTACAATCTTTTCGTGAACAAGCACTTTCGCGAGTCGATGCAGGAATTCGCCCAGCTCGATACCGACCCGATCGATGTGATACGCCTGTTCCCGGACCTGCTGCCGGACAGTGGCAAAAACAAACTCAGCCTTTATTCGGACAAACCGGCCCCGGTGTTAGACGAAAAGGAGCTGGAAAATGCAATCCTCGCGCTTATTGATTATCTTACCGAGAAGCGGTTCCCGATGCGGAAAGGCGCTAAAACAAACCCGGACGGTACGACCGACAAGAACGTGGCGGCCCTGCTCGCCATCATCGATACGACGCTGCTGAAGTGCTATCTGCTTACCAACGATTCGTTGATCGCACCGGTGCTGCGCATGAACCACTGCTATCTGGAGGAATCCGAGCGGGTGCTGAAAAAACATGAAAAATTCGTCGAACTGATTATTCTGTACCAGACCAAGGGTCAACATAAACGTGCACTGCAGTTACTGCATGCGCAGGCCGATATTCCCGGATCACCGCTGGTCGGGCACGATCGTACTGTGCAGTACCTGCAGCAGCTGGGTTCGGACCACAAGCAGCTGATATTTGAATTTTCCGGCTGGGTGCTGGAGAAGCACCCGGACGATGGGTTGAAGGTGTTCGTCGAGGAGATGCCGGAGGTGAAGAACCTACCGCGGGCAGAAGTTCTTGATTTTCTGCTAAAAGACCACCGGAAGCTGGTCATCCGCTATCTGGAGCACATAATCAACGTTTGGAACGAGGAGAAAGCGTTATTTCATAACATTCTTATTCAACAGTATCGTGAAAGATTGATCTCTTTCAAGAGCGATAGGAGCGTGGAAAGTGATCCGTAAGTCTAGAAGCTTGGTTCTCTGGAAAGGGTGACGTAATATTGATTTGAGTTTATATTCACAGTCAAAAGCAGGAAGAACTGAAGGATGTTCGGCAGAAATTGTTAAACTTTCTCAAAAAATCCAAATACTACCACGCGGAAAAAGTTTTGGGAGAGTTTCCCTACACAGACATGTTTGAAGAACGAGCGATCATTTTGGGGCGATTAGGTAAGAAGTTTTTGCTATCGAGATGCTTTATATAACCAATAAGTTTAAGTTTGGTTACCAACATTTATTTTGCACACGTCAACACTCCGCAGGCAAGCACGAGAAGGCCCTAGCGATATTCGTTCAAATATTGGGTGACTTCGAGAAAGGGCTCGCCTACTGCGACGACGTGTACGACGCTAAAGATCAGCAGCACAGTGACGTGTACGTGACGCTGATGAAAATCATTCTCACACCGCCGACTGCTCCACCGTACAGCGACGTGCCGTTGCATCCCCGCTGCCTGGTGCCGGATCACGATATGGTGGTTAGCATTTTGGAGAAGCACGCGGACAAAATTAACCCGTACGCTGCGCTGCAGATTCTCCCCGACACCATTCCGCTCGAGCGCATCAAGCACTTTCTAGAGAACGCACTGAAGTTTTACCTGGAGAAGAAGCAGCAGGCACAGGTGCTGAAGGGTCTGTACTACGCCGAGCATCTGCAGATCACGGAGCAGAAGATGCTGTGCGAGTCGAAGCACTTTCTGGTGACCGACCTAAGCGTGTGTGCCGTGTGCAAGAAAAAGTTTAGTAATCAGTGTGCGTTCGTGCGCCTGCCGGATGGAGTGATAGTACACTTTTCCTGCCAGGATCGTATGTTTAGCTGAAGTGATGGGCTTGCGGGAAGCTCTAATCCAAAACGTGTTCTGTTTCTCTGTTTATCTACGTGAATAAAGTTGTCTCATAATCAAACGCTTAAGAGTTGTGTGCATGATTAATTGCTGGATTTTTTTCATATTCAAAATTTGTATAATCATTTTACTTTGTACCTTGCAGCATCATATCGTCCGATATTTTGTGTCATGTCTTGCCTGCGTCTGGTGCAGTCTAATGGTCCGTTGCGTAAGCGCATGCTCTTACACACCATTGGTCGTGGGTTTGAATCTAAACAGTGTTCCGTCTTCCTGCTACCGCTAGAGTAAGGTAAAGGAAAATCAGACCCACATGACTTTTTTTTGTTGAGAAAATGAAGTAGAACATGTCGGGATCAACTGTCGCACAAAAGATGTATATTATTTTTCGTCTGTCGTTCTACAAATCTACTTCGTTTGCACAAGGTCTACACCGGCTCCGGTTCTAGAGAGTGCAAAGAGAAGATTATGAAGATATTATGAAGAATATCTTCTTATTTATATGTTAACGTATGCATAAAAAAGCGACATCATGTTTCGATTTTTCCATGCGATTACCCTGCCACCCAGTGGTCGCAACATAGGATCTATCGCATCATTCACATTACTTACTTACTTATCAGGCGCTACAACCGCTTCGCGATCTTGGCCTGTTGCAACTAACTCCGGAACCGCTCACGGTCGCGCGCCGTCGTCAGCCAATCGTTTATCCCGGCCGTTCTGGCGGAAGAATCAACGCCATCTATCCATCTCAGTCTGGGCCTACCACGCCTCCTCTGTCCATGTGGACGGCCTAAAAGGACTTTACGGGCTGGGTCGTCCGGTGTCATTCTACTGACGTGACCAGCCCACCGGAGCCCGGCGAGTCTAATGCGCTGCACAATAGTAAGGCCATCGTACAGTTTATAGAGCTCGTCATTATAGCGGCTCCTCCATTGTCCTTTGACATTTGCTATGGTTAAAACAGTGAAAGAGCTTTGCTCTATGGTTTGTTCGTACCGCCTGCTCAATTCGTGCCTAACAAAGTCGGCCATTATGACACACTTCGTATCGACCGGATACAAACGGGCAAATTTTTATAAGATTCTAATGCTTCTGGAGGATGCAAAGTTAATCGAAAGGAAGCGTGGTTCTGGCCATACGAAGTTCCTGAGGCAGGTGTTTCTGCGGCTCACAATCTGCGAAAAGGAAATGTCACGTCCTGTCTTCTATTCATCGTGCATGCAATTTGGTTTGTTAAAGTATCTTTAACCGGGTTTTTACTATCCGTTAGAAAAAAGTCGCTCTTTTTTCATCCCACTACGCTCTTGTATAGAATCATGCAATAGATTTCGAAAACAATTGTTACGTTTGTACCACATTTCGCAGTCGATAGGGCAAATAACCGGAGAATCGGTCCCTTGCTAGGTGTTGCGAGTTGATGTGAAGAGCCTCATGCCTGTCATGTGAAGAGCGATGCCGCTACCACTATAACACTGCATTGTCCAAATAATTTCTTATTTTACAAAAATTACACAAAAAACACTCCCAAAAATGGCCCCCAAAAATGGTTTGTAGTGGTTAGGTGGAATGCGAGAGAGTGTTCAAATTTAGTAATTGTATTGTAGGCATACGAAAGTATTGAACTCGTTGTTTGCTATTGCTTATTCTTAATAACATTATACTCGTTTATTGTGTCCGATTAGCTTAACAATGCACTAGAAATAAAAAAAAAACTTTCAACGTAATTGAACGTAATTTCAGACGTAATTGAAGAACGTAAAACTGAATTAGTTATTGCCTCGTTAGTGATCTGGCTCGTTCATGATTGGTCATGCGTTTCATCACTATTGATTCAGCATAGTTTATTTGTATTTATATAAACAACATTAGACTAAGTGATAGTTTATACGTGTAAGCCGAGGATAATGCCAAATAGGACAAGGAGGAAATATCTTGAGAATATAAATGACTTGGGCGACAATAATACGACAGTGTGGTATATGGAATTTGGAAATGTGTAATCATTGTTCTACTTTTTTTTTCATTTACTCACATTTTTCGAGTCTAACCATGCTAATGTCTCACTGGTAATGCCGGGAGTGACACGAGTGTATGTTGCATGTTGCAATAAGTGTATAGTTTCGCTAAATGCAGCTGAACTCTTGCAAAATCATACGCGCATGCCTGTGTTGCTTTCGTACGACTCGTAACTCGTGGAAGATAGAATCCGCTCAAAATACTTCGATTCGCATGCCATATTTCTACACGTCGAGATTGCGTTATGATCAGTCGGTCTGTTTGTTGGAACGCACGACGGAAGCCAGTACCAGATCATTTACCTACCTGAACCCACCGGGATGCTGCAACATAACATTAATCAGGCAAGCGAACGCGCCCGGGATGATACGAGGGGCTGGTCCAACGTGGTCCGAGCGTGGTCCTTTACCCCGTTGGTCTGGCCCGATGTAGATAATATCGCCCGAGAGTGCATCACAACAGCAGCAACAAACAACGTCCAATCTAATGACACCGGGTCGGGCCGAATCCGGTTTCAGCGGAAGAAGAAATCCGGTTTGTCGCGATAATGACCCACGCCGGTGCAGCACCGTGCGCGACACACTCACGTTACTAATTTATCCGGCAGCACGGCCTGCGTCCCGGCCAGGCGGCCCCCGGGTCCGGAAGGGTCCAGAGGCGAACATCTGGTGCCTGGACCCGGGGCCGACCGGTGGTTCGGTTTCGTCCAGGGGTCGGCCGGCGTCCGTTAGCCGGCGCATCCCTTTCGCAAACAGGTCCGGGCCGGGAAATCTCGGAACCGGTTTTCCCACAATCGCCACCGACCGTTATCCTTTGTCCTTTGTGTCCAACGGGTCCATCGCAAACCAGTTTTCGTCCCTTGTCCCTTTTTTCGGAATCGAAGATTGCGGTGCAGTTTTTTTTTTTGGTCCGGGGATTCCGTCGGTACCTACCTTCGGGCCGGATGAAATGCAATCTTGCAAACCAGTTCTAACCCTTTACCAGTTCGGGACAAACAGTTTCATTCCCAACGCGGCGCGGTGTCCAACGGGGGAACCGGGACGGACCTGGCGGGACCATGCTTCGATGTGCGCTCGGGCAGGCTCGAGGCGACCCCGGGCGGAAAGGTCATTGTTTGTCTAATTTATGCAGTAAATCTCAGGACCTCAGGATGGACCGTCGCGATCCCAGGTGCCAAATGTGGTGCCACGGAAGAATGATGCCCGGCTAGGGTTTTGCTGCGGAAAATTGGGCTCTCTCGGGCCGGGGTTGCGAAGATGCTGCGGACAGCCCAGAACAAGATTCGCCCCGGCAGAAAAAAATTAAAATGAAAAATAAAACTCAAGAACCCCTTCTGCGCCTGGCTGCCCGGTTGCCGGACCAGAGGGAAAACCCATTCAACCACCACCACGGCGACGCAAACGGTCGAGATGATGAGAAACCGTGTCAAACAGAGCATCAAACACCCCTCGCCTAATAGCGGCCCCGGTGAAGGAAAAGCGCCGCGGACCGTTGTCTTTCCGGAACAGAGGGTTTGATTGCGCGACGGAAAGGGGGAATTAAAAAGGAAAAAAAGGTAGCGGGGTTTCTTCGAGGAAGCGGAATGTGAAGCGAGAAGGAGCAAACTAAACAAAACAAAAAAAAAAAAAACACCCCGCACGTAACGGAGTTAAGAAGGACCTGAATGCCATGCGCGTACCGGCTGCCGTTTCGGTTGGTCCGAAGAATTGAATCCGAAACTCGCCGCTCGCAGCGGCCGCGGCGGGGAGAGGGAAAAAAGAAAACGCGAGAGCAGCGCCGTCGAAACGAAAAAAAAAAGCGTAGAAAGGAAAAACACAACACGAAGGATACATAAAACGGCCATTCTCTTAGCATCTTCGCCCCTTTTCGGGTTTGTCGTGGGGGGGGCCGCCACCTTCGCGCGGCGCATTCGCGTGCGTGACCATTAGCGGGGGCCGATGGTGAGTTTCTTCGTTGCCCGGCGCAACGGCTCCCCCTTCTCTCTCTTTCTCTCTCTCTCTCTCTCTCTCTCTCTCTCTCTCTCTCTTTCTCTCTCTCCCCACAGCCCCATTCCGTGTTCGCAACGCGTTGTTTCGCAGGGCCGCGCCGCACACAGTAGGCGATGAGATAGCGAGCCGTGGTAGGGCGGACAAAAAAAAACAGCATCTCAAGGAAATCAATTTCACTTCGCTCAAAATTATTGATAATGTTTTCGGGTGGTGGTTTCGGCGCGGGTAGTTCGGGTTTCCTGCCGGGACTGGGTTCGGCGCAGAACGCGGGAGAATCCAACATTGAAACTCTGGGCTGTAAGGACACGGGGTTCTGTAGCTCGGAGCTAACAAAAAATAAAGAAAACCGTCTTTTTTGCCAAAAACAACCCCCGATTGTTAGAAACGGAGTTGGTGGGGAAGAGGCGAGTTGGAATTTTGTAAATGGCATTTGAAATAAACTTGAAAACGTTGTTATTTCATGTGCGAGTTCGATTTCACAGGAACACGAGAAATAATATTTTTGAATAGTAAATTAATATTTTAAATAAGTAATGAAATGTGCTTTTATTTTCTTACGCGCTGTTCTTCAATTGGTTGCGACGGAGTGAGACTGTTTTATTTGATTATTTCTTCGAAAATTTCTTCTTTTCTTCACTCAAAATAGGATGGATATCCTCTTATGCTAATGTTTGAGTTTCATTTCAGAGCCACCGGTAACTACTACACATAGTTCAACTTATTCAACTTATTAAACTATCTCTCTCGCATACAATCACCACAATACAATGTTTTTGACCTTCCAATCTAATAACTTACATTTTATGTATATTAAAATCTATGCTTAATGTTTTGTTTTTAATGAAATAAACATTTTCTTATCTTTAATGCATTATGCAAATGATTTAAAAAAGAACACTTATAAAGTGGTCTGTTTTGACAAATAAAACGTACCTTCCATGTCCATGATTTTTTATGCATCAGCTTCCAGCAGATTTTAAAAAGCTAAAACAATTTATTGAGAAAGAAATCTAATTAAAAAAGCATTGAACAAACTATGCCACGTTAAATTAATTCAGAAAATTGTAGTTTTACATTTTTTCAACGTAAAACTCCTTCAATGCCGACCTATTGGTACACATCACATTGGACGAAGTAATAAAAGCATTTCAAAAGTATTTGTACATTTAAGGAGCTATCGATTTCAATGCTACAAAACTTGTCACATAGGTAGAAACAAAACTTCCGCTAACTGATAAGTGATCCTACTTTATAAAAATATGTAATGCTTGTTTGCTAAGCATCTTTTCAAGAATATTTTAAATCGTGTTTGTTTGTAACATGTAGTATACTCGTGTTGTATCCCGCTTAGCAACTGAACATTTGCTTCTATTTTGAATTAAAAAAACAGTGTAATTGTTAGCATGAATTCTGATACTACAGTCGATTGAATAATTATAGCGCCATACGTTTAATCGAGCATTTTTTCGTAACAACGATGTTACCAAAACATCAATAAAATGTAAAAGTCAACTTTGGACAACTAGCGCTCAAAGTTTGTCATCAGAGTGGTGGACTCAAGTACAGAAGACTCATTTAAACTGCTTTCCGAAAAAAATCAATCCTTCATATTTCATTCAAATCATACCAGAAGTTAGTGGGTTTAGATTCTAATCGCCATTTTATGATTTCTTAATAAAAAAATATCGTGTAGACGTGGCGAAGTCTCTGTTAGACTCATTGAAAATAATTTAAAAAACTTCTTTCTTCGAATAGTATTTGGTAATAATGAGTTTTCAGGGATGGCGTTATAACTTTGGTTGGAGTTAATAGCCTATATTAATATAAAAACAACTTCAATTATGAATCTTCAAAAATTCACACAATATTGTTTGATACTGTTAACGATGCTGCATTTAGAAAGTATTTTGGGCTATGATTAATTAAGTTGTCGCAAATTAGCAAACTTCAGAAAGAACAAAACTTGTGGCGCTATAGTTACGAAACGGACTGTTTGATGAACGACAGCATAGGCCAGTTTGTTTTTTTTATGGTATCTGAATGTATCTGAAATAAATGCTGTTTCTATTGAAACAGTTTGAAAACTCGTTAAATAAGTATTGTCTTTTGGAGTATAAGAGATACATCTAAATCTCAAACGGGGAATTTGACCGTTTTGACACATCGAGTTTGCATTAAACATATTTTGAAAATTTTATAAAAATTGTGCATTTTTCAAATCATTCTCCAATCAATCAATCATTCACAATATGTGTGTTTTAGTCACGTCTAAACGGTGAAAATTGACGGTGTCCCCCTTCGAGTGTGCAATACTGTATCTAATACGAGGGGTTATAGTGGGAATCGAATTGAGAAAACATGGATGAAACATTTAAATGTGATAGTAGGAGTTTTTTTCTGTTCATTTGTGTGAATTACTGTTTCATAAATCCATCATCAAGGATGGTTTTCAAAAACTTGGCGAACATTGAGTAACAAAACAGTTTCATAAATGATTCGCAATAGAGACATTCTAGAACTGGTTCTGTTTACATAAACTTTTGATTATTTTATACTTAATCGTACATCATACCCCAATTACGTTATGCATATAAAACGAACCAAAGCAGCGACATCGACATTTCTAATTTTGAGTGTTTTCTGTCCCGCAGCCTTATATTTCCATCGCTCTTCACAGTGATTATAGGGCCTATTATGAAACTCAAACGGAAGACTCTAACGGAAAACGCGAATTTTCAATGCGATGTAGTTTCAAAGATAATGCAAAACTAATTACCAAATATGAATTTTATCATGATTAAGCATTCTATCAACCTTTCCCCAATCACTCAAGTTTGTTAAAAACACCTAACATCAATTTATTTTCATTTCAATATATAGGTTTTGTTACAGACTTTTCCGTTTGAGTTTCATAATCGGGCCTTATGTCGGCACATAAAACGTGAAACCCCTGGCGATAAAATATTCTTATATCATCTCAATCATCGGCGCTTCCCAAGAACAGAGGGCAACTCCCTCCCCCATGCCTGACGCCGGAGCAGGCAAAACAAAAAGCAAGCAGTTTTATTTAAATTTATTTATTTTTTTACATCACCCTGAGCACGGAACCGGAGCCTGCAAATGAGTTGGACATTGCGTTCGCTCCGTCCGTACGCTTCGTGCTGGGCGGAATCAAATCGTGACTTTCGAAATCTTCACCGGCCGCACCAGCGTCAACGTCGTCAACAGCCCTCCCTTCCTCCCTCCGGACGTCACACCCCACACCGCTACAGCCGGGGCAGAACAATGATAGAATTTCTTCCGAACCGGCCCGCAATGGTTGAAGAAAATGATGGCTGTTAATCGGACATTGGTGGAAAAAACCCGGCATCCGCTCGCGTAACCCGGGTGCCGCGCAGGGCGCCGGGCGTGGGCGGACGGGCGGGACGGGCTTGATGATTCCGAACCCCTTTTTCGCTCGGAGGAAAATTGCGCCCCGCCAGCGAAACACTTCAAATAAGGGAAAGAACGCAGAGGAAAAAAGTAAATGGAAAGCCTGAAGAAAGAAAAGAAAAATTGCTCGAATCAATCTTCCCAGTGTGGGGGGGAAACGGGTGTGTGGAGGGGGTGGTGGCGTGGGGGAAGGGCTTGACAATAAGGAAACCTCCTCCACTATGTACAACTTGGCGGCCATCCGCGTTGGCTTGGCCTTCGTTTCTTTTTGGCCCGGCCTGCTTTATGTATTGGAAAATGCGCGAGGAAGGAATGAATTAATGAGATAAAAAGAACAGGCCCAGGTTCCTTCGTTGGCCGGTGGGGTGGAGGCGAGGCGCGCGAAGCACGAACCAGAAACGGAACGGTGGGACACGCCGAGACACTTAATTTCAGCGAAAAAGGGGTGAAAAATTAAAAAAAAAAACGAGAAGAAAAAATTTGAATAATGGAAAACTTTTTGGAAATTGCCCGGACCCCGGGGGTGGGTGGGCCGGGGGGGCGGGCCCGTGCATGGAGGCGGGTGGCTAGGGGCCTTCTTTTTCGTGCCGACCAGGGACGACGATCTTGAAATTCAATATCGCGGATCTGTGAATTTGTTTCGCTGGAAGGACGCGGCAACGCGAATCAGCAACAGCGCACCGCCAACTAGCTGTGACGGGGGTGGGGGGGAGTTGTCCTCATCCTTTCCACCGTCCACTGTGTGTTCCGGCCGCCCAGGGAGAAGGAAATTGTGGAATCGTGTCTTTTTGGAAGCAACTTTTTTGTTTTCGCGCGTTTCGCTCGTTTTCACCACGATGAGCTGTAGTTGACAAACTGCTGGGTGCTTGTGGGTATCGTGTTTTTGAGCAGGGGGGGGGGGGGGGGGGAGGGAGGGGAACGGCTGCTGTTTGCTGCGTAATTTATCGCGCGGGTTTGGGAGGCTGGCTGATTTTTCATTGCAACGAACGTTAATTTGAACCGTCGGAGCGAGGCGACGGGAGCGGAGTTTAAATAATCGTACCTTAATTGTGCGTTTTTAAATAATTTAACGAATTGATTATTGTTTAATTTTCTGTTAAGTTGAATTTGGGGCATTTTTGGACGAGATTTGGTGTTTAGGACACTTTTAGAAGATTTTGTATATTCGATGATTGGATCTGCTATGCCAGGCAATAGGTATGAAAGCTAAAAGTCTTTAAAAGCTAAACAATCACAGAAACATTAATTTAACACTCGTAAATCAGAACAAATATCGAAAAACAATTGATATGGCAAAGTTTTTTCCGTTTTCTTCATAAAGGTCTTTGCTAATAATTGCAAACATATATTTTAATAACGAGGCAATTTCAAACTCAAGCTAAGTTCGTCGACATAAGATTCAAATCTGATTACTATTGTTAGCTACAGTTTGATTTGGTTGTTATCGGAAATCAGTTTTAAGGTATTCTTATTTTCAGGGAAGCTAAAAATTGCTACTGTAACTAACCCTTGCTACTGCAATAGAAAATGTACGCCTGTTCAAGGTGCGTGGAATGAATGAAATGTGAAGGTTTAAACAAACAATGTGTTTCTCGCTCCTTCAAATTTCTCAATTATTTACCTCCACACTCCCACACCCCCCCCTAGCCCCACAACAAACGGTGAGTTTTGTTTTACCACCACCGTACGCGACGGATGGCGATGGTTTTGTTCCGTTGAGGTGAATTTAAACAACTTCCAACGGGAGTAACTTGCGAAACAGCATCCGCGGCGACCGGTGTGTTGTTTAAAATAGCGATGTTTTTTTTTTGTTTTCGAACGTTTTACTTCTCTCCACTCAACACCGGGCGCACGGTATGAATCGAAATGAAGCAATAATATCACAAATGTAGCAATTATCGCGGTGTTTAAATGAAACACGCAGCACGCAACAACGAACCTATCCCACGCGATCCGCCATTGCAATTTACCAGCGGCCGCTATGGCCGCCATTTCGAGCAGTCGTTTACGGCCGCCGCAGCGCAAACTGCACACACCCTCGTATGCACAATTCTCCCCGAGCGCACCACCGCACAAGGAACGCACTGCACACAATGGGAAGAAGCGAGCGAACAGAGAGAAAAAAAACACACACACACCACCACCATCGACACGCACACTTGCACACCCGCGTTGCACAAACGGTTTCGATCGCGAAGGACACACGGCGGCCCACCCCTCACAAATTCGCGTTACTACGTTGAGATGGTGGTGGTGGTGGTGGTGGGTTGCTGCGATGCATTTCCATCCCGAGCTCCCGTGCTACTGCGAGCGGCGAATGCATGCAACCGTGTGTGCGGCGTCCCTTGCGGTGCTTCTCGGTGAGTGTTCGAAACCCCGTGTAGACCGTACTGGTCCTTCCCCTTTGGGTACGGCCCTCTGCGATGCCGTACGCGGCGTTTCGCCCGTTTCGGTGGAAGGGGTGACCAAGGTTGAGCTTAGATTTACATAAGCGAATGCGAACGAGCCCTGGATTCGAACGGCAGTCCTTCGCGCTTCTGGCACCGCACCACCATCGTCCTTCCCTTCCCCCCCGGGGCGGCATCCGGCATGTGTTGTGCATCCTTGCGCGGTGGTCAGAGAGTGCGTGCGTGTGTGTGTGTGTGTGTGTGTGTGTGTGTGTGTGTGTGTGTGTGTGTGTGTGTGTGTGTGTGTCGTTTGTTGACAACGACGGCCCCCGTGAAGGTCAGTTTCGAGCTAGTCCCACTTCGACGATAGCCACGGTAACGGACGCGCGTCTGCATCGTTTGCAGACGAGTCGGTCGAATCCAGTGAAACGTTTCCGGTGCCTGCAACCTGCGCCTGTTTCGTGTAGCAGCAGCAGCAGCAGCAGCATCAGCAACAGCCCGCTCCGGTGGTTTTCTTCGGCAGTTTTCCACACGCAAACCATCCGCCGGCACGTTCTCCAAATGATCGACGAGGATCAGCGGCAGTTAGAAATAGTAATTTCGAACGCGTTTACCTGTGCCTCAGTTTCCTCAGTGTGCGTTTTGCTTTAGTTTTGCATGAAATTTGCGCGTGAGTGTGTGTGTGGGAGTGTGTGTATGAGCAAATATATTTATTTTTCTTATGAGCAAACGTATTAAACCGCTTCCGTGTGATTGTTCAACTGTGGCTAGTGACTTGTGCGATCGTTGAAGGTGGAAATAGGCACGGAATTAAACAACGCACGCGTTACGCGCTGAGTTTGCTACGTGTGAACTGTATTGGATAACACACGGTGCTAAGGTTTCTTGCGAGTAAGGTACGCAAGGCGAGTAGTGGGGAGCAAATTTTGCACTCTTTGATACAAATCATAGACACTTGGGGAATAATATCTACCTCATTGATTCATCAACTGACTATTTTTGATGGAAAATTATAATTTATTATCAATTATTGTATTAAGTTTTTTTTTAATTATGTTTAATCGCTCTTTAAACTGTTATTTTACCTCACTTTTTAACGATCTTTATTGTGACTTGGAATGGCTCAAATACAGTGGCTAAAATCAATGAACGAAAAGCTTGCTTGGAGAAACGTCATTTAACTGAAGCATTTCAAGTTCTTTTTTTAATATTTTATGATGCTTTAAATTGTTAGAATATTGCAAACTCTAGTAAACCGATAGATCCAGTAATAACTTTCTAAGTACGTTCATCCCAGTTGTAAGAGGAAACTTTCGTAACGTAAAATTTTGCAACATCGCATAAATTTAATAATGCCTACAAAAATGTCTTCAACTGTGCACTTACTCCTATCGCAAACTAATAACTAAATAATAAACTAAATAATAAACTAATTATATCTTGTTGTAAGAAAACATGACCAAAATATTATTTTCTGGAAACGAAACTAGGAAAGCAAATTCAATAAAACCTTTAACATTAAATCTTAATTATATGTGAATAATGATAGGAAAATTCAGTGTATTTATTTTTCCAATAATGCTCTAAAAAGTTTCACATAAGTTATGTCAAAGAATAAAAACTTTGTGATTGTTTTTTCATTGTGATTTCACGACGTGTGATGTATAATTTTCCATTACAATTAGCTGTATTTCAGTTTTATTCTTATATTATTTATCCTAAGCAACACACCTAATCAATTAATATTATTATTTGTATAAGTTTTACAGTATTTTATAAGCGCGTGTTTGGTGATTTTTCGCTTACGCTTCACGACCTTTTTGCTATAAATATATTAACTTATATTCACAAACTGAAAAGAAATATATTATAATTTATTACCTAAAACTATGGGTTTGTTTGTTTTTGTCTTATTTTCCTTTTATTTTGATGTTAACATGAGATAACCGCTGTATTATTTTCATGATTTTGCTTTATTGCTTGTTCACGTGCCCGAAATCGAAGACAACCCCGAAGCGATGTAAGATTGTAAATCATATTACTGTTTAAGCAAAAAAAGGAAACTCCGACACGACTGATAATCATTTCTAATCGAAATGTTCGTTCGCCAGCGTTGAAGCGCGGGTTCGATGATCGATGTACTGGGAAAAAGGGGTTAAATTGAGCCGTGATAGCCGGGGGAGCGGATGGGCCGGCGCGGGGTGAATATTCGCTGAAGTGGCCATCATCAACCTACCCGAAAGCGCTGTTTCTTTCAGTCCCCCCCCCCATCATCGCCGCCACTCCGTCGCCTCCCCCAAGAAAAGCCTATGTACTAGCAGTGAAAAGAAAGTGAAA
The DNA here is from genome assembly GCA_000349145.1 of Anopheles dirus. Lineage (NCBI taxonomy): Eukaryota > Metazoa > Arthropoda > Insecta > Diptera > Culicidae > Anopheles > Anopheles dirus. Next base: position 5,013,277 of record KB672868.1, on the reverse strand, counting down.
CCCCGTCGAAGCACATAGCGCGCGCTGTCGTCCAGGGAGAAGACAAAAAAAGGGCGCGCTAAAAGTAGAGCATATAAGTACATTTTCAATATAGATAACGGCCTGGACATTTAAATTGATAACAACGGCGACGATGGCGTCGGTGCGCGAGGAGCGCACAAAAAAAGAAAGGACGGAAAGAAAAAAAAACAAACCATCTCCATTTCCACCACCAAGACGGGTCCGAAGACGGTCCGAAGCTGGCCAGCGCACGAACGAGAGCAATAGTCGGCGCCGGTCGAAGGAGGCGCTGCGAAAGAAGCGAGACCGAGCGCAGAGATGAAAGCGTCCAGTGAGCCGCGCGCGCGCCCGCGCGAAAGAGAGAGAGAGAGAGAGAGACGCACCCCGGGGCAGCAGCAGGCGGCACGAGTGGGACGAGCGTTTAACCGACAAGACACAGACACAGATACACACCATCACACAATACGAAACAAAAACTGGCCAAGAAATTGTTCGCCGAATTGCGCCAAAACAGAAAAATAAAACGCAAAACGCACACAGCACAAGAAACCGAACAAATAAAACGGGGCCGAGCGCAAAAAAAAGAACGCGCAAAAGAAGCCGTATTTTCCGCCGTGGCCACCCCCACCTCCCATCCCGGTTTGATGAGATGCGATGCGGAGGTTCTTTGTTTCTTAGCGGCCGCGGCGGGAAGGACCGTTGAGCGGGGGGAGAGCGGGAAAATTAATGGCGAAGGAAGACCCCGGTGAAAAGAAAAGCGCGGGCGCTCGGAAAAACAATCCCAAACTCGAATTCGTCTTAAATTCGGTTTCACCGGATGGTGTGAGGATGGCAGGGGGAGGTGGGTTGAGGTTGTGGGAGCGCCGGCTTGATGATGGTATCCTTACAACAACAACAAAAAAAGACGCATGAAAGGAAAAGAGGAGAGACAGAGTGCGATAGAAGGTGATAAAACGACCACAAAAAAAACACACACACAGGGAAAATGGAGCCGAGGGAGCGAGGATAAAAAATAGGGAAGCTCGGGTGCGCGATTGGGCATCATTTTCATATTCTTCCCGCCTTCCAGCCCCATCCTTCCCGCCCGCGGTGGTCCGTCTCATTTTTCACCCCCAGGGGGGGGTTGATTTATTTCCTCCTAAGACGCTTTACGCACCCCAAAAAAGACTTCCATTTTCTTTTTCCCAAACCCACCCCCGGCATCGTCATCGTCCGAAGATAATAACACCCGCTGCCGCCGCCCGCCACCCTTACACACCGACACACACCACTACAACGCAGTGAGCAACTCGACGGCTCGACAAGGATCGCCTTCTCCGGTAGGGACGAAGAAAAATGCGCGCCTGCTGTGTTTTTCTCTTTTTTTTATCTCGCACTGCGAACCGCACACCAGTCTGCTGTGTTGGTGTGTGTGTGTTTGTGTGTTTGTGTTTTTTTTTGTAACCATTTTGTTCATAACTCTCTCCTCCATCTTGTGGGGTCCCCTCGGTTCGGTTTCATTTCTTCAATCTAAGCGAAAAGAGCGAACAAAAAAAACCCTACGCACCTTCAGGCTCCCGGTTGGTTGGTTGGTCGGTTTTGCGCTTTTCTTTTTTTCCCTCCCCCTCCGAGCCGAACGCTTCATCCCATTTTCCACCCCTACCCGATACAGCAATAACGGCAGCAGCAAATGGCAACAGAGGGTGTTTTTTTTGTTTCTTCTTCCACCGCTTCTTCGCCCGGTTTCGCTCTCATTTTCTTGTGTTTTCATTTTATTTTATTTTAAGTTTTTTTCCCCCGTTGCTTCTGTTGGTTTTCGGGGTTCACCCCATTTACAGATAGCAGGCCCGCCGCCGGCCCGCCCGTGTGTTTCCCTTTTTTTTCGGGCGGAAAAATTTATAGTCACTTTTGTTTTTCACGATAAGGGCGCCGTGCGCCGGTTTTCCCCTGCTCCGGGCCGGTCGGGGCCCCGGCAGGGAAATGTATTTTCCGCCAGCACCACGAACAAAACCCGCGGTGCGAGCGAGACGGTGCGAAGGAGCGGGAGCGAGTGAGTCAGCACAAGCGTGAAGCGAAGGGATAGGTCAGTAGGTGTGGTTGGTGTTGGTTGGGGGAGGTGAAAGGGAGGGGGAGGCGGTGTGTGAGCCGGCGGGATGGGTAAAAGAAAACGGGCTCCTTTTCCCAAAAGGAAGAACGTTGCGTCTCACTCACACCCACACAGGCAGCTTCTTCTGGCTTCTCCCTGCGCCTTCTGCTCCTTCTCGCACTCACTGCGAAAAAGGGGTTTCTTCGCAGCATCATGGCCTTCTTTGACGCCGACGACGACGATGATGATGGCGTCGGACGGCTGGCTTTTCCTTTCGGTGGGACTCGGCGTGTGATTGTGTGGGTTTTGGAGATCGGTGTGGATGAAGTTTTTTTTGCTTATTGCTGTTGTTGTTGCTTTCGTTATTATGCCCCACCTCCCTCTCCACAGCCCCCGCCCCCCCATCGCCACTGTTTGCTGTGCGAGATATTATTGTATTGGCCGGATGGACCTCTCCCTTTGCGCCGCCGTGTGAGCGGAAAGGCTCGCGTGGAGCGGGGAGAGCGGCGCGGAATGATGAAATCTTCTCGACACGGCGCGAAGAAGGGGTCATGTATATATTTTTATTACGCCTTTTTAGCGCATCCCCGGACCGGGCGCCATCGGTGGAGGCGCCCGGTGCGCCGTGGGGTCATGTTTCGCCGGCCCTTGGGGATGTAAAGCGTCGAAATGTGTTGTCGGTGCCTGCCTGCCGCCCCCACCGTGCGAGGAAGAAGTTGGGCAGCAGTAACACCAAGCAGATAAAAAGAAATAAAATAAAACAACTAGAAAGGGAAAGGGGTTGAACAAACACAACAACAACAACAACAAAAAACAAAACAAAACGCAAAGGGGTAAAAAGATTTCACCCCTGTTTTTACTTATTTTTTCGGCTCTACTGCAACTCGCGCTATCCCGCGCGGACTGAACATCAGCGGAAGGGAGAAGGGACGTGCTAGGGCCAGGGCCAAAGGGACGATGAAATAAGAAAATTTTAAGTTCCGTTCGTTCCCTGTCCGTGGTGTGCGTGCGTGTCGTTGTTTTTTCTTCTTTCTCCTTCTGTGTGTGTTCATTCTTCTCTTCTCTTAATTCTCTCATCAACGCCCTCTTGCCCAAACGCCCTCCATACCCAACCCCCACCCCCCAACGGGAGAGGCACTTCATTTCGTTTTGCTTTTGTTTTCCCTCGCTGCCTTTGTGTGTGTGTGTGTGCGTGGTTTTTTCTGTTCCGTTCGACGACGGTATGCACGTCTTAAGTAAATAAGAAGACGACGCTAATGGTGATATATACTAAATTCCCGCTCTCAGCCCTCCTCCTCAGCCCCCTCGTTGGGCGGCGGGAGCGGGAGCAGGCGTGGGCAGAGCTGTAAATGTGTGCGAAGCGCCGACGACGACGACGATGGCGGCGAACCGGGGGTGAACGGGCGCTGTTTCGGCAGCCGTGTGTCTTGGTGAATTTCGGGGGCGCCCTCGCACAGTCGGACGAGTCGCGCGCTCGGCTCGGTCGGTACCCTCGGTGCTGGGAAGTTGGAAGATTTTTAAAAATTTGATGAATTCTCAGTCTTATTATTCAATTTGCCAGCAGCGGTAGCGGTCGGTGCTGTGTCTTGCTGAGCGGTTCCGTGTTCGGTCGGCCCAGTGCGTTTGGCACGCGAGTTTGAACGCGACGCGCGCGGCGCGTCTCGCAACGAAAGTTTTTCAATTATCCCACCGTTTAGAGGTGTTAAATATTTAATACAAATTGGTGGCCCCGCGTGGCCCTTGGTGCGGATTCTGTGTGCGGCGATAACGGCGATAGTGCGGATTTTGGAAGAGGCCGCGCTTTTTGGGAAAAGTGATTTCGTCGGCTCCGGTGGTTTGCTGTGATCGATTCCGGGCGCGGAAGCTGTGATCAATTAATTTTTTGGGTATTTAAATCATGCTGCGATGCACCACACCATCACTGTACCATTTGCATGCATCGTGTTGTGTTTGTTGTGTTTTGTGCAATTTTAAAGTATGTATAAAAATATAAACATCACAAGTTTGTCCGAAAAGAACATTCGATGCAACAGAAAACAGGAGGGCAGTAATTATGATTTTGTAAAATCCCACAATCGGGAACAATATTTAAACACTCCTTCCGGACACACACGAATCGCCGTGCCAGATCGGGCTCTTAAATGTTAAATTGTCTCCTACCAGAGAGAGCGCAATAGGAGAGAGAGAGAGAGAAACAAAAAACAAACACTCACCGCAACTACAACGGACTTTACGAGCGTGGCATAAAGCATCCCGTTCATTACATACATTCCGTGGCTCGTGTTTAATTCCGGCGCCCCCCTCCCCCACGTCCGCCCCATCGGCAGGAAAAATCCTAATGTCGCGCCCTCTCGCTCCCGCACAATGCGTGTGACGAGTGGGCCGGATCCAGATCGTCGAAACAACAAAAAAAGTTAAACAACCTTCATTTAAACAACCGTCATATGATAACTGCCAAACGGAGGCACCAAACTCCCGGCGCGAAACGCAAGGAGCCAAAGGATAACGACTGTAGCAATGTGTGTGTGTGTTGTGTGTGTGTATGTGTATGTGTGTGTGTGTGTGGTACCACCGTGCCATCATCCCACCGTACGCGGAAAACTGCTCGAGAAAAGCACGCTCCACGATCTTAAGGAACAGAGGGCAAGAGTGTGTGTGTGTGTCAGTGGTTTTTTCCGTATTCTTCTTTCTCCCCCCGCCGGAGAGGAAACTGAACAAATTTTTCATTAAACAACCAGTTTCACGCGTTATGGCGGTGGCGGCTCACATGCCTTTTTCGGTCGATTTGAGGCTACAACAAGCTCCTGCCCGTTGCCTGTGTATCCGATGTCCGATGCGCTTGCACTCTTGACCACACGAAATGTTCACTTTGTAAAGTATAATAAGCAAAAAAAATCATTAAAAAACAAATAACACCACGCCACTTCACACTCGCTTTGCTTCTCGTCCTTTTTCCGCGCACCACGAAGTCAACGAATGCCCAACAACCACCACCAACAGGTTCCGGATTTGACGAACTTTCAGCAGATGATTGCAGCGAAGCAGGCATTGAAATCATCAATGAACGTAACGTTTTGCGGGCGTTCGTCGTCGTCGTCGTCGTCGGTGCCGCGCCAAACATCACACACTACCAGAGCCGCCCCGAAATAGCCCTCTCGCACGCTGGTGTTAGTGTGCCTTTTTGTTCCTATATGTGCCGCTCTGTGTGTGTGTGTGTTTGGCACACACATGCTGGTCGGGTTTTTGCATACATAGCAGCGTTGCGCTTTTCCATCACCGCGCGCATTATGTACGGGATTAAGCCTGCGAAGGAGCACGTCGTCTGTTTTTCGCGCGCGCTCACCATGTGCTCGGATGGGGTCCCCCTTCTCTCCCTTCCCTCCCCCTTCTTCCCCACCGTCACCACTCGTGTCGGTGTGTCGTGTTCCTATGTACATTTGTGGCGCCGAGCGGCGACGGTGCCGGCATCGGCAAAGTTTATCAAAATAATGTGCGCCTCACCTTGCATGTGTGTGTGTGTGTGAGTGTTTGTAAGTTTGGAAAATGGGGGTGGGGGCGGGTGGTAGAGATGTTTTGGGAAACTACTTGTTGTCTATGCCGTCTATTAAACAACGGTTTTAGCGCCGTTTGCCTGCCAGAGATTCGTTATTCGTTCGTTCGTTACGTTTTACGGCTGCCGTTTATTTCTTGCTGTGTATGGTGCGCACTCACACTGCATGCAGCGCGATATCTCCGACCGAAAGTGACTTTCGGTGTTATGGTTTATGTTTTCTGCATTTGATTTTCCTGCACGCCTCCAACCCATTTTTACTGATACCGCTATATTAAATAAACGGTTGTTTAATTTCTTAAAGGACAACAGGAAACTTGAATGCGCTTATATGGACATTGACACTCTATACCTTCAACTCCTTCTTTTGCTGAAGCAAGGTAAGGTAAGTATCGAAAACACCGCCGGATGTGTGCGGGGGAACGTTCATGGTTTCACGCAAAACATTATCCACCAAGCCGAGAGTGTCACGGTAGAGGATTGTAAAACGGGGTTTTATGCACATAACGTTGGCATATTATAGAATAGTCATATGGGACTAGCTATATGGTGTAACGGGCAGGATTAAAGTTTGGAATATTTTTGGCACCCTTAAGTGATATTAAATACATTCCAGCCCCGTAAAGTTGCATATTTCTCACACCAGCCAACTAGTGCTTGTGCGTATAGAAGGGTTTTATGGGAATCAAGGCAGAACCGTAGGAATATCTGGTATTGGTCTTGATAAAAAAAAGAAAATGAGTATAGCATTCCGCAGTCCACAAGAGATTCAAAAAAGGATTTCAAAAGAGATAATGAATTCAGCATCCAATTAACAGAGAGTCTAAAGAACTGTTCAACTGTTAAGAGTCAATACTTAATGAGTGCTTTTCTTAAAAAAAAGAAAAATCCAGTAAATATGTTCTACAACGAACTGACCACAACAAAACGATACTCAGCGTATTTCTTGAGCGTTGTTCGTCGCGTTGTTGACTAGTAGTTCACTAAATATATCTCTCAGAGTCTCTTTATGTAAATCTGTGTTTGGTTCTCGATTGGTCTGAAATGCCAGAAATCTGTTTTTTTTAAGGCTGCACGCTACGATAGTCAGTATTTACTAGGACATATCGGCATTTAGTTTTAGGGTGTACGATTTCTCATATGATTATGCACACCTCCAAAGAAACGTTTTCGTGAAGGCATATTTTTTTGCCCGGCATATTTTGTTAAATTTTTGCCACCAGTTCTGTTGAATGAATCCACTATTCCCTTTGAAGGCAGGTCATTTGAAAGACAACCCAAATGTCAAGAAAGCTCCAGATGAGCCAGTCTGTACGGGTGCATTTCTGGGTAGCCGCTGTCAAACATTTTTTCTTCATTACAGTGCAACGCTGTTTATCGAGAGTACGTTTTATCCGGGTGTCTTTTGATCCGAGTTGAACGGAACCTTCAGTTCAAATTGGCCACTACCTTCTTGCTTATATCAACAAAAGTCTGCACATAAAGAAGAATAGCTAGGATACAGAGAATAATATTCTAATCTGAATTACTTAATTATTCGCGAAACGAAACATTGAGCCATTCTTTATAAATCCAGAATTGATACATCTGCTGAGGTCGAATATCCGGTCATGTCGGAGTGCCGATGAGTCCGGATAAACAGAGTTCTACTGTAATTATTGTGTTTACTTAAGAGCGTTAATCGCTTGGCTACGCTGAAAAAGATACACAAAACGAGTTTTTAAAAGCATTACAATGCTCTGCTAGGCTTGAGACTGAGGTAATTTGAGTTCTCGATGTCCTTGTTTGTTAGGAAAACTGCAGTTCATAAGCTACTGGTGAATATGGCCCAGCATTCAGTGAAAACAGCGGATGGCCACACTTCAACAGACCCAGGGGGGGCAAAGATATTTATAGCTTCAACGCAAAGAAACAAACGCTTTCGTTTGTTGCAGCGACGGAAACAATCGTTCTAACGTACGGCGTGTGTTTCGTTGTTTTTTTTTCCAATCTACAGTACCCTCAGCGGACGCAGACAGGACCTCGACGACAGTGTTTATTCAATCGTGTACGTTTTAAAGGAATCTCCAAAGGGATGATGCCCAACTTCTATGATGGCTCCCGACCGACGATGGTACCCACGAGCTCCAATCTGCCGGTGCTACTGGGCAACACTGTGAGTATATCGAAAAGGAAAGTTTCCTAAGGTTCATGATTCCAAAGGTGATTACGGAGAGTATTGTTGTTGCTTTTCTTGCCAGGTCAATCAGGGAGATCCAAACACCAAGAAGTTGGTAAGCATTGAATGTGGAGCGTAAAGAAAGAATAGTATACTGACACTAATGCCTTTTCCATGCTCTCTAAACAGACTCATTTCGATCTGGAAGCAACCTTGCAGACAATCGATGTAAGTAGAATGTTGTTTTGGATTATCTCGAGTGTCGTATCGAAAAAATAATCTATCTCCCATCTCTAGAACGAGGTACTCGATGGCGAAGAAGGAAGTTGCCCAATCTGCAATAAAACATTCAGCCGTAAAACCTCTCTGCTTAATCACATCCGGAACCATTCGGCGGAAAAGAAATATGTGTGCGAATTTTGTCAGAAAGGTAGGCTTAGATTGTTACATGAAACCGTACACATTGCTAATGAGATGTTTTACTTGTTTTGGCAGGTTTCACGCAACAGGCTAACCTTCGCAACCATGTTAGAATCCATACCAACGAGCGACCATACGTTTGCGTCGACTGTGGGAAAGCCTTCACACAGGTGAGTCTGCGGCTGCCAGCATCCCTTAAATGCAGTGCCTAATGTTTATTACCTCTCTCTTTCGTAGATTACTAATCTGAATAACCACAGACGATTGCATACGGGCGAACGTCCTTACGTTTGCATAGAATCCAACTGTGGCCGTTCATTTGCTCAGGTAATATCGATCTAATTTGTGTGAGTGTGAAGTGAACTAAAGCTTTTCTTTGTCCCCTCTCTCCCACAGGTCACAAACTTAAACAATCACATGAAAACGCACCACAAAACGACTCTGTACGTATGCAACCAGTGTCCGCGCAAGTTTAGCCAAGTTACTCAATTGAACCTTCATTTAATTACCAACCACAGTTCGAGTAGAGGCTTTTTCTGCCCGCAGTGTCCCGATAAGTCCTTTAAGCAGCAGTCACACCTGCAGCAGCATATGAAAATTCACGGTACCAACTTTGGCTACTCGTGCACAAAGTGTGAGGAAAAGTTTATCCAGGAGTCGCATCTGCTGTTGCACATGAAGCAGCACGGCGACTATGCCTGCACGATGTGCACGATGACGTTTAACGACGAGGTGTTGCTGAAAAAGCACGTCCAGCGGCACGTCGATGGGAGGTAAGAAGCGGGTCGCGCATGGATGGCCATTCATGGGAGAGGCCCTGCCCTGTCAGCCAGCCAGCAAGTCAGCCTTTGAGCCAGCCCGTGTTTTCTCCGTCGATTGGATTATTTTTCGCACGTTGCTTTACACGTGGCGGTGATGTTGCGCAAAAGTCCGCGGATCAAGATCTGATGGGAAATTGTGTCTCTTTTTCTCATCCGCTCTCCCACTCAGGTACCTCACCTGTCCCGTGATCAGTTGCAGCGAAGGTTTCACGATGAAGAACCACCTGACGAAGCACATGCAGATGCATCATCCCGCCGTCGATCTCAAGAAGCTGGGCGCACAGCCCGGTGGAAACAAGGCACCGAAGCACTTCTGCCACTATCACAACTGCAACGAATCGTTCGACACGGCGGACGGACTGAGCAACCATTTGCGTGATGCGCACGGGCTTCCGATCGCACTGCCGCTGCCGATGCTGCCGGTCGACGACAAGAAGCTGATCCAGCACGGTTTGCACGGGTTGAACGGGATCGAAACGCCTCCGCCGCCACCACATCTGCTGCACTCGCAGCTACATCCGGCCGCGTCGGTGATGAACGCCAGCTTCCAGTCATATCAGAATCAAATCAACCAGGCAAACCAGCAGCAGCAGCAACACCAGCAACAGACCAACGGGGACAGCAAGCAAAAGGTTCTATCTGTGAGTTAGTTAGCTTCTTTTCCATTTTCCTTGGTTTGCATGGTTTGCTTTGATGCTCGATTTGTCGCTAATAACCTGAGCACAGCACGAAAAGCTATTCGTACAATAAAAACGTTCTTCTCTCGTTCTGCAATTCGTCTTTCGTCGCAATACTTAGGTTTCGGAGTTACTTAGCATAAGCGAGCAACTGAATCAACACCAATCGCAGGTACAGAATCACCATCAGCAGCAGCAGCAGCAGCAACAACAACACCTCCATCAGCAACAGCAGCATCACCTGCAGCAACGATCGGAGATGGCCATGAAAGTCGACATCGAGCAAAACCTTGACGTAAAGAACGAACCAGAATAAATTTGGTTTCTTTAGTTACGCTAACCTCCTCTCCTCTCTTATGTTTCACGTATCCTTTTTTAGTTTTAATCTCAAAGCATTGCAATAACCCGATTTCTTTATGCCTTCTTTGCTTGTCTGCATTACCCTTTGGTTTAGTTGTTGTGTAGTATGCTGCTTTTTGGGGTTTCTTGTGCGAGGAACTTATGCGTTTCCATTTTCGTTTTCCAATCAGGGAAGATGGTGCTCACTTATGCATTCTTTTCCGTATTTTGCTTGGCGGCAGTGAAAATCTGTTTTATTTTTATATTTTACAATTTTCATGGGTTTTTGTGTTTTAATTATCTCATTTGAGTTGTTTTTATTACTATCTGTGTTATGAATGCCTTAACGTGGCTGTTGTTGCCGCGAGATTATTTGCCTCTAATCTCACATATGATTTGTTGCTTCTCTTTTTTTTTTGTTCGTTTCATCCGACCACCGAAAGGATGCTAATAATACAGCAAATATCTGCTCGCGTTCGCGCGTTCTGTTTCCCTACCTCTTCCCACAGGACAAAATGAGCAATTTCAATCGCATAAAGACGGAACTGCAGGCCAACATGCTGGCCCAAACGCAGAACCTGTTCGGCATCTCCAACACGCTGAATAACACCTTTAACGCGCAACCGAAACTGATCTGCACTTACTGTTATAACGTCTTCAAAACGCCCCAGACCCTGTCGCGGCACATTGAAAAGTTTCATAGCTAAATAGGTGTAGTTTTCTTAGTGGTATGGTGATTTTTTTTATATATAACCGACGTATCTCAAGCTCATGGAAATAGAGAGCTCACTTTGAAAGTGAGGATGGAAAGCATTTTAGTAAAACATAACGAACACGTTTCAGTATACGTTAAGTCAGGATGTAGTGTAGTTTTATTTTGACTGTCGCTACTTATTAGTCAACTCTTCATCCTTAGTCTGAAGCGATAATTATGTTGTACAAACTGTAATAAAATAAGAAAATTTAGAAGTTTAACAGATAAGTATAGCCAGTAATCGTGCAGCGTCGTGGCAGAGGCAATTTATACGGCTTGTTCGGTGTTTTAGGATCATCCCTCGTGAACCGTGCAATAACCCGGGCATGGGCATCTATTAAAAAAAAATGCGATTCAAGGAAAAAAGTACAAAATGAGCAAACGATTTTTATGGAGGACAAAGGTGTAGCAAAACAAAAAAAAACACAAACGCATATAGCCGTATATGGAGAAATATTTTCTACTTCAGTTCAAACGCAATCTATCAAGCCATCAGCTGTGGTTATACATAACTTTTAACACAATATAACTATATTAGCGATCATTTGTTGTTAGAAAAGAAGAACAAATAGACAGGACACAGAAATAAACAAAACAGAACGAAACCTATAAGCACCTCTTTGAATGTCCCGTTCATCATCTCGGTCGTTAAATGCAATGATGCAAGTAAATAGTTCGCGAAAGACGAAAACTCTCATAGCTAAATATCGAAACTCGTACTCGTACACGCTATATGTAGATCTGAGGCCATGTTTATGCCATGAGGAGACAAACATCTCGCCGGGAGGTGGGCAATACCTAGAGTAATAAATGGAACGATTATTGCAAATGTGTGTTTGTGTTGTTCGGATGTGGTCTTTTCTTTCGCCGGAGAGTGTTCGAAGACGGGTTAATTTAGTGCTTTCATTTCCGCCGCACTTTATTGATTCTCCTAGTAGCTAGCTCCTGCAATAGCACACGCGGCAATTCCAGCTCCGCCAGTGCACTTTCATCCCCGTTGGCCAGCAGTGTCACGATCCGCCACAGGCAGTTCTCGGTAAGCGTGCGGATCGGGAAGTGGATGTTGATTTCCTTTCGCGTGAGCCGACCGGCACTGTTGAAGTTTGTGTACCACGGTTCCGGCAGGTAGACCGGCTGGTGGCGTACGTGCATCCGCTCGTCTGACTGCTTGTCCTTGAACACCCAAGGGTGCGTCACGTACGTGTTAACCATGCATTCGGCCCTTGGCTGCATGGTCGTGTAGTGGATCAGCTTGGAGGAATAGTTCACCCAGTACACGTCCACCGCACGCTCGGTAGTGTTTCGGAACAGCACGAACGATCGTATTTCCGAATGTTCCGACCGCAAGCTTGGCTCATGGTCCGTGGCCATACCGCAAGCACCACCGTCGTTCCGATGATCCCATCAACGCGTTGGCAGTGAGCGAGGAACACAAAGCGCTGGGATGATGAGAAATCTATTTCGTGAATGCTGTTTTTCGTATTTTAGTAGACCTCTACTCTACTTACGAGCATGAAGGTTCAGGAATTGATTCACTACATCAATAAATGGTGTTTTCTGTTACTTCCCGGGGAGGAATTGTAGCAGACACTTTACTGTGAGCAGAATTATTTTGTTTATTTGTTTGTGTTTATTTTGGATTCTGATTAAGGCGTTATAACACCGAGAACTTTTTCTACAGGCGTGTTTCCATCAACCGCGAACAGCTGATGCGAGGATGCACCGCGGATAAAATCGCAGTAATATCTGTCATTTTTCGCGTCGAGACGGGCCGACAGGCTGAAAATTAATCTGTATTTTTTAACACCTTTCTGTTGGTTAACATAACATATCCTTTATTTTGTCATGTTATCCTTCAAACATGTGTACAAAGAATATACAATGTATGAATTGATTGTAGTGTAAGGGCACCTTAATGTTGCATTGACAGTTTTGACTGGCGATTGGACACTGCTGAATAAGACGGGTTGTACAGATTTTGATCAGCTATTGTACACAATATCGCTTGGAAGATTGCATATTTCGTGGCTAATGATCAAATTGGTATGAGAATATATAATAATAAAACCTTACAGTACAATAGCTCGCAAAACAACGACAACAATGACGTAAATGATTATCAGTGCAACAATTTGTGCGCCCAGATCTAATAACTCACATAACCATATCACCAAATACACACTGCAACGTTGGTGGCCTCTGCTAATTTCGGTTTATTTTCAAATCATCATCAACCTGTATCACCACGTGGTGCTAGGTTTGGAATGCATTTAAAAGATGCAAACGTTCTGCTCTAAAGGTATAATTTTGAATAAATTAAAAATGTAAAAACGCATCTGCCTCGAAGGAAATCGAAATGGATTTAATTGCTAGGTTTAGCATACATCACTTGGGTTACATTTGATACGATCGACGCGCTTAAATCAGGCCAGTTGATGGTTTTGGAGCGAAGCTTTGCGTTAAATAATATTGTCGACGAACGGCGGCAGGTAGCGCACGAGCAAAATCACTCAACACGTGGAGCGAATGCGCGAGCAAGTTACGCGAAACTAATACGATTTTGGGAGAAAAACGCCCGAAAGGGTTGCATATATACTTGAAAATGGTGCAGTATGGGACGGTATGCTTGTTAAACATGCATAGCTAGATGGGATGAAAGTATCCGAAACTGGGCCTTTCACATTATGTCACCGCGCGCGTGAGTGTGTGTGTGCGTCGAGGCGGGTGGAGCTGAACATGGGGAGGATTTTATAAGCTGACAAAATCCGTTGGTTTTACTCACGTCCATTATCAACCTTTCCGGTTGATTGCGCATCGCTTTTATGACATACAATCAACACTTCGTATTTTTTATTGAAGAGTAAATTTCTTCGAAAATATCACCCAACACTTTCTCTGTCGCATTCCGATTCCGCCATTTTCCGGCGTATCAACTGAGCCGCACAAGATGCAACACGTGTCGGTTTTCGGTTCGACATTCCCAAGGTTGCGAGTGGTCTGCTGAAAACACCCATCAATGCGTGCGAAACGACAAACTACCCACCTTAATGCCTCCAGTGCGCAGGAACACAAGAGAAACATAGTTCACAGAACACAGATGGGAGTGACCACCATTCCGTCTTGACCTCAACGTAATCAGACACTTTGTAGTTTGACGAGCCGATCTCCCAGTCCAGTTGCCGATGGTGCTCAAGAAAATCCGACCCGTACTTGGGAAAATGTCTGCCTTAACGCTCCACTAACCTTGGAAAAGGCCGGGTGTGTTGATATATGCCAACTGCGGCCCAACTGGCGGTGAGCAGCGTGGCAGAAGCGGTGTTGTTTGCAAATTAGACCCATCATTTCCGTTTTCCCAAGCATTGTGAGCGTGCGTAGTACGAACAAGCGGAATGGCGATTCGAGGTGGCAACTTTTAATCAGCGACCAGTTTTTACCAGCAATAAATTGTCTTTATTGACCCGGTGTCATCTTGAAATGTTTGGATCATCAATGCCTCTGTTACGATATGGTAAACCGTACGGAACATTGCTAGAACCGCACAGAACTTCAGCAGCTTAATGTCACGCTTGTAAGGACTTGTATTTGAACTTGTATACAACTCGTAAAAACGATGCTGTCCAAACATTTTTGAACACATTTAAACACAATTCGTTAAGATTTTAAGTCACAGTACGTGTTTTGTTTACTTTCTCAGCCCAGTTCCCGCTCGGCTGCATGGCCTTGCCGTTTGTTTTTACTATATTAGTCATTGTCTGTACAGATGGCCGTAAAAACAAGCCATATTCCTATTGGGCTGTAACCCAGATCGGCTAGGGATGATAAATCATCCTTTCCGTGGGTTCCCTCGTGCTCAGGCGAGCCGAATAATGTATGCTCGCTTGGGATCTTTCCATTTCGGAGGAATGGAGGAGAGACACATTTCAACGAACCCCGGGCAAAAGTGACCCGCGTCACAAAGCGATGAGATATGAAGCACAACATATATTTGAAAGTGTTATGACATGGCTTTAATCTGCGACTTCTCTTTGAAAATATTTCCAGCTCATGATGATGAGCAATTTGTGACATTGAATATCCAGCACAAAAGAGGAATGTTAATTTTCTTTGCTTATACACTCATTTCATAACCGGAAGGACCGATGGGATGGATGACTATAATAACACTTGCAGTGCGAAATATGATCAAAACCGGGTCAATGGGATGTAATTTCTGGGCTTCGAATGCTCTATCAAGTTCCATTATAAACCCATAGTCGCTGGGACAATGTTAGACAAAGCGTGCGAGTGGTCCTTTAGCGTTCGTGCGCGACGTCCATCGCCATCGAAGAAAGAAAACTGCACCTCATCATGGAAACAGAGCAGCCAGCAGCACCGCCGTTTGGATCCTTCTGATTGACCACTGCTGCAACGGCGCATTACGCAACGCAACCCCAATTGACTGATTGCACCCGACCCGTTGCAACGGGCCCAATCACCGGCCCGCCGAGATGCTTTCTTTTCCAGCCCGCGATGATCTGGCCTCCTTTTAATGCGCTCCAGACCCTGCGTCGCGGTTGCGGAGCGGAGGCTTCCATTAATCTTTATTAAATCACCACCACGCCAACCCAGCTAATTCGCGCGTCTGGAAGCGAAAGTGCTGCCCGCGCTTCCTTGATCCGCAGTGGAAGATATCGCCGGGCGGAACAGACCTCTGAGAACGACCTGCCCCCTTTGGCAACGGCCCACAGGTGCCCAATTTCCTTGTTACGTCGACGAAGAACAGAAACTTTGTACCGACATGGGGTAGACGACGAACCAAACGAACAAGAGAGAGAAAGCTTCGAAAGAAACGTCAGCTCCATCCGTCCTGCTCTAAACCAAATTTCGAAGGTTTTCATCGGTAACCTGATGAGGCGGGCGAAAGCACCTGACGCTGCTTTACATTCTAAAGTAACCGAGCAGACGCGGGCCCGGTTCTGCGCCAATGCTGATGAACTACGCTACGCTTCTCTTTCCGGTTTCGATCGGTTCTACGCCAGGCCTGCCGTGTTGTGGGTGCCGTGGCGCTGATTGTTTCGCGATCGAATCTTAATTGGTGAAGGGGGTCACCACCGTCCGTGCGCGGACTCGACGCGTTGTTTGCAAATTTTCTTCGAAGGCAACCGGAGGCGGCTGAAAGAGATCCCCCCCCCCTCGTCCCCCTATTTTCTACCGATCTTTCCGCCTTGCACATTTTCCTTAATGACGGATCGAGCGTCGTTTGCGCATCGTTTTGTCCTGAAGCGGGTGATCGCTGCGAACGATTGAGGCAAATTGTGGCGGTGCCCAACACCGTGTTTGTTGTTTGCGAGACGATTGATCTTAAACAGGCTCGTTAGATCGTCAGTGTGCGCGAGCGTGCGAGAGTGTGCGCCGTCTGAAGCTTCCGTTTCGAGCCGTGGGGGAGGAGGAAATTGGGAAAATTGTAACAAAACTCGAAACCCAAGCGAGATTGACAAGGCGATCTTGATGGGCCTGAAGATGGACATGTTCGTGAGTCATGCATATTTCATACTTTTGCAACGTGTTGATGTCTTTATCGTTTCGCTACTGACCTACAATTAGTTTTCAATTTGACGTGGCTATCTGGAAGCAACGCATCAGTCGGAATTATTAGTTCATGCTTGATTGAAATAGTATATAAATTAAAAATAATGTTATCAGTAGTCGAAGAAAATATTTCTATAATTCAATTTGATTGGTGAATAAGGATCCAAAATATAGTGTTTACTTATATATCAAGCAAGTGAGTTGAACAGACTAAAAATCGAAATCTTCACTGCCTTAACGCTATAACTACAATGATTTGTGCTATATTTGTTCCTATGAATCGAAATTTTCAGAAACGAAAACTTTTGTAGGTCGAGTTGTTATTGTTTGTACTGAATAATAGTGTCAATTTTAGCTCCAAAATTTGGCCAATTGGCCAAAAATGTGAAATTTTGCAAATTTTCTCACAAAAATGAAAAATGTTAAATCGCTTGATTTGTGCAACATTTATTCTAGATTTTTGATACGAAATCTCGACTTTCGCTTATTTCTTCAAATTTACTTTGAGGTGTGGAAGAAAAAAACATTAAAGCCCATCAACAAAATGTTTGAAAATTACCACTCCCGGTAGCAATAGGTTCAACCCCAACTTTTATCAGAACTGGGCCGCCTTTGAACTTGAATCATAATTAAAAAAGCCATCGAACAAACTGATCTACAGCTATAGTGTTCAATTATGTATTCTTCCAAACTTTAAGACCGTTCCTGTTGATGAGCTAAGCTATTACGCAGCGTTATGTATCTCCCACAATCTTTGCGCTTTATTTTGATTCGTAAATATCAACCAAAACAAACCCCAACGAGTTCAACGAGCGAGCTGATCCTGCATGACTCGGCTTTCGCTCCATATGCAAAATCCATCAAAAACGGTGGTAATTCAAATTCAACGCGGTACGACCGACTCGCATCGTACCTGCCGAAAACCCCAAAGACGCACCGGAAAACGTGCGCAGATTTTTACAACGTCCGCGGCCCACCGTGCCGTGCTCCGGCGGTCGGTTCGTAGTTTACTTCGTGCGCTGCTCCTGCTACCGAGCCGTTTACTTTATTATGTCTCACCTCTGCGATGTTTGCTCTTCGGTCTTCCGCTTTCTTCGCGAGCGCGACCCGTAAAACGACATAAATCAGCGATTGATTGAAGCAATAGGCGTTTTTTTTTTGTTTCGTTCCGTTTTATTATGTCGTCTTCGTGCGATTAAAGTCATCCGTCCGTTGCGCACATGCGTTGCGTTTTCCCTTCGGCGCTTGCAGAGGAGAAGCAGGCTTTGGTTCGGACATGCGACGGTGCAGTAAAAAAGAAAGACATCGGGGCCCTTTTAACAGCAACGCCTACCCAGCTTGGCAGGCGGTGCGTAAAGGTTTCACTTTTTACTACGAAGATGCGCCCGCTTCCCGATCGAACTGCCCATTGGGGGGGGGGGGGGGGTGTCAAAAGCGGGCGATTCCTTGCAGTTGGAGAGCATCTTCTAGCCAAACTAATTAGAACCTAATTGTGGGAACGAAAAAGCGAAAGCAGCGAACCGTATCGCCGGGTGTCTAGTGCGTTCGGATGGCGACGAGGAAAAACAAAGGGATTGATATCACGTAATTTTGCGATACAGGCAGGAATTCGCCTATCGCGTCATTCACGTTCGCGCTGGGATTGCTGGTTTGATTTTCCACCATTCATACAATCGGTTCCTGGTGGAGAACAGCTAAAACACTTTCTCTCTCTTAGATGTACGCTACGATATCGCCCGGAAAAGGCAATTCGTAGTTCGTTCTGTGTATCCCATTTCCATTGGATGTATCCCCGTCCAGGCGGATCGAAGTTTGTGACGTTGAGCGTAATAAAACCTGATATCAGAATGAGTGTCCGCTCCGGGAATCTTGTGCATCTCGGTCACGTGCTTACGGGTTGAATGCTTACAGGGTTTGCAAAAGGGACAACAACGCCTCGATAAAGCCGGGCCAGTAGTGGGAGTTCGTACCGTACCAATCTTGCTTTCATTGTACACTTCCCTTTCTCTGCGTCCTGCACTTCCTACACACACACACACACACTCGTTGGCGGTGGACAAACGTTCACCCCCGGCATGACCTCACCCCCGAGCAACACCTCGCCGATCGTTCAAACCGTTGGTGGACGCGTTTTTGAAGATCATCGGGTCCGATCTCGCCAACCGCGACGACGATGCAGCCAAACGAGACAACAGAGAGCGGCCACTGCGGAGTGGCGAAAACACAATAGCGATCAGACGGGAGGGTGGTATATAAGCAGGTGAATTTCGGCAGCCTTTGAAGCATTCCTTTGCGGTCGCCGATTGAAGACAGATCGTCTCGACGCGGGCGTGATCAGTTACTGTGTGTGTGTGTGTTTAATTAAAGTGCCACCTAAATACACGTGCGCGGAAGAAAGTGCAATTTTACGAGAGTTACATTTACACAGGACTAAAACAAAACGCGTCCGTGCCTGACAATGGTTAGTGAAGCTGAAATAATGTTTAAAACGGATCGGAAGTCATTTACGAGGGGAAAAGACATTTGAACCAGTGGCGGCGTTTGGAGAGCACATGGAAGCCAGTTGAACCGTCTGCTGATCGGAGTGGAACCATTTTCGATTTGGGGTGAAAACACCTCACACGCACATGTGTCACTTAGTGGTAGTGGATGGAATGCGTGGCATGAAAGCGAACGTAGCCGTACTGTGGTCAATTGGTTTTCTGAAATTTAATTCAACATTTGGAATTGAAGCTTTTGTTCGCTCATGCATCATCGGCGTTAGCTGAACAGTTTCGTCGAACACGTGACTAGGTCATTTTCACAACGTCTCCGGTTAGGGAAATACCTGAAGGATCCTTTGGGATCTTAAATTCGTTAAGCTAAAACCTGAACAGTGTGCTATTTGACAATCGGATGTCTCAGCAATTTTTGAAGTTTTCACCTCGGAGGCAAATATGGCTTCTTGAGTCTGTATAAAGATCTCCTCCTCGGTTATTAAATAAATGAAATATCTGCAATGCTGTGCTACTCCATTACAACAATATTAAGATGTCACTGTGCAATTTTTTGTTAATTTTTCTACAAAATCATACCAATAACATTCAAATTATCTTTAATGGAGTAGTAATGAACATTTTAAATTATCGTTCGGAATCGTTGCGCTATATGTAAAAATCTCACCACGTGTTTGAGGGCGGTTCAGTGTTGCTAGCGGTCTTCGCACACTTCGATCGTTTTCCCCACTTAGATCGATCAAAGAGTAGCTATCCGATTATGGTGGTATAAATCGGTCTAGTAAACCGTGAGATGACACTTACGAAGTAAAGAAAAATTTGGAAAAAAGTAGGCCACGTGTTTGAGAAGCGGTTTTTCGGTTGATGAATGGAGGAGCTTTCTTATAGTAACTGTATTGCCACATCGGATATTCAAATTAAACGGAGACAACCTTCCTTAGAACCTTGCCAGAGACTCGTATCCTTCGCCACGTGGTTGATATTGAATTAAGTCACTTTTGTTACAGTTTTATAATCAACCACGGCATTTCTCTCGCCAGCTCATCGCAGGGCGTGCAGCGCGACTATTAGCATGACAATGTGGCGCTCGTACGATCGTTTTCACACTCTTTCTGATACATCTCTTTCTCTTGCCCGGTAGGCTGTGAAACTGGTCGCTTCGTTGCTGCTGCTGCTCGCGGTAGCCGTCCTTGCCAGCAAAGAACCGACCAGCAAACCGGTCGACAGTGTGGCCATTGCGACCACCGCAAAGACCCAGCACTCGCAGCCTTCGAAGGCGCCGGCCGCGGTGGGGCAGAAAGCACCGCACGGAAAGCGCGAGATCGGTAGCTACGGACTGCCGCCGCCTGTCCACCATCGCTACTCGCTGGGTCACGCGAACCCGTTGGCGGAGTTCTACGCACCGGCCACCAGCCACGGATCGTACAGCTACAGCATCCCGCAGCATGGTTCGTTCGGCGCGCACAAACTCTTCTACGGCGCAAACTCGCAGTCCAGCATTCCCAGCAGCCTGAAGTACACGCCGTCGTCGCTGGCCTCTTCGCACGCCTTCTTCGCTCCGCTCGGGCTCCAGTCGGTGCATCACGGTGCGTTCGGAGGCTTCCCGGAGGTGGGACACACCAAGTACGCCAGCTTCGGTACGAAGGATCTCTCGGAGCTGCTGAAGCAACTGCACTCGGTCGGCCCGCTGACGATTAAGGCCATCCCGAGCAGCTACGCGTACGGTGCGTTCGGGCATGAGCACGAGCAGACTAGCCACAACAGTCCGTCGGTTCTGTACGATAGTGGCGCGTTCCATCTGAAACCGATGCCACTCAAGCTCCACGAGGTGCCAAGCTTCACGCACGGATCGAGCCTTCCGCATGCTGCCGCGCTCACAGCACCGGCCGGTCCCACGTCGACGTCCTCCACGTACGGGCACGTGGCGCACACACTCGGCTACGAACCGTCGTACGCCAGCGGCCTGAAGGGACTCCGCCACTATTCCAGCTCGAACGTCCCGGCGAACGATCTGTACTCCGGCAACAAGTACGTCTCCGCGCTGAACGTGAACCATCAGCCGACGACCGCCACCATGGTGTCGCCCCTGCACACCTCGGTCCACTCGACGGTCGGCCATCAGAAGCCGTTCAAACCGTCGACCTATCTCGGCTCCACGCACGAAACCATCTCCGCCCCGTCGACGTCCCACACCGGGTCGTATCTGCCACCGTCGCTCCAGTATCTGCCCCCGGTCGGCAAAGGATCGCCGTTCCCGCACAAGGTTAGCTACGACTCCCCGGCCAAACACGGATACCTGCCGCCGGCGCCACCCTCCACCAACGCCTACCTACCGCCCCTGAGCAAGCCGGCCCACGGGTACCTGCCGCCGGTCTCCAGTGCCGGCTCCAACTACATCCCGCTCTCATCGTCCTCCGCACCGGCGTCGGCCGGTTCGCACGAGGACATCGTCCGGAAGCCATCCCAGCACCCGCAGCAGCATCCCGAGCATTCCGGGGAAAGTCTCGAGTACAGTGGGGCGAGCTCGGCCGGCGCTCCGGCGCCGACTGCCGTGACACCGGGACACCACTGGAAGCACTAGGAAGTCTCCGTTTGCCATCGCGTTCGAGCCGCGTTTCCGTGCTTCCCGCACGTGTTGCGGCCCGCGTGGTCGCGTGTACGAGTCGGTGCTTCCGTGACGTTTCCGCGAGCCCGACCGATCGGGTTCGGACGAACACGTCGCACGTCCGGTACGCACGGTGATAACACCGAACCAACCGGACCGGAAAGAATTGCGACAGACAACAACAACAACAACAGCAACAAAACGCTTTGGGAGACGAGCTGCTGTGCGATAGAGTGTACTTAGCGATACGATAACTTATACGCGTTAAAGTAATGATATTTAAAGATGCGGTAAAGATCCATCAGTATGGACTAACTGAACGAATAAACCATTAAAAACTCGAACCACTTTCTTCCCTCGGAAGAGATGCGTAACCAAAGACCGACCGAAAGAAAGTGACAAAGTGAACTCTCAACTAGGGGGTTCGTTCCGGTGCGTGAACGGCTCGTGCACGTAATGTGGATGTGTTCACCCGAAACCGTTTGCCAGTACGATCGTTTCAATCGGTTTGCGGTGTGTATCGGAGCTACGCCGATACGCTAATTATTCGCTAATCGACGCCACCGTGGGTGAAGCGTTCGAATGGAAATTGGATCTTGCAATGGAGGCGACTATTACGGGCGCAAAGGTCCGTAACGGTGACGATGGCGATGAGCACATACTTAAGTATTAAGCTATCAGATGGAGAAATCGCTTACAGTGATTTATAGGCTTTTGGAAGGAGACTATTAGGATGAACTTTACAACTTTTCAGACGCAATCCGGTTGGAAAGTTGCATGACCGTCGCCAACAGAATGGAACGTAGTAGAGGAAGAACAAAGCACCTCGATGGTGAGCACACAACAGGTGGCTGCGTCCTTGAAGACGGTTGTGCGAATATGCAGAATTTCAACGGAAGAAAGTGGGACGATTGCATTGAACCACACAGAAGCGCTCGGGTCAATCGTGAAATCTGGTTTGATTGAAATTCGAGCCTCGGCTTTATTAGTCTAGAAACAACTGCTTTTGAGAAAATAGTCTGAATTTGCGAGTCTCAGGAACCTCAGTTTATAAGAATCCAGTTGATACTGGATAATGGTAATAGTCTTATCCATTCCTGATCCACTTATTATGTGTAGTTCGAAGATCGACTGCGAACAAGTCGAAACAATTCCTCCATTGAAAATATTCAATGTGGCACGTTAAACAGAGTATGGAAGCCGTGCGTAGGAAAAGTCATTTCACGAAAGGGTGGAAGGAGGTCAAAATTCGATTTGAATTTGAATTCATGTTACCCTGGAAACTGCTCAAGAATGGATGAAACATGCTGTAATATAATGACAGTTCATAGTCTGTACTTCGTTTCGACCACATGTCCCGCAGGTGTTTTATCTCTCCAGAACAGGCTACTGTGATGCTTTTACTGTAGCTTATTAGCACCTCCTTTTAGCGACACCCTTCCTGCTATCGAAACCTTGAACTTGAGCTCAATGATTATCATGCAGACAATAAGTTTCCTTCTTCAAATTTCCCACGCACAATTGGAACACCCACCCCGCAACCGAATCGAAACGCACAAAACGCATGCTTATCATCATCAACATCTTTCCGACATTTTTCGCCCGCAAGATGAACGAAAAAAGCAACCGCCGTCCGTTCCGCGGTTCGTCTGCCTTGCGGACATTGTTTGCCACTGCGCCATCATCGCCGCAAGGTCGCACGAGGCACAGAAGAAACGAAATCCGCGGCCGATTTCGGTCCATATTATTCCATCCGCCTTCGGTGTGCTGCTGATGCTGCCGGTGTTGGTGGCGGTAAGATGTAATCATGCGCACAGATGGACGACAAATTGCATCATGGAAGAGCGTTGCACCTGTCTGGCGGCGGAATTTCACATACGCATCCTCCCCGTTAATGATGCGCTCCTCCAACGCGCGATGCACGTGGCGTGGCCATTGCTCTAATTATAACGCCATCAAATGGCGCAAGTACGCGCAAGTTGCAGCGTACGTGTGTGTGTATGTGTGAGGAAAGCCGTTTGCGTGCCGAAAGTGTGGTTTGCAAATCGCGATCGATTTGCGTTGGTAATGCGATACTTCCAGCGACACAATGATCCTATTTCTTTCAGCTATAACGCCGGCATGTCAAGTCAAGTAAGCTTCAATGCTCGGATATTTTTGCTTCAATTATACAATCGCTCGGAGATCTTCAGAACAGCGTTTCCTTCCTGCCACATACCCTTTAATCCGCGAAAACAGCGGTATCTGTATCAAACACGAACGTCCAATGACCGGGATTAGGGCGACGATTACCCGGCCTGCTGAGCCGATTCTACGTCACCGGGGATCGGTGGATGATTATGTTAGCGTTAGCGTAATGTAATTACTGTCGTTATTAGCGCAACACACATCATCGGCACCACGGCGGGTCCAGCCCGGGATGCCCGGAACCGGTGCGGAAAAGAAATGAGAGCGAAAGTGACACGGCGCGCTAGGTACCACGCGCCGGTCGTCGTTGATTCTTCCGGCCGGGCAGGCGTGTTGGAAAAGTATTGCAATCGTACGACCCAAGCGATCAGCGTAGGCTGTGCCGCGATTTGTCGACTTGCGCGCTGTCACTGCACGGGGGGTTGCTGCACAGCCGGGTGGGGTGCGACGAAATAATTCCCATTTTTGACAAATTCGTTCGCGGCAAACACGTCCGCCCGGTGCCCATGCCCATAAAGCCACATTGTCCAGGCCGCGCAGCCTGTGTCGCGTGGTGTGGTCGCGCATAAAAAAACTGATCTTTCGTTCCGCGCGCGCTCTCTCGTTGGTTTCTCTTTCTTCCGCCCGGGCCACTCGGTAGGCCTAGTTCCTTTCAGGCGATTCAATTCCTGGTCCAGTGCACGACTGGTGGATGTATGCTTTTTTGCCCCCGCCCCGTCCCGGTTTGCCTTCGCCGGGCACAAATGGTCGAGGCGTAACGCAAGACGCGAGATGTCTTATTGACGATTGGAATAAGGCGTTGACGGGTGGTTTGAGCCGAAATCATCGTAATGCTGCTTATGTCCGTGTCTCCGCGGTCAAAACACATACTGCCCCTTGCGCGCGACTTGATTTGTACGTCGTCCAGCTTGTTTACCTACTTTAGGAGAGTACCGGAAGTGTCCCACAGTTCTGGCCATCGTCGGCTGTGGAGTACGCGCCGAGAAAGCCAATGAAAAAGGGGTTACAAAATCCGATGTAAACGGTCGTTCCGATGTGTGGCGTAATATCGCGGGTGGGGAATGCGGAAGCGGTGACCCGAGAGGCTGATCTTGTGTTGGAAAAGTCACGTATGGTAAAAAAAAAAATGACGCGATTGTTGCGTGCGAACGTTGTTGCGACGAGATTTGTGAGGTAATTTGTTTTGGTTAGGACGAGTGACCGCGGGCGAAATGGCCATAAAGTTGGGTCGTAAAACCGTGTGTGTGTGTGTGTGTGTGGTGCAGTATCGTTTTCATTTCTCCTTTTCTTTCAATTCTTCCAAGTCTTAGAACCAATGTCAGAAGAGAGTTCCTAGAAGCAGTTTAACGACAAACTACTTATGTTTGAAGCAGTGACTAACACATATAAGTGGACGACGATTTACAACCAAAATCACACGGCCCGGGCAGCAACGGTCAGTTTCATTCCAAGTAACTCGATGTACAATCTGCTACCAACTTTCATCACTCGTCCCGGAGTGGCTAACTCACGTGCCTTTCCCACCACTTTCGGGCCACTAATTGTAACATATGCATCGCGAACCACGCGAGCCATCGTCGCCCCCGCCACACCTCCCCTCAGGGACAATCCGATTGTCCATATGTCCAACCGATAAGCAGGATAATGAACTTGAAACCTAATCACCGATCGCCGCACGGAATGAAGCGTTTTCCGCGCCGTTCCAAGCGTTTCCAAGCCACGGGGGCCGTCCGTGTGCGGCCCGTCGGTGGCAGATGATGATTAGCGGCCGCTGTAGTTGATGTGCTTACTTTCTACATAATTTTCGAACTTGCTACTCGAGAAACGCCACTAGGAACGAGCGCACCGGCCGGCCAGGATAAGGCCAGCGTTAAGCAGCGGCCATTGCCGTGACACTGTGTACGCGCTGCCGTACTGCGAGAGTGGGAGCAGGGATCCATTTGCATAGCTCGCGTGTGCAACAGATGCTGCGCATTCCGGACGCAGATGCGATCACTCTCGCCAAACCGGACGATGCATACCGGAACAAACAGACCCGGAGCGCGTAGCTTCGTGCGCCGGGCTTACCTGCGGTGAACCGCCAGCGATAATGGGGGCGATGATTAGTGCGGCACCGTAGCTAACGATATTTGGATCGCGCTCGGCTGATACAGTTAAAGGTTAGGGATTAGGCTCGCAAACAGCTGGCGATGGCGAGGGGATGCTGCAAGCGGCTGCCGCGAGCCGCCTCGTCGAGGAAGTGTGCACATAGCCCCAATCCCCGGGTGCGATTCGCACGTCTTCGCCGCGATCGTAGCAGGCGGGGCAGGTGGGCAAACACCTTCAGCGCCGACGGGGCGGAGGTACCCTTTAATCCCACTCGCACTCTCGCGCTGGGACGCGTACCCCGGGTACGGTCGAGAGCAGCAGCTAGGAAGTAAGTTAAACACAGCGCAATCAACACTCGCGCACCGGTGGCGCTCGTAGATTCCTGGTTAGCTGGTCGCCTCAAAAAGGGCTCTCGGCAGCCTCGCACGCTGGGCATGGTTTTCCATGTACAACAACACCGCCGCACACCGCAGCACGCCATGCCACCGGCGGTATCCTTGGCAACCCCCCTCCCGTTCGGGGGCGACCAAAACCAGCCATCATTAATGGTAGGTGGAGTGTTCGCGCTGCTTGCTGCCAGTCGCGCGCCCGGTCCCGCGAAGTGGTTTTCCGTTTTTCCGCTTTTCTTTCCGTTCACCGGCGGCGGCGGCGGCGGCGGCGGCACTTATTCGCACTGTTGACGCAGGGCCCGCGCACACGTACACCTAGTGCAGACGGTATGGAGCGATTATTTTTGCCCAGCTCCCTCCCCGTCCGGTGTCCCTTCGCGCGTGTGCCGTGGGCCGATCGCCCTGCCCTGAGTGTGGCGTAATATAAAAGACGATGCACCTATCAGTGTGGCGTTCATTTATCAATCAAAATCCTGCACCGGCGCAGGCAGGCGAGAGTGTTGCCATCGTGTTTGCGAGTGTTTGCTTGGCCACCGTGCGCTGTGCGTGTGATCGTGCGTGAGGGACCGTGCGGGAAATGAAGCTGATCGTGTGTTTGACGGTGGGCCTGCTGGCCGTGGTTCGTGGCGAGCCGGGTGTTATCGGGCCGCAGGATGCGAGAAAAGTGCGAAACCCGGCCAGTGGTCCGACCAGTTACAATACGATCGCGCCGCCGGACAGCGAGACGCTGAGCAAGCTGCAGAACCAGGTGGCACCGACGGTGCAAATTCCGAGTGCGAAACCGCTGCCCACCACCGTCAAGGTGCCGGAGCTGGCCTCCCCGTTCCAGACGGTCGCGCCACCGAGCGCGATTCCGTCGCCGTACCTGCGGCAGCCGGCACCGGCGATCGCTCCGGTTCCGGCGCAGGGCCAGTACTACCTGGCGATGGTGCCACAGCCCACCGGCAACCACATGCTGCAGCCGGGTAATTGATTTGAGTGTGCCACTGGAGTTGGGTTTGATATTAATTCACCTCTCGATCGTAACCACCACAGCAACCACGCCGCTGATCATGCAGTACATTAACCCCCAGGGCCAGCCCACCGGTGGGCTGCAGTACATTCAGCTGCTCCGTCCGGTTGTCTACCCGTACGGCAACCAACAGTACCACCAGCAGCAGTACCAGCAGTATCCAGGCTATCTGCAGCAGTCGCCCGCATCGCTCAACAACTCCCCGCACGGTGCCGTCCCTCCGACGCCGTACAACGTGTCCCCAACACCTCCGCCAGCCACGACCACGACGCAGCCGGGATTCGTTCCGTTTCAACCAGCTGCCGCCATTCAGCAACCGGTCACCCAATACTCACCCGTGAGCCATGTCCAGCCTCCCCAACCTCCGGCGTACAGCAGCGGCCCCGTGGGACAGTACTCCAGTCCCGTTCTGTCGTACTATCCCCACCGGTTCCTGATCAACCCATCGGAGATGAACTTCAACACGAACGAGTACGTACCATCGCCGGGCGATGGCGTGTACCTGAAGGGCGTTAAGAGCATGCGGGCCTAAGCTGCGTGGAAGTAAAATCCCAAACCCAACCTCTACGAACGACCAAGTACAACTGCATCGCAGGAGAAGGAACAGTGTTGATTCCTTAAATCCCGGACCCAGTTCCAGCTGTTTGTATAGTATTAGCAACCCGTCCTACGCCACCGTGCATTCCAGTTCGTTAACTAATTTATATCGCTTTTACCCTGTAACACGTGCCGTTCCCGACCAGGTTCCGCTTGTTCCAGAACACAATAAAGTACTACGTACGTACGTTTTTAAAATAGAGCTGTTTTTTGTATGAAAATATTGACGACGGTTTGCCTACTATGGGACGCCTTGGAGGCGATTCAGATGCGGCAAATGTGGATTGAATCGTTGATTTTAAAATATGTTGATGGGCTATAACAAAAGGATTTTTACGTTCCAACGAGTCCAGCAAATTAGCACTTAGTTCAGACGAATCGGTGGTTTGGTGCTAGCGTCATCGGTCTCAGAAATCACTAGTTCCTATCTAGCTTGGATAAATTTATTAAAGCTGAGCCATCAAACGAGTTTCAACATGTTAACATGTTTAAGACATGTTTAAGAAAACGTGTTCAATTGATTTGACGTGGTCTCCATTAAATTATACTGCAATTGATTTGTCTATTTTTGTAATATTCTAAGCAGCAATGCTAGAAGAATTAAAACATTTTATCATTAGTTAAATTAAATTAATTACATTAAAACATTAATTAAAACATGTTTTCTTCTTTAGAATCCTGATACAAATTTTGCTCATGGCCAGGATTATGCATTTTCTGTACGCATAATCCGATATACGGATAATCGTACAGAAATTGGCCGTAAATAGTCGAGACTGTACTGTACTTCCCATACGCTGTCGTACCAAATTTGGTGAGAATTGTGGTGAGTTTACGATGGCGAGGCGTTGTCAACTTTTGGTGAATATATACATCCTCCGGATAGAAGCGAAAATCAAATTGGTAAATAAATATGCATTCAAGAGTTGATTTAGTAAAGTGCCGAACAATATTTTTTCTTAAAATTCATATTAAATTGTCTCAAACCAACAGCTAACCGACTCAGTGATAAGCGGGCTTTATAAGTCTGTATAACGACCTGAGAACGATGCGAGAAGACCTAGTGAAACGTCAAACGATAGCTCTAAACGCGTTTCTCGCTACCGAGCGAGAACAGGTTTCATGAAATAAACAAAACACAATAACGGTCATTTCGAACTGCGCAGATTAAATACCAATCTTGTCGATGTAGACAATTGACAGCTCTTTTCAAGACAAAATTCATCCGAGGGCAGGTGTAGTGTGGGAAATGAAAATCAAATTCGGACAAAATTGGGCTCTTTTTTCCAAAACCGAGCCAAAAATCGTCTAGTTTCATTTTTATAGGTATTTCTTGCATTTTAAAAAAGCATATGAGATAACT
This sequence comes from Anopheles dirus, assembly GCA_000349145.1. NCBI lineage: Eukaryota > Metazoa > Arthropoda > Insecta > Diptera > Culicidae > Anopheles > Anopheles dirus. Next base: position 4,984,189 of record KB672868.1, on the reverse strand, counting down.
GAAATGTATTTATGCGTTAAAAAGCCATATAAAGCAGAATTCGGTTAAGTTATTTAAAAATTTGCCCAACTTTTTTCGATGGGTCCGATGTGCACAAGGTTCTGGCTCTCCCGTTCTGTTTTTGCATCTCGCTCCTCCAAATGAGTTGCCCTATATTTCAAACTCCGTATTTTTCAAACTCCAAAAAACCATATTTTTCAAACTCCAAACAATTTTGATCAAAATACAATTCGGTTTGAAGCAGGTTTTATAACGTCTGTATAACGACCTGAGAAGCAGGCTGGACAGCTGTCAAAGTTCTCACTTTGCCGTTCTCGCTTCGATCGTGCATTGCAGCAAACCTCGAGGCGAGAACGCTGTCAAACCGAATCCGCTATACACAATCCGTCATGGCGGATTTCAAATGCCTCGTCGTCCTGTACCTAACCCACCTGTATTTCCATATATTTTTAAGCAAAAGTGCGTGATTGTTGTTGTTGCCGCTCTCCGTACGGCATTTTCAGGCATCGTAAAACCTGACCAGATCGACGAAAATCGGAAAATTTTTAGGGCAATCTTTTAATTTCTAACACCGGAAGCGTTCGCCCGTGCAGAACAGACAAGATGTGTAAGTAATTCCATCGATTTTGCGGTGCTAAAGTACGGCTTCGTTGTGAGCGTCATAGGCGGCGAGCAAAAAAAAAAAATCAATATGTCAGCCAGGTGCTCCCGCCGTCTGGGTCGAATTTCAGCCGGAATTATTCCCGAACGACCATTTCGTCTATTTCAGCGGATCGTGATCGAGAATACCGCGGTGGCGGTGGCGGAGGAGGTGGTCGTGGAGGAGGCGGTGGTGGTGGCGGGGGTGGTGGTGGTGGAGGAGGCGGCGGCGGTGGACGCCATCGGTCTCGGTCGCGGGAGCGTCGTCGCAGTAATTCACGAAACCGCGGGGACCGCAGAAGGTCATCGCGGTCCCGTTCACCATACCGGAAGCATCGTTCCCGCAGGCGCAAGCCGTCCCTGTACTGGGATGTTCCGCCACCGGGCTTCGAACACATCACCCCGCTACAGTACAAAGCGATGCAGGCTGCCGGACAGATTCCGGCCAACATTGTAGCGGACACACCGCAAGCAGCCGTTCCCGTGGTAGGCTCGACGATTACGCGTCAGGCCCGACGACTGTACGTGGGCAACATACCGTTCGGCGTGACCGAGGAGGAGATGATGGAGTTCTTCAACCAGCAGATGCACCTTTCCGGTTTGGCACAGGCCGCTGGTAATCCGGTGCTTGCGTGCCAGATTAATTTGGACAAAAACTTTGCGTTCCTGGAGTTCCGCTCGATCGATGAAACGACGCAAGCCATGGCATTCGATAGCATTAATTTTAAGGGACAGAGCTTGAAGATACGGAGACCGCACGATTACCAACCGATGCCTGGCATGACCGACTCGGCTGCAGTCAACGTTCCCGGTAAGTAACGTGCTCGGGGCTGAGAGGTGATAAACAATTGTTCTCATTCGGTGTGGTATTCCTTTTTGGTTTTGTTAGAAAAATTCTCTGGCGTCATCAGCACGGTGGTACCGGATTCGCCACACAAGATCTTCATCGGTGGCTTGCCGAACTACTTGAACGAGGATCAGGTAAGTGTTGCTCGGCAACGGACTATCGTGCCTTCTGCTCCGCCATGATAGGCGATGGGCCGATGACGCACTAATGATTGTAGCAGGCTTTGAAGCAGGAAACCTGTACAAAGCCACACTTTGAGGAATGCCAAAACCCCGCGGGACGCATTAGAACAGAATGCATGCATGGAAACAAACTCTCGACCCGGTTTCTAGGTACTTGTGGCTGTGACTGCAAACCCAAAAAAACACGTCCCTTTCTCTATTATTAATCTCTCAGCTCCCTTAGCAGCGTACACGGCGCGTACAGATTATTTTTAGCGAATGGTTATGCTTTCAGTTCTCCGTTTTCTGGTATCTGCCGCCGATACCACCGTCCATCATGTGCCGCACTGGTTGCCTTCAGCAAGTGGTGCGCCTAGCTAGAATTGATCTCTTCTTCCCATTTCCATAATTCAGGAATAGTGCAAATACAACAGTAAACAAATCACAAACCAAAGAAAACGTTCCAGTCGTGCGATGAACGTTCTCGCGTGATCGATCTGCAGACGGGTAAATTATTCCATTTCCACAGGTGCCTTTTAAATGCCTTCATTAGCTTCGTACAAGGACATTTGCTATCCAAGGTACAAGTATATCTTGTTATTTCGTTTAGGCAGCCACATTTTGCGAACGGGACCCGTTTTGTTTTACTTTAGCACAGTGAGAGTGCAGTCTTGCCTGCTGTTCTCCAATTCGATGTACTTTACAGCACACTAAGGGAAACGATTGCATTCGATTGAAACGGATTGTACCACTAGCTGACACGGAATAGCGAGGTTCAGCCTACCCGCCTCCTGCTTTCTTTTCCGTTTTCAGCGTACCGTTTTCAGCCGCTCTGTGCATCCGTGGTGCGACCGTGGTGTTCTTTTTGTTTGAAGTATCGTTTGATTTACTTTCAGTTGCCGGAACGGTCGCGTTTTCCTTCACCTCTATTTATTACAGCGCATTTCTATCGTTTGTTTGTATTACCGGTCTGCACACGCGCCAGGAATCGAATTCGCTACCTTGAACTGATCCGTTTTCTCTTCTTTTCTTCTCTTTCTTTTCTCTCTTTCCATCCTTGCTCCGCGCAAACCTCCGACGCCTGGTTTGGGAGGCCTTACCAAATGCTCGGGGTGGGGAGGGTGGGATGTTGTCCCAGTGGTCACGTTCGCGTTCGTTTTCAGTTTACATCGGAAGCGAATGCGCCGCCCTGTCTTGCAATCTGCTTTTTAGGCTCATCTCCTGAACGTTTTTGCAGGCTCTCACGTTATATTGCGCGAACGACATATTCTCCCACCACAGATAGCGGAGAATCGTTCGGTGGCCGAACGGGAAATTCATAGTTTGTTTTTCAGCTGCAAACTCTCAGTGTCGTCTTCCTGGTCCGGTGCCTGGTACGAACGATGTGAAGTTTGTTTTTCGTTTTGTAGGCAAAACACTTTCTCTAGGGCGTTTGTAATGCTTGCTCCGGCCCGGGCTTTAAGTAGGTGGGAAGCACCGCTGCTGGTGGCCACAAGGCAAGTGCATTTCAGCAACAAAAAAGCATACAAACAGCAGCGTCTTGTTCTTCTCCTCCCTTTCACAGGACGGTTTGTGTTATCTTCAGTGCGTTGATAGTTGTTAAAGGTGGTTTTTGTTAGGACAAGCTTTAGGGTTGGTTTAAGTAGATTGTTACAGTTGAAACAAAAGAGAATATTGACATTTTCCTATCCAATACGGTAGTTTAGCCGTTTCCGGAAAGTGCGAGAGATAGATTGAGGCATGATCTGGTGCACCTTTTGATCTGTGTCATTTTCCAAATATGATTTTTATGTACTTACATTTTAAATTGTGCTGTTGACACATACATCATTAGTGTTGGGTAATGCATGTATTGCAGAATCTCCATAAGCTGAGTAATAGTGAGATTTCGAGTAGGATTGACGACAATTCTTAAGTTGAGGGGTATTTAACCTCGAATTATTAATTCCATCTAATCGAAAACTTTAAGTATAATATCGTAACTATGAGCTTAATCTTAGAGTAATCTAATAGATCTTTTGATAACAGTTGTCTTTCCCTTTTATATGAGAACAGGCGTGGTTGATGAGTCAATTTAATAACCGATATGTTTATCATTATTTGGTATAGATTTTATTTTTAATTCTAAAACAGATTTTGCTTCTTGCATTTTTCAATCACATTTGTTTGGAAAAATGTAACTGGAACTTTAAATTATACAAAGGTTCACTAGTTCGATGGGTACACCCGATTCATGAAAACAGTATTTGAAAGCGCATTTTCCTAAGAAATTGTATAATAACTGAATGTTACTAGGCGAAAGGTTCACGGCTTTATCAACGTTTAACGTATGAAAAGTAATTCCATGTTGTATCACGAAGAGTAATAGGCAGGCATAGTGAAGTGTTTTTACAGTGTTTTCGCGTGTTCGTGGTCTACTCCACTCTACGCCGTTTGTATGCCAACAAATGGCCGGTCCACACGTGAACTTCGCATTAATATGTGAACTCTTTTCTGTTTCGTTCTCTTTCCCAACTCACCCTACACGATAATGTTCCCTCTTCCTGTTCCCCGACCGATCGTTTCCCACCATTGTCCCTCCTCCGGCACGATGCTGGCCGTTTTGTCGTTCGGTATCTGTATCTTCATCACCGACAGGTTAAGGAGCTGCTGCTTTCGTTCGGTCAACTGAAAGCGTTCAATCTGGTCAAGGACGCTGCGACCGGTCTGGGCAAAGGTTATGCTTTTGCCGAGTACGTCGAGTACACGATCACCGATCAGGTAGGGAGTCCAACGAGAGGTCCGTCGGGAGTTTCCAACATGCAGACCTAATTGTTTTGTTTCTTGTTCATTTTCTCAACAGGCAATTGCAGGTTTGAACGGTATGCAGCTTGGCGATAAAAAACTGATTGTGCAGCGTGCCAGCGTTGGCGCGAAGAACTCGAACGCAGCCGCCGTTGCACCGGTACAGATTCAGGTGCGTATAATTACCGGTAGCTTCCGAGGCCATCCGATACGGGTTATTCAAACGAGCCCTTTGGTTTATCTTCTGCTCTTCACAGGTGCCCGGTCTGTCGCTTGTTGGCTCCTCCGGTCCCCCGACAGAGGTGCTGTGTCTGCTGAACATGGTCACACCGGACGAGCTGAAGGACGAGGAGGAGTACGAGGACATCCTCGAGGACATTAGGGAGGAGTGCAACAAGTACGGTATGGTGCGGAGCGTAGAAATTCCGCGTCCGATCGAGGGCGTCGATGTGCCCGGCTGTGGCAAGGTGTTTGTAGAGTTCAATTCGATCGTCGACTGCCAGAAGGCGCAGCAAGCGCTTACTGGACGCAAATTCAGCGACCGTGTCGTCGTCACGTCTTACTTCGATCCAGATAAGTATCATCGGCGCGAGTTTTAGGGCCAGCGGCAGTCAGTGGAGAGTTCTACTTGAGACGATGATGTCGTGCATTGCTGCGTAATTCCATTAGCTTCGAAGATCCCACAGAACCTATCCATCTTTTCTTCAACGCACGGCGTATTTAGCATTTTTACAGGCACATAACCCACATCCGGATCATTCGGATATCACAATATTTAGCAATAGCCCCTTAGGCGAAAATACAACGACTTTTTTAGGGGAAGATAAGTTTTGGTTATGATAACCAAAATGCATGAACAAAATTTTAACAAATTTATTACTTAGTTCATTCTACTTACTGAACCATCGTCAAAGTTTCAGGCATGGCATCTTAAACTACTGCAAAAAAAAAGAATGGTTAGTAACATTTTTCTATATCAATTTCCGCCATCGAAAAATGAAATATTTTTCGTGCAAACAGCAAATCAGATTACCTGTTGCTGTTGCATTGTTCTACTTATTTGTGACCGTTTTGTTTAGCGTTCACGATTAAACTGGAAATGAGTGAGCTCATTCGAAATGGACCAGAGTCGGCAGTGACCAAACGAAACGGAGAAGAAATATGTACAGCAAGCTCGCAGGAAAACTGATTTTAGATTCTACATGATCGTACGCGCAGCCGTCTCTAGTGTTACTTATCGTAGAAGTTTAAGAGAGGGGGAAAACGAGAGTATGGGGAGATCGTGTGCAGCGCTGTTTGGACCGACTTCATTCTTCCCAATCAAGCGCCGCATCAAGCTATTCAATCAATAAATGACGACGACCTAAACAAATTGCAGCTTTTCTACGGTGAAGTAAAAACGGAAATGAAAGAAATCAAGAACGTTTGCCAGAAAGCCGTTGTCTGTGCACTGTTACTGTAGACTAATTGAAGAATATCGTATCATCTGAGCCACAGGCGCCTGAGCGTGCGGGCGGTATGTTTTCAATATCTTTGAGCAATCATCACCCACCGGTACGATTCGTGGTGAAGGGTTCGTGAGAGGCACATTTTGTGGCACGCAATGCCCGCACCAGAACAGCGTGTGTTGTGTGCGCACAATTTGTCTGCACAGTGAACGAAAAAAACAAGATCTGACAGTAACCCCCATCATGGGAGGTGAATGAAATCACAAATAATAAACATTACATGCAGAAGCGTCGGACGTCTGCAGCACTGCGCAACGCAGCGAAGATGCGGCGTTCGGCTGCGTCTGACCCAACTCTCCTGTCTTTACAATCTCTTGCCGGCGCTGGGTGCTGCTGTTTTGAATGCTCAATGAGCGCACGGCAACGGCCTATGTGTAAACCGTTTGTGCGCCCTTGCCCGGGTTTGTGTGGTTTGCGTCACAGACGCACCTGCACAATGCACCATCGCCGGCGCGAGCTGTTGTTGATGTTGATATTTTTAATCTTGTTGCCATTGTGCAATTCGTTGGTGAGGAAGAGGAATCGATTAACCGATCGCCAACTCAAATCTTTAGAGTGTGCTTTGCCTGTGCAAACAAAGTGTTTGACTAAAACATGACATGATTTAATGTAATGATGGCACTATTTTAATAAAGTTCTAAACAATTTTGGTATTACTCTTGCCAATGACTAGGATTTTGTAGATAATTGAGAACTTGTAGCTCTAAAATAGCACTGAGCTCAAGAGATAGCTTCAAAAGAAAATAATTAGTTGATAAGCAACCTAAAGAACATATTTTATCCGAGAGAATAAGTTGATTGGGTCGGCTAGCATCGATTAAATTGATCATATTTGGTGGATAATTCAGTTACGATGACAAAAAGTCTATTTGTTTTTCACGATGCCAAGTTCGTTAGTTCAATAATTCCAATGAATTTGTTTTTTTTGTTGCTTGTTTCATTGGACACGACATTTTGTTCTAATGCAAATATTTCGGAAAATCCTAGCTAGATTAACGAGTTAACTGCAAGAATGTCTGCAAGGAGTAGTAACTTTGTGTCCTCTTTGTTTATCCGCAATCCCAGCTAAATGCACTAATTTTTGGTACGTAACATTATTAGCATTACGTGGAGTACAGTGTTTTCGTGTGTTCTCATATCAACATTCACAAATAACATAGTGATACCAGTCGCGATGGCTAAGAGATGAGTTTGGCGGTCAACGAGGCGCGCGGTAACGTGCGCAATGTGAATAATGCATGAGCATGAAATAATTTGCCACTTTTTGATGACGTGACAGTTTATGCAGTCGTCGCTGGGAAAGTGGCACTGCGGCGCAGAGGCCGCGCGCCGCGTCAATGATGATTTATACGATTTGGATGCATTTTCCGTCGCGCTTTGCAATCGCCCCATCGCGCACCGTCCCCTCCCACCGGCGGGCGTTCGAGTCATTGAACCCCGGGGCGGTCTGAAATGGCAAAACGGACGGCTAATCTATCATTCGCGACACAACATCCACGAACACAACCCCCCGCTCCCGGGGTTGGCACACGGTGTCCAGGCTACACGCGGCCACGCGCACAATGAATGCGCAGCGGCACAACTCGTTAACCAGCGGCAGGAAGAGCAGCAGCCGCCCATGGGCAGGGAGGCGCCGGACCGGGCCAGGCTGCTACTAAATGACCACAAATCCGAATGGCATAACTGATTGATGAGATTAGGAAGGAAAGGCGAGCGCCGTCCGCCTACTGTGACGAAGACACGGATACACACACACACACACACACACACACACGGACACGCCAACCGTGTCATAATTATGATCCGCAACGGTACTCTGCAGCATAATGATCGGTTGTGCCCAAACGACTGGAACGAACCGCGGGCGTCAAGCGCGACTATGATAGCAATTATTAGCCGTCACCGAGTGGGTAACTTTCTTGCCTTTTGTGCGGTCGCTTTCGCGATGCGAAGAAAGCATTTTTTGTGCTGGGAAACGGAGCACAAAGTGTGTGTTAAACACTTCGTTAAATTGATTTCCCAACAGATAACTGGTAATGATTGAAATTAAACGTCCAAAGGTAAGTTCAATGGACTTCCTAACGCATGTACGATTTCGAGCTTTGCAAGTTTAATCACATTGGGACATTTCTTTTTTATTGCAGATCAACCGTAAGCGATGCCGTTCGTGCGCTGATGTGATTGTTGTGTGTCGCATTACAAGGCCTCCTCGGTTGTATTGACACCTGGGGACCGTGCTCATAAATCCTGCCCCAGAAGTTTCACCGAACAAACCGTTCAGTCAGCACAACGACCCGTGCTCATCTCGCTCGAACACAATGGCACCGCCCTTTGCCGGCTCGCTTTAAAGCATCGCATCGCGTTTGGCGCATTTGAATTAATTCCCTTTTGCTTCACTTTCTCGCGCTCGGCTCGGGCGCGAAGCGTTACAGCTGCGAATGATGTCTGTAGCCGCCACCTTTCACCTCGCTCCCTATCGGGCGCGCGCATCGGGCAGCGAACGCAACCTAAACCGCGCGGCTAATTGCTCCTCCGGGATAAGCGATTTCATAATAATTATCGGCCCATGATCGGATGGCCTTATAGCCTCCCATCCCACCGCCGTGTACGTATGTTTTCATGTTGTGTTGTTTTTTGTTGTTTTCGGGCTCGGAACTCGGCCGGCTGTAAATCCGGTTTTACCGGTGATTAGATCATCGCGCCAATAGGAGATGGAGGGATAGAGAGAAAGAGATAGAAAGAGTGCTAGACCGAAGGTGAAAGTGTACGCGAGAGTGCGAAATGCGTATGCGGTGGCACGGTGCCTTCGTTTCGGTAGTCGGCTGTTTATTTAACTGTCATTATCTGATTATCTCATTAGGTGTGACGATTTGTTTATCTTCACCGGTGCGGCCCGTGTGCGATCGATGGGTTTGATGTTTGTTTTCGTGCTTAATGCTGCGCCCCGCCAGCTGCTATTCGCATTTTTTATATGATACAATCGGGTTATCCAATGATCCGGTGAGTTTCGAAAGGCATTTGAAGGTTCGATTATATTTTGCGGCACTTCTAGTTATTTTTACACGATTTAACACCCTTGTATCACATGTATCACTTATATATAACAGCTTAATCATTTGTGTGTGTGTGTGTGTGTGTGTGTGTGTGTGTGAAATAAGCTTTTCGTTTCTTTTTTTTTTACGAAATATTAATAGAACACGCATCATTCTTCTTTATATCAATGATAACTACCTTGTTTAAGAGAACTTCTTTTTTCATTGCGTAAGCCGCGTGATGCTTATTGAATCAATTTCAAATGCTAAATGGACTTGCTTTTTAATGATTTTTCTAGTTTGCTGGCGTTCGACGAGCTCTTTTTTCTAACACAGAGCACACATTCTTCCTACAGAATTGCACTGAGAGAAGCATTTGGACTCTTCGAACTTGTTAAATAATTGTTTTGTTTTTTGAATCGATGCTTAGATATTTACATTAGCGAAAATAAGTGCAGCATTGTTATTTGTAGAATAATTTTCTTTTGATAAAAATATATCATCCATACGCCAAATGTATCGTTAGAAAATCTAATCTCAAATGTAATGATTTTTCTCATGTTTCACAAATAATAAAAAAAATCCTCAATTTGTACACGTTTTCACTTAAAACATCAATATCATTTTACATTTTCAAAGCTTTTTTACAAGATTTCAACAAGATTTCAGCTTTATTTACTGTATATATTCTTCTCTAACGTCCTGTTGCACAACATTTTTCGAAAAACAAAACAAAAATACCCTTTCTGCTAGTTTTTTGTAATAGTTCACACGGTAGCTAACGAAGCTGACGTTTCCCAACGCAGTATTAACATTGATCTAAATGGCTTTTTGATGGGAACTTCAAAGCGAAAGGAACCCGTATACACTCATCCGCACGACGAACCGACTCGGGCCGGTCGTATGTGGCACGGGGCCAAAGGGCACCCTCCTCTGTACGGCGAGAACCGTCCGATCAGAGTGGAAATGCACAAGTGCTCGACGGAGTAGGTCAGTGGGTGTCTTTTGAAGGGCAAAAGGGCACGGAAAGGAAAGCGAGCTAAATGTCTGCTTACAGCGAAGACACGGGGGCTTTTGTGTCGATCGTGTGATATAACCGGGAAAGGTCAATCGGGTGCATCGTGAGTGAGAGGCCGCTCTGGTATCATTAGGAGCAAATTTTACTACTTTTTTTTAGCCTTAAAGGTAATATCAAACAGGTTCAGTACTTCCCTGTACCAGCCACCGCGCACCGGGAAGGAAGTGTTCGAAGCTTCTCCCCCGTGCAATGGAGCTGACACGGACGGAATCCAAAAACTGGTGAACAGGTTGCACAGGTTTCGCACGCCACGAGTTTCAAGGTCGCCGAACTGAACGCCTCAACAACGAAGGCACCCGCTCGCCGTAAGGGGACGGCCAGATTCTCGCTGGCGTCTCCCTCCTCCCTTGCTGTACGCTCCGTGATGATGCGCTTCCCACAGTCAGAACGGGTTCGTCGCTTGCAGTCACTCGTTCGGTCCTTGATATTTTCGCCGGCTGTCGGCTTCTCGACCGTCTTCCAGCAAACGTACCCAACCGACAGAACCGCACGTACCGAAGGCAGAAAAAAAGGTGGGCCTTTACGGCGGGAGAGCGAACTGGAGTGGTGACTGGATGTATTCCCTGCCTGCGACTGCCTGCCACAGGCGACGAACCCGGGCAGGCGGCTCGGATCACGCTCGCCCGCTCGCAGTGGGACACACGGCCTGTGCCTGCATCTCCCGCTCCGTATAAAGCATCTTTAAATGTCAGCCAGTTTAGTGACGTACTTTGGCACTTCAGCCCAACCATACACACACCACCTCGGTGCACGGTGCTAAAGATGATGGGGTGGCACAGGAACGTCACCCCCCCCCCATCCCCCACGTTTTCTCGATCACCGCCAACCAATCGGGTGTTATATAATTTTGCGCTGCGAAAGAGTGTCCATCTGCGGTGCCGCGAAATGGCGATGCCCACAAACAAGTCAGGCCGATTGACGGGGGGTTTCAGCCCGAAACAGGGACATCCTTTTTGCGCCAAACCGAAATTTGCGCCCCAACCGGAAGGGACTTAAAATTGATTATTTTACGTGGCGCCGGGCGTGAGTTATGTAAATTAAAGCCAGAGCGGTTCGGTAAAGGTGTTTACAACTGCCCGCGATTGGGGGGCGTCGTCGGCGAATCGGCGCGGGGAAAATCGCAGCATGCCCATCGCACTAAACGCACCGCCTGCTCTGGTGGCTTGCTGTGTGTTGCGGCTGCGTGCGGCTGTGTGCGTGCTTGCGTTACACAACCCCGGCCAGCATCCCAGCCCGTCGCCTGGCTTGAAGCGCCTCCAAATGCGCCATTTGCACGGGGCCGCAAACAGATGCGAAATAAACGCATATTATATGGCAACGACAGACCGTGGCGAACAAATGGCGAATCGGTTGCGGTAGCGGCGGCAGTAGCAGCATCGAACAAGCGAGAAAGTGTGTATCGCGCGACTCGGCGCTGACCCGGTGAGAATGTCGCGGTGCACGAGGCTGCCTACGGAAAGGTCGCGGTGGCTACTTCCACTGCAGTTAGTGCGCGGGCTAGGAGGCTGTACGACAAAACGGCTCACCCACCGGAATCGATCGAGGCTCTGTGTGAATATAATACTCACACGTCACCGCCACCGGGGGTGAGTAATCGTTTCGGTTCACGCTCGTTTCGCTTTCATCTCACGCCGTCTCGCTCCCATCGCGCTCTCGCTTTCCCCGGAGGCGCACTTGGACTTTATTTGGCCAAACGGTGCGAAAATAGGTTACGCAACAACGCAACGCCTACCCGGAGGGCTCATCCGAGTGCACGCCGGTATCGAGGGCTCGAACGTTTTGCCGATGGTAAATGGTAGGTGAGAGAAAATGAGAGCAAGAAATTAGGATTAGACTAGATGTAACTCGTTGGTTTGTTTGTTTCCATGTTGCATTTTCCAATAATAATCATAATAGATGAATAAGAACGCCGATGAATAATAATCGGATCGAAAGTGATTGCTCACCACATTGGATAAATTGTTTTTTTGCTGTCTTGGCCAATATTATCTTATATATTATATTACGTGACGCGCAAAGTTAAAGGTAAAGATAGTGGGAAAAAAGAGAAAATAGCTAAAACCCACGACAAAAAGAAAAAAATACTTAAAACTATTGTGACTATCTTAATCCTAACCCAATACTTCAAAAACTATTACTGACTATCTAACTACTACTATGAAAATGATGAATTTATCCTAAACATCTTGCTAAATCTACTACTACACTCAAGATTGCTAAGATGATAATTAGCTTATTGTTTGGAACGATCTGGATCTGGTCACGTAAAATGTGTTATACGTTGTTATTTTCACTGTGTTGCAATCCCAAACATGTTTGAAAAATTGAGTTTTTCCTGGCTCTTCGCAACTCTCAATCAAAATCAATGCAAAAAACTTGCTAACAAAGAAGTAGTATTAATTTCTTCGTTTTTTGACAAACATCTTTCCTCTTCCCTTGAGAACCTTTCATATTTGATAGTGCTACCCAACCACATCCGATGCAAAGGAATGGAAAAATGTCATCACGGTCATCGGGCGCGGAATTGTGGACGGCAAAAAAACACCGGGGAACCGTGGTAACAGGGAGCGATTCGCTCCCCTCGATCATGCATGCAGCGAATGGAAGACACCTTAACCGTCTTAACCACGGCGCGGAATGGGAAAGGCACCACGAGCGAGAGAGATAGAGAGGGAGAATAGAGAGAAAAACACGATCACTTAAAGGCTACGGGTGACGCTCGCTGCATCGTTCGCTTCTCTTCTTCTAGAGCCAGCGATCCATGCATCGAATGCATCCTATAGCACAGCAGAAGCAGCAGCAGCAGCCCACTTCACTTTGTGTCTACGATGTGGTTCATCTCGATCACCTTCCCTCCTCCCATTTCCCACCCCTCCCACCCCGGTGCAGCCGAACCGAGCCGAACCGAAGGGACAAAGTAAAGCTGAAGAAGCCCTATGCAGCAGCTCACCGGTGGCGGTGAGCGAGCGAGCGCGTGATCGTGGGGAGAAGGCTGAGCAGGACACCCCACCAACCTACCACGACGAGATGATCCACGACGTTCCCCACGAAGTCCGCTCGCTGCGGCTGCTGCTGCTGGCCGGCAAAACTTGCCTCGCCACCGTCGTCGTCGTCGTCGTACGGCGCACAGTTCGTTTTGGCCACTCCAGCGACACACACCGTGCGAGGTACGAGCAGCATTTGTCCTCCGGTTTGGCTGGTGCAGCAAGAGTTCCCTGCTTTCCGTTCCGCTTTCGGGCTTCACTCGAGTGCATGGGTTAGGTTGCGTTTCGCAGGTGTCTCGGGAGCGTGTGCGTGCTTTGTGAATGTGATTTCTTCGTGTGTATCGGTTGCACTCATCTGTAAAAGGTCCAGAACAGACAGCAGCAACAGGATGCGGAGGATCCGCACACCTTCCGGGGCTAGACAGCAAAAGGCGGACCGTTTAAGAGCAGACGAAACCAAAAACTGGAAACTGTAACTGAATCTCCGTTTCGTGATCCGCACGGTGTCCGCAAAGCGCCCCAAACACCGCCTAAGCCTTCCTTTGTCTCGCCCGTAATCGGATTGCACATGGGGAAAGGTTGTGTGTGTGTGTGTGTTTGTGATTTAGTTGTCGTTGTTGTTGTTTGTTTCCCAACACACCGCTGTCGTGACGAATTTAGTGATGAAAAATCATCTGTTTCATTTCCTTCCCGGGGTTAATGCTGGAAACGCTTTTCGAATGTGTGCTTCCGACCGACCGTAAGCCGCTTTGTTTGCTTTCGTCCGATCGGTGAAGGCGGAGTGTGTGTGTGTGTGTGTGACTGTTCCGAAGGTTTTTATGCGCCGGGTCGAAAGGTTACGCCATTTGCGGGAGCAGTGGGTGGGGTGGGAAGAGGATTAGAGGGAACGTAACGTTGTCCAGCCTTTTTGAGATCGCCCCTTTGACGATCTCACGCGGGTGGGGATTTGTGTGTGTTTGTGCGCGTGAAAAGCGTGAGACGAACCATGCTAGAACCATGCCAATCTCAATCTCAGAGAGGTTTTCTTCATGCAGTGCGTTTTCGATTGTTTTCATTTGTATCAATTTTTATTCCTTCTAAAGAACACCTTTTAAACTTTAGTCGTTTAAGGTGCTTTTTATATATTTTTTAATAACTTCGAACGAGAATTTTTTGTGTCATTTCACTCTGATGGAGTTTGCTAGTACCATAATAAAATATAGAATACATTTTTTTCGAAATTTATTCTTCTCTAAAATGCCTTTGGATTGCTTATATTAAATATTTCAATGATTTTCTTCAGCTTCTGAACATTTAATGTAATGTTTTTCAATCTGAGTCTCATGGTGTCTCATTTTTTGTTTCATTTATGGTAAATTTGTCTTGATTTTAGTAATTAGAGTTATGTTTATCGAAAGTTGTCAATTAATCGATAATTTTTGTACGTGCCATATTATAGCTTGCATTTTTAAATTGTCCAATAATATGGGAAGATGTTTCTCAAACATAGTAACAACTTCATGTTGTCACTGTGTGGCTGAAAATATTTCACTTTCATGCCAGTCGTGTAAGGTTTTGTGCGAAGAAATCTGTTATCCGTTCGCATTCAATATATTCCAGTGTGATAATTCACTCCAGAGTTCAATAAAAAGTTAATCTGACTTTCGTCAAGCCGGTCTGTGCATAAAGTCGGATTCATTTTAATCATTGGAGGTAATTCCGCTACCTATTCTAAATTTAATTTTAATCCAACTAGCCTGAAGCGCTTGTTTTATTTGTCTCTACCACCAATTTGGAGCTTGGAAACCAAACGAACAGAAAAGTAAACAAAGATCCACCAAAAGGAAGGAAGCTGGCCACGGTTAAGAGGCAACGATCGATCGAAAGCGAAACGGCTCTCTAGCGGTCGCAGGAGGGAGTAGGGTTTGCACTAAACTACAAACGAGAAAGAAAACCACGGAGTGGATTATGCATAAAGCCGCTAAAAACCGAGCTAAAACCCACCCGGACAAGCGTACCTTGCGTACCTATCACGCCCCGGGCAGGCGTCGGCTCAAAACCGAGATTGAGTCGTGGTTTTCTGTCGTGGCTGGACGGTGGTGAATTAGATTGCCTGGTGCAAACAAGTGAGCGAGCGGAAACGGCCGTCCTCGAACTGTAGATAATATGCTCCCTTCTGCATGGAGGATTGCGTTGAGAGAGAGAGAGAGAGGAAAAAAAGCTCAAAGTTTAAGCAAAAAAAAACAAAAAACCCACCGGTTTATTAATTTAAATGTGCAGCCGTTTTCACCAGTCAATGTTTCATTCGCAGCTCCCGCACGAAAGTGAACTGAGAAGTAATCTACACGAAAGCGCAACCCGCGCGGTGTTCCGTTTTTTCTTTCGCTTCTCTCTCGCTCGCTCTCGCGCTCTCTCTCTCTCTCTCTCTCTGTGTTGCTTTAAACTTTTCCGAGCAAGGCAACATATCGAGCCAAGATCAGTGTCTGTGCGTTTGTGTGTGGGTAGGTGTGTGTGTATGCTTGTCGGTGAAAAGTGCAAGTGCAGGCTATCGCGATCGGTACTTGGTGATCAGTGCAAGGGCAGGCGTAGAAAGTGAAACCCAGTGATATCCAGTGCGGTGTGCCAGGAAAACCGAGTGCCTCGGTAGGAGCGCTCCAACCAGATCGGAAAACCGGGAGCGGCCAGCAGCAGCAGCTTTCTACCAGCGGCACGATGACGCTGGCGACGTGGAAAACGCTCCAGACGCTCGTCCTGATGGCGTTGCTGGTCGGTAAGTGTTGGATCCGATGGCGTTGCTCGCTTTGAGCGTTAAACAAAAATCGTCGTTAACCCGTTTCCCATCAGAACGTACGCAAAGTCGGCCGGGCCGATTCGGGGATGCGATTGTTTCATAATCTTTTACTACCCAACCATCCCCTGAGGGGCAATCGCCTTTTCATTTTCGCCACTTGCAGCGCTGGCCCCAAACCCGAGAGTCGTAAGGGAAAGCGAGCAAAAGCACGAAAATAAAACAAAAGGTCACACTCATAACGGGTGCGGGCGGGCTCTGCGGGAACCAAACCCCACCCGGTCTGGTGGGTGGGAAGAGTTAAGTGTAGTTTTTCTTTGTGGTTGCCGTTGGCTGGATACAGTTTATGTCGCTCCAAACAGTGGGCTCCAAAGCAGGGTGGAGTGGAGGTTGTAATTTCTCTCGGTCCTGAGAATGGGTTTTCGTTGTGGTCGAACGAAATAAAACAGTTCCAGTGGTTTATGGGCTATAACACTGTACCGCGTGCTAGTTCGGAAATCTCGACGGAACCGTTTGCAAGTTGCCGGTGGGTCATTCGCACAGTGCGTTTTATTGAACGGACTCGTTTTTGATTGTGTTTTTCGAATGCATTTTACAATTTCGCGTTAGTGGTGATAACTATCGTGTTGGAATTTGAAGAGTTTTTTTTTGGTGATCACAAATTAGTTCTGCTTTAGCATGCATTATCACATAAACAGTGGGGTTTGTGGAAATATTGATAATTGGAAAATGTAGCACAAATTCATTCAAACACTCAATCAAAAACGGGGGAAAGTTCTAGTCTTCTTCGCTTCATCGCTTCATTTGTTTTGCATTGTGAAAGCGTGGAGTGTGGTTCCTGCGTTCGATTAACGAACTGATTGCTCGGGTTGGAAGTCAGTCACGCAAAAATCTGCGATAAAAGCACGCCCGGCCCATGCCCATGGCTGGGCAATGTTCCTTCTCTCCCGATGAACTCCGACAATAACATAACGATATGGCGATATGGCGCTTACTGAAGCCTTCTATCTATGTGCCGCGAGCAAAACAAAACGCCCCGTGCAACGAATGGTTTACGGGGAAAAACTGTCCAAAAATGATATTATATGATTCACGGAAACGCTTCTCCCCAACGCGGACGCATTTTGTGAGTGTGTGTGTGTGTTTGTTTGTGGCATCCAACCGGTTATTCCGTTCCGATTCTTCGTACGCAATAACATTTTCGATCGTTTTCATTTACGGGAAAATGATTTGATTTGTTCTGGAGGAGGCGTTGTTGCTATTGCGTGCCGTTAGAGAGTAACTACGTCGTTTCTCTGCTCTTCAACAATAACCCACCCTAAACGGTTCTGGCTGGGGGTTGGGGGCGGGTGCGATAATAAGAGACCGGGATGAATGTTTTATTCCACCGTTCCGAAGAATTTGACACAGCCCGTGTGCAATTTTTCGCGTGCGCTTCACACAAAAGATTAATAACTGCTCCGGGTAATCAGTGCAAAATTGCCCGGGGGCGCATCACTGGCACGGTGTTCCGGTGAATTTCGTTCCCGTGCCGTCGCACGTGCCCGAGTGGTTGATGGGCATGACAGGAATGATATAATATCCTGGCAGGATTGGATGGCATCTCGAATTGTAGATAGCGCAACCTGACGGATGTGGAGCTTTCGTTTCGATTATGCTGGTACGGGGGGGGGGGTTTCGGGCCAATTTTGCCCACGTTATTTGGCGCAAAGCTATGCAGAGGAAGCATCGAGATCATTGTGATGTTTGTGGGGTAAAATGTGTGGAAGAATGTGAAGATGATATTTTTTTATGTTTCTTAATAATTCCTTGAGTAATTCAAGTAAAAGCTGTGTCCACACCGAACGATCCCGAGATGGAGCTTTTGATAAAATGTGTGGAAGGACGATGGTACTATTTTTTATATTTCCAGATATTTCCGATGCGTAATTTTCGCAATTTTTTTCCTAACTAAACGATTTTTCTTGTGAGACACATTTTTTATTATCGTTATCTATAGAAACAGCCGCTATTGAGTTCTATTTTGGTGAACAAACTGACTGGAGCAAGTCGGATGATTTATATATCGATTAGATCCGAGCAGGGCTCAAGAGGTTTGAGAAAAGTTGAAAAAACAAAAATACTGATTCTTGTTAGTAATAACATTTGCCAAAAGATGGCGCTAGTCAGGTTGATTGACATTCGAGCCATGGTTGCTATGTTTTTTTTTTTCAATTTTAAATAGAGCTCACAAAAATCACATAAATTGTGTCTAAAAGTAGACAAAACGTTGTAAAAATATGAAGATCACAGACCCTAATTAAAGTTTTAACACAAGTAGTAGGATGTTTTATCAAAAATTACTCAAGTACTAAGAGTTAGATTTAAATGTAAACAATCGTTAATATTGTAATCCGAGTAGCGTGTTGACATGGAAAGTATAATTCAATGTTTGAATGTTTTTAAATCTATTTTGACTTCTTTGGAACGTTTAACAACTGCAAAAAATCTTAATAGAGCATGTTTGAATGTGGATAAAAATAAAACAAAATTATTGAGTTGTTTGAAGGAAGTTGTGTTGTTTTTATTTGAATTCCAGTGCATTTGAAGCAGAGCCCGACTACTCAATGTGGTGGTTTAAGTTTTTGAACTAAATAAAGTTGAGTTCTCTGGAATGCAAATGAGAAAAATACAAACGCCACGCACTGCAGCCTTAATTAAGACGGCGAAACCCGTCCAGTAAAACGTATTCCGACGAACGTGTACGTGGTTGAAATGAAAATTCCATCTCATGATGCGCTTCAAAGTGAATGCTTTTTTGGTGCACTTTAACGAAAAAGGGAAACTTTTAGGCGGCCGCAAACTGTGTAAGCGGACTGCGTGCCAAAGCGCACCTATTGCTGTATTTGTGTTTGTTTTACGAAGTCGTGTTTGAGATAAATGTACCCTCTTTTTGTTCGTAACCTCTCCCAAATGGTAACGCTGTAAAGTCGTGATTGCCCGTGATTTCGCTTTTCGGCCTGCCGCTCTGCGTGATGGGTCCCGGCTTCCCGATTCGTCCGCGTTACGTAACGCTCGGCCCGGCTGTAAAAATAAAAGTATCAACGCTCAGCATGGGCGCCGAAAAGTGTCTGGCCGGGAACGAGCTGAAGGCGGCTCCCATAAGCGGTTGCAGCCCTACCCAGCCGAATAAGGCGTTTTGTTGGAACTCGGTAATAGTGCTCCGGGCGCCCGGCTACGACGTAAGAGCAGCGCACGTTCGCAACCCATCAAAAGAGGCGTTTTCACCGCGGTCTGGCGCCGGTGTGTACCATTTTTTGTTTGTTTGTTCGTTCACACGACGCCAAGATGATCGCTTCTGTTTGCGGAGATCGTTTTGCTAACGTGCGCAGTGCGTGCGCGTGTTAAATGTCAGCAGAATCCGAGCACGCGAATGAAAAACGCAAAGGAAACAGTTCATGTCCGTGCATCGGGGTCACAGCCGGTGATCGTTGTGCATTTTGAGGCGATTTTATTCCGCAATCCTCTGAAATTTTAACATTTGCTTTCATTACTCATAACGCACCTCCCCGTGCACACCGGCTGAGGCTGCAGTAGCGTGAGAGTTGAGACGTGACACCGATGACACCATCGTGAAGATACGCACGCCAGCGTGAGAAGCGGCGTTAAGTATGAGCGTTGGCGTTGCAAAAAGCAGCGGAAAGCGTATTAACGTTTCGTAAAAACGAAACAAATCGAAACAAAACAAACGGCTGGAAAATTATTAGCGGTGGTGAGGCAATGTGTGTGTGTGAGAGCGGGCAGGCGTACGAGATGATTATTTATTGCACCAGCGATGCATCGACAGTGCGCTAGAGGAATGCAATTAGAAGAGGTTTTTGGGTTAGTTGCAATAACGTGGCAAACATGAAGTTTTTAGAGCACAGTTAGCATGCACATTAGAACTGTTCAGGTTAGCGTGCGTGAAGTTAATGCAGGAATGATGTTTGGGAATATATTTCGGTCAATTTGCGATAGCTTATGTTATGAACGGACGATTTTCCTCTATTTGAACATATGTAAAGGAAACATTGTCTATAATTTCCATAGCTTTCTACCATTCTTTTCTTTTCACGACAATCCTCTGAAGAATAAAAATACTTATAGGTGTATACAGCATAAAGATTAATATTTTTAAAATAGATTTTTTTTCAATAATTTTGCTTTAAAAATTGCTTATTATCTTTGGAAAAAATGTTATATGCTTCTATGCGAAATTAAAAAAAAAACTCCCAGAATGTCGTTAATCATGTCGTTTTTTGCGTTTTTCTTCTCTCTTTCTCTCTATCTCGCTTTCCCACACGCGGATATTACTACTACCTTGACCGTTTCGCGTAAATGCCAAACCTCTGTTCACAGCGAAAATCGATGCAATCACGCAGTAAGCCAAGCGAACGCGATGGCGTTAAAGTTTGGTGCGCGTGCTCCAAAAGCTGCTCCACGCCATCGGGGTGACATGCTGAGAAATGGCACGCTGAAGGTGAGAAATGATTGAACGCCGGCACTTTTGATTCACCTTGAACTGAGACTTTTTTTCTTGTGGGTCCGGGCCAGACCGGGCTACACCAAAAAAAAAAGGAGACCGATGATGTGAAGATTATGTGCTGCGCGAAGTATTGCAACATGAGTTACGGCAAGAAATCAATATCGCAGTAACACCGGGTGACATCGGATCGGACTCGGTGGCGCGAATTTCATCCGATTCTTCTAGTCAACGGGTGTGCAAAAATGAAGCATCGGCGCAGTAGGCGCAGAGTCGTCTGTGTGGACTGAAGAAAACAAAAATCTCAAATGGGTAAGGTCACGAAGAGACGAAGATGCGTGAGTAGTGAAGGCCCGGTCGCTCCCCAGTACCGAGAGGAGAAATATCTCGAACTCAAGTCCGCTTTCCATCTCACCTCGAGCCCAATGTGTGCGTGTCCCCAATTCGGCGCATTTCCGCCGTCACCGTATTAATTAAACGCATGCAACCCGGTCGGCCTGGTAACGATGGAAATTATGATGCTGTAACGATGTTGTCGGTGGCCCGCTGTTGTCCGCAATGCTGTTTCGCTCGCTTGTGATTACGGGGGTCAGTTCGGACCGGCGTTGTGATGTGTTTTCTCTCTCTTTGTTATCTTCTTTCCCTCTTTCGACAGCCTCAAGGTTCGTGGGGTTTTTATCATCATGTCAAGTAGTTTGGGGTCGGGCTGATTACTTCGAATTAAGCCATCGATGGGATCGATGGATAATGATGAAGATTCGCTTAAAAGCCCCTTCTCTCGAGCGCGCGCGCGCGGACACCGGCGTGCTGTGATGTGAAGTGGATTGAATTTCGTCATTTCGTCTGTTTGCAGTGCTTTCCAGTGGTTGGGGAACAGCTTGCGCCACGCAATTACCGGAGTGGAGAATGTTTCACGAGTGTCACGCATGTTTGGTGCCCGGCGGGTGTAATGAATTTATAGGAAAGCATGGATTATACCTGCTGCAGTACGGAACTTTTGCACATGTTTGGCTTGGGAACAATAATGCAAGTGTGTGCGTTAGAAATTGCAACTCCTCAAAGACTCATGACTAATTTGTCAATAGAAAATTACACGAATAAATTTCAACTAATTTTTCATTTTATTAAAGCGTATTTTAGATCCTATATGATAATAGTTTGTAGAATCAACTAAACTAATGAGAAGATGATTAAATTGTGCAGTAATCTATAATCATATCCAAATCGTTGAAGCTACGTATGCAGGTATTGGGTTGGACACATTTACAAAATACCATGCTGTTTTTTTTTAATTTTCCGCACTATTTTATATTATGCACTTTGTTGGGTTGTAGGTTTATTGTTTTTTGTTGTTGTATTGGTGATTTGTTGACGCTCAGTAAAGCATGTCATGCCAGTCGGAACATTGGGATGCAAATTGAAATATCATAGGCTATGATTCGACATACGCTTTAATACATTTGAACGCTGTAAAATATAGTTTTACTCAAGAAATGGTCCTGGACACAGCGAAACTGCCAGCCAGTAAGACATTTTTGTTCACCTCACTGAAGTGTACTAAACCTCAAATCCTTCTGCTTTGTTGAGGAGTGGAGATTTTCACGCATATTTTTCTTCGCTTCTGGTCACCTGAAAGGTTGTTCTACTGGGTTATAATTCAGGTTATTGCCCTAAAATAGCCGCAGAAAGTTTTTTTTTTTTTTTTTATTTCTAAGTATGACGGCCTTGGTGGCCGTATTGTCAGTGCCTAAATGCACTG
>KB672868.1:4933543-4958914 GCA_000349145.1 Anopheles dirus | reverse complement strand
CGCACACGCTCGATCACACACTCAAACACTTGTCGATCTCCGAGCGAAGAACGACACAAAACGAACACACCAATTGGCACGGCACAGCCACAGCGGGTAACTTTGCTTGCAAATTTTGCGCTTGGGAGCGTTGACCGATATCTGCCGCACGCTTATCGCGGGATTAAACGCATTCAAACGAAATGCGTCCGATCTCGTCAGAGGCTCGTGGCAGACTCAGCCGCAGAAAGTCTAGATGATTTTTTTTCAATATGTATTAGGCACACTGATTCAACGAATGTTATATTCATTTTACGTTTCTGTACTATTAAAAGACCACATCTTAATTCATTTGGAATAATTTTCCCGCCGTTTTATCTACAAGGTTTGCAACGTGTTAATTAATATAACAATTATCGTATGCTATTGATAATGACATTAATTTTTAAAAGCTCGCTTTCACACACACACACACCCATTTGTCTGTCGTTCGATTATGAAAAGTGTTATGGAAATCAATTCAATCGAAACCAATTACGCGCCGCGACATCTCCATCTAGTCCATCTTGCCCGGGGTCGGTGTGTTATCCCAGTAGAAAACAAAGCACCGAGTGGCACGGGCCAGCTAACTGCGCATAATTCACACGCCCCGAACCGATAATACCCGGCTGTGGGTGCGATAATAAATTATTAATCGCACCCGTTCGGGACTTAATTAATTTGTGTGAATTTCACGGTAACAAATTGTTTCAAAGCCCTCCCGTTTTCGCTACACCTTTTTTGTGTTTGTTACAGATGGAGGTGTGGATTAATTAGCGTTTTTTTTTCACTCCCTTCTCTCTCGATTTGATTTACACCTTCCGCAACGGGTTTGTCGACTAATTTTCCGCTGCGCGTTAAAATCTGTTAAAGCGTAAGTGCACCGATTGGAACGGGCAATTGAACGCAGCAACTCTGATCGGCACGCATGATCGGTCGAATGGATGGCACATTGTAATTGCCGTTTGATGTACAAATGGAACCGTGTCCGCAGCGTGCACTATGCATCGCCGGACGGTGCGTTAAAATAGCGTTGACGAAGAGTGTGGCGAAAAAAAATGAATACAAATCAGAAAATCATAGCGGTGGCGATTTACGGACCGAAATTATGATTGGATTTTTATTTCCATTGTACGCTGGCTGCGTGGCACTGTTTGAACCCGGTGCCGGTCCGAGTGATCAAAGTGTTAATTTTCCATCACTTCATTTGCACCGCGCCAGAACTTAATCACGCCCGTCTGCATGACTCCGGTGTGCACGTGTGTGTTGCATTCATATTTGCAACAAACAAAAAATGAAACGGTAAACCGTATGTGTCCGTATAATTGGTTTCATTATGTTTACTGACGTTTTAAATATTAGACCATATCCGGGAAGCAGGGAGAGCTATGGGTGAAATGGATAATGTGGTGGTAGGAAAAATGCTCATTATCAGGTAAATACGCTTTAATTGGAAACGATGCAGAGATGCATCAATACTTAAAAGCTTTGCAACACATTTTAAACATGAGAAAGATAGAAGAGAGAAACGTGTAGCGAAAATGAAAAACATACAACCATAATGATATTAAAAAATAATAAATATTAAAGTTTTTCCAAGCTGTGTAAAGTGCAACTGTGATATCAGAAACATAACCATTGAAAACACGACTGCCATGGGGAAGCAGTAAAACAAGGAAACGGTCTGTTTTACAACCTCCTGGCAAAGCGCATTAAACAATTACATCTGAAGCATGACACATAAACTGTCGTGAATGAAACGCTCATTAAACATATGACCAGGGCCGCTTGACAACTGTCCTTAAACAAAAGCTTCCCTCTCACAATATCCCATAAAGTCATATTTCCATCCAGGAGCGGGAGAGAGAAAGAGAGAGAGAGAGATAAAGTGAGACCGAAGCGCACTCGGGTACGGTTCACTTATCACCTAGACTTAATTTAGCGAGCGGAAATCTTGAATTATTCAAATGCCTCCTCGCCTTCCCACGCTCGTGTCGAGCGGGATCGCCTTGACCGTTTTCCCGATTTCCTGACTTTTCACCGCGTGCCCGGAATGGGCGATCCGGGGCGGGGATACGAAATATGAACTTGCCACAGTCTCCCGGGCGGCGAAACAAAGCGAGCTGGAAACAAAACGAAACGGGTCGCGTGAGTCAAGGAAGAGCGCGGTGATCCACGCGCGAGCCTTAATGCGATGAAGATGAAGAATGGCGAAAATCAGAAGTAAAACTAGTGACAATCAACCGCGCGAAATCATCACCCGGTCCCGGTGGAGCGTCGGTGTATTATGAAATTTTGTCGAAAGAAGCAGAACAGAACACCGCACGGCGCTGGCGAGAGCGTGTTTTGTGCGCCCCGTTCGCCTATGTTTTCCGTTTCAACCCACATTTCCGGCTTTCTTCGCTGTGACAAGAACACTTCGAAATGAGAAAAAGAAAGCGTTTGGACGCTTTATGCTCGCTGGCCGGCAGTGAAACAATTCGGTCAGCTGTGTGGGGTTTGTGTGGGAAGCTTAAAGGAAACGAGCCGTGCAGAGTCGTCCGCCAGGGTTCGTTCTAAATTGTAGCGGGATTGTTTTTCTTTTCCCGTCCCCACAAATCCACTTCCCACCTCCCCACGAGGTCAATTAAATTTTCATTAAATGTCCCGCCCGCCCTTTAAAACGACGCGGCGCTTCCGTGCGATTTAATTTAAATTCCCAAAATGGGGCCCGTGCCGTCGAGGAAGCCAAACGACAAAGGGCCCCGGGTTCAAGGGCGGGAATGTTTTCTCTTCTTATTCACTACCCGTGCTGCTGTGTTTGCGTTTGTTTGCGGTGGCGCGCTGGAAACCCCGGGATAATCGGTTCACACCTGGCTTTCGGCTCCGCTGGCTTTGTGTGGTGTCCTCTGATTGTGGGACACGTTTTGGGGTGACGAGCGTTTTGTTGCAGGGATTAGGATTTTTGCTAGGAGGCTGCCAGAAGCATGGCTTACTTGATCGTTGGGATGGAACTTCGGATGAATCTAAAAAATAAATAATAAATAATAAATGAATAAAATATGGAATAAAAATTGCCCTAAATCGACCCAATGAAAGGTTGTCGTTGTGAGATGTTAATGCGACTGAAATCGTTGTAGCAAAATGAACCTTCTGAAATTCGTTAAATTTTACACCCAAAATTAATGCTTTTTGCTGGCCCTCGGGGGGAAAGCATCAGTTCTCTATATCGATGCTTTTTCCGATCGTAGAATCTGCCCCCGGGGTCCAACGGTGCTGCTCTTCATTGAACCGTCCATTACCGTGCACCTATAAAATCGGTACCACCGCACTATGTTTTATGCACCTTTCCCAAATTAACACCACACAATGCAGTTTTCCGGCCCTTTTTCGGGAGGTGCGAAACAACCCCATTTCATCACCATTACTGTCCAAAACCACTGCCTTGAATGCATTTACAACGATCGGGACGACGATGGTTTCGTCTGAGCACCACATAAGCAAGAGCGCGAAAGGGAACGGCTGAAAGAAAGCTTTATATCGTTTCTGCTCGAAAGGTGGCGTGTGTAGGTGAAAGCGAGACACAGAGACAAGTGCATCGTACAAAGGACGCCCCTAGGGTGCTTTTGGGCTTGTGGCGGGGGCGTGAGAGGTGGATTGCGATGGGGTTATTGTTTGAGCAGGCTGCCCGACTAAAACCCTACGAGACGCTCTCCTATCCCGCCATCTTTTTCTATCTCGGCGTTGGGTTTGGTGGGGTTTTTCGGGGCAAGTGGGCAAGTGGAGCTGGCCCTCGCTTGGCATACGAAATGCATTTCCCATTTATAAAATTGCAAATATTCTCGCACACACACACATAGTTTCGTCCGTGTGCGGTCGACTGTCGTTTGTCGAGTCCGTTGCCGTGCCCATGGAAACGCATCCAGGTGTGCCGCTTTTTCCACCCGCCCCGGGGGGTGGGTGCCTCATGACTCATTTATTTAGGATTTGGGTCGTTTGGACATGCAGTGCGAACGCCGGCACACGGGTTCCTTTCCACCGGTGGTCACACATTTTTGTCAACCGTACAAATTGAAAGACTACCGGGGATACGTGTGTGTGGTTATAATTTTCCCAGCTAGCGTGCACGACAAGTGTCTTGCAGCCGTCGCCCCGGGCAACGCTGTTGGCTGTCGATTCGGTGTGTTGAAAGTAGTTTTACTGACAGAGAGAGAGAGAGAGAGAGAGAGAGAGAGAGAGAGAGAGAGAGAGAGAGAGAGAGAGAGAGCCTAGGTTAGGTGCAGTCTGTTCAGAATAGTGGTTTTGTTTTGGTATTCCGGAAAATAGTCCGATGTTGTGGAAAGTTTCGGCAAACCCCGTGCAGTTGGTAAACGTTACGTACAACACTCTCGAGAACACTATGGTCGTACATTTGATTGAAGGCAAAATGGCATACATTTTGCTTTTGGAGTAATTTTTATTGTGTTTCGAAATGGTTACCATACAAACTTTGCCATGTGCTGCAGCTGTATAACTTAAATTATTTATATTTTTTGCGATGGATTTATAGTTTGAAGTGTATAAAGAGGATTATATGAGTGAACCAAAAGTTAGAATTCACTTTTCGCAATAATTACAACACGTTGCAGAGTGTTTAGAAAGTTCTATGCACCGGAAAATATTTAAAGTAGAAGAACAAATGAAACCAACAGACAGTGCTGCTTACCAATAGAGTAAAGCAGTTGTTCATATTGGTTCAGTTCACATGTATTTAAAGCCAAAGTCAGGCTTGAAGTAACCGTAACGTTTAAAACCACCGACTTCTTAACGTAAAAGGGGGCAGCGACAATTGAATCGGGCGCACTGTTGGCGTAATCTTTTTTTGATCCACGCGAATAATACAGCGCAGAATTATAAATACTCATTGCTATGAACGCTGTACTGCTGCCTCTGTATGCCACGCGTGCCTTGCAGCTGGCTCGTAAAATGAATTTAAACTTAGCAAATGGAGGGGACAAAAAAAAACGCCACCAGCATCCGGGAAAGCCCGCGTGCCGTGAAAGGTGAAACGAAATAAATTAATACAATACAAAACAAGCTCTAAAATATGCGCTGGACGAGAGACCGGAGCGTAAATTTACAAACGGTGATGTGGTTGTTCGGTACGTTTTTTTCGCCTTCTTCGGCTCGGCCGCTCGGTAACACTCGCCAACTCGCCCTTTGGCGCGCGGGCCAAAAAGCAAATTAGATATTTATTTTACAAATATGGAAATTTCACTACGTTTCCGTGCCGCATTCCGCACGCGTCTCGAACCCGGGGGGGGGGGGGGGGTTGTGTGCGCGCACACGGTGTGTAATAAATAGTCCATTTCCGCCAGTTTGACGTCGGACTAAGCCGCGCCCCGGTCGGTGGCTGTCGTCGGCCTCGTCGTCGTCGTCGTGGTGGTGGTGGTGGGAAAAGCGATTTGGAGTTATGTTGCCATTTTGCAAAACCGAAAAGTGGAAGCTATCGCACTGAATGGGGTCGTGGGAAAAATGCAATGCAATAGAAAAAAAGAACGGAAAAACACACACACACACACACACACACTCATGAGGGACGCGATAAAGACGACCGAGCGAGGGCGCGTGCTCGCTTTCACCCCAACGCTCCTGCCCGAACCGGTACTAGTGCGCGCTGGAAGCTGGTTTAACTTTCGGGGTAAATGCAATTCCACCCAGTCGCGCTTCCACCCACACGGTGGCTCACACATTCATCTCGCGTCCGTCCGCGTTTGAGCGCAAACGGACGCTGCATTCGCGTCGGCCGCAAGGATACATCAGGGTATCAGGGGTTGAAAAATGAACAAATTTCTCCGGCCCATCACCTCGACTCGACTCGTAGCGTAGCGGGGACCCAGTGGGGAAAAGTTTTCGTTCCCAAATACCCGAACGGGGTTGGGAGACATAGGAAAACGTCGGGGCGCATGTTATCTTTTGTAACCGTTTCCGGGCGATGGGCGATTTATTTGCAGCCTGGGCTGGGCCATTTGTTAGAGCGGCAAGCTGCAAGTTGCTGCTTTCCTATCCGGGATGGTGAGAGGGGAAAGGAAGGGGTGTGTGTGTTGGGGGGGGGGGGCGGTAGGGGGAGAGCTTGATGCAAAATAATGCCAGCGTTCGCTGCAGCCGCGTTGAATGGGATGCTGC
Source organism: Anopheles dirus (assembly GCA_000349145.1). Classification (NCBI taxonomy): domain Eukaryota; kingdom Metazoa; phylum Arthropoda; class Insecta; order Diptera; family Culicidae; genus Anopheles; species Anopheles dirus. Next base: position 4,952,752 of record KB672868.1, on the reverse strand, counting down.
TGCATAATGAATAACTTCAACGTGGATGAATTTAAAGTGACACTGAAGTTTGTCCGAATGGTCTTATTATATTTTTTTTCTTCTGTATTTTAACTTTGCCAGCGCAGTAATTTCATCACGCCGGCGATAGTTCACGCCGGCGACGAAAATGGAACCGGTCGAGTTGTAGCGAGCGGCATTCGGATCGCTGCGTTCGACAGCACCGAACGGGGCGCAAAAGTTTCGTGTCGTGACTTGAGCGTCTGGGTTTTTTTGTTGTTGTTGCAAGGTGTGTTGGCCGCCTGATAGGCAACTCAATTTGCACGGGAGAACGCTAATCCCCCGGGCATCGCGGCCGCCCACGGCCGAGAAGTGATCTGTTCGCGCGAGCGAATCCCAGTCCATCTTTCCCAGCCGCACATCATCTGGTTTTATGAGGAACCGACGAACGGGCGAAGTTCTTGGCTGATTGCGCTGAATGGGACGGGCGTTCCACGATCCAATCGTAATTGGATCATTAGTGGAGGATTTACTAAAGGCTTAAATATGAACGCGGAATTCGGTACCGGAAGAAGAGTACTTTTCGCGTTTTATATTATTAGTTGGAATGATGTCTGTGTGTTTTTTTTTGTTGTTGTTTCCTTCGTACCTACTTTATTTCCGATGGTTTCCGATAGATGGCGCGCCTGCTGCTGCTGTGTTACGAATTTGACAGCTCCTAGATTCATTCATTTTAAAATTTTTTATTTTTAGAATAATAAACACCAAATCGCTCAGAAATGCTTCCCAATAGCTTTACTACACACTGCATCTAAATACACATCCAACTCACACTCCTACGTTTTCGTTCGCGGCCAGAGTAACATTCCGCAATTTTGCAAGGCTTTTTGTTCGGGAGGGGCGCAGTCATTTAACGAGGTCAACGCTTCGTTCGCAGAAACGACACAGAAAAATCCTGCCATCAGGTTTGAGGTTAATCCTTTCGGGTTCTTTTTCTAGACGCGATTCGGCAGCAGCCACAGCAGCCGTTTGCCGCTGCTGGTGGTGTTGTTGTTGATGTTGATGTTGACCCACCATAACCCACGCCCAGCTCTCCAATGGCTGAATAGAGGCAGGCTCTCCAGTCCGCTTGTTGTGCTGAAAAAAAAAAATGGCAAGGGTTCCTAAAAGCGGTTCATTTTCTATACCCGACCGAAAAGCTACACGAGCCCAACCGAGAACAGGGGGGGGGGGGGTGGGTTGGACACCCATCCCTCCCTCCTCGAATGGGTTTTGATAAATACAAAAATAAAAATAAAAAGAGCAAATATTATTGTAAGCTTCCAAGTGGGAATGAAGTGAAGCGCGCTCGCGAAAGCCCTATTTCGCGACGAAGTGCCGTGGAGTTTTTTTTACGTTCTTCATTCGCTTGTTGTACCGCCCTTCCTGCCCACCTCCACCCCCTTCCCAGGGATGATCGTGACGATGACGATGTTGATGATGGCAGCCGCCCTGCAGCAGCCATTATTATTTTCCTTTCGTATTGTTGTTGTCTATCTTTTGCGACGGTAAATATAACAACAGAAAATGTTTAAAAAAGGACCTCCCCTTACGACCCATCCCACCCACGGCGCACGGTGCCGGGCGTTACGTTGGCGGGACGGGCGTTTTTTTTCCTGCTTCCCATCGCCATCGTCGCCGCACGTCGTCCTGTACGTGACTTTGAGTGCAGTCGCAAGTGCACTTTGCGGCTGGATGAATGCATCCAATGCATGGGTTGCTGCCGTCGCGAACAAACGTTCGGTTGGTGCGGGCGACGTGGCGGTTCAGCGGGAAATACATATTTTCAACGTTCATCGTTTGACATATTTTCGTTCTCACGTTTTCGACTGCCGTTTTGCGTTGGTTGGGTGTGTGCTGGGACGTTTTCGGATGCACTGGATGCATATTTGCTGCCCGGGTTCGGATAGACTGCCGCAAACGGGGCGTTTTTTCAAACGTTGTGTGGGATGAACGCAGCTTTGGACGTGACTGGCTGGGCGCACATGTTTGCTGGTGGGACGATTGTTGTTCGTTCGTCTATTTAAATGCACATTTTCGCTTTATTACATTATTACAGATACTGGCTGGTTTGGGACCAGACTCGAAGCTTTTTCTACGGGAGATAGTTATATGTGGCTGAATTTGAGCCAGTCATATCTTCTATTGAATTGAGTATGTAGAATTCATCCACTGCTAAAATAGTTAGGATCACGGCTCAACAACTAAAACACAATACGACTGGACCGGTACACTCCACAAATGCTCCTAAAAGCTGCAAAACACAGCTGGCTCATGCAGAGGTCAAGCTGCAAAGAGACGGCCAAGTATTGGCTGCTACTAACTCATCCGAGCCCACCCGGGATAAGGTGTAGCAATAAAAAAGTGGAGAAAATGCCCTTTGATGCATCATTGTTTAGCTATAAGGATTAGCTCTAAGCAATACGGCCAGGCCGTTAATCATTTAAATAAATAAATAAATAAATAAAATAGTTAGGATATTGAATCGATGCTACAAATAGGAGATTGTTTTAAAAATGTTGATATGACATGTTAATAAAGGTTTCAAATATTTGCTACTACTATTATTTACTGGAACTCAGATCTGTAAAGTTCATTTTCTAAAAGGGCAATTTTTTAAGTAATTATTTATCAAATGTTCATTATGTTGAGTTGAATCATCAAACTCGAACCATTGTTGAAGCGTAATGTCGTGAATATTGAATCTGACAGAGTTAAACAGAGGATGTAAGCTGCATCGGAAAGTGTGATTTTAAGAAAGACTAAACTTTTTTTTTTATTTTAGGAGTTAACTAGTGCTTTTTGATGGACTGTACTTTAAACATTTTAATTTACATATTAGTATCCACTTTTTAAAATTGGTTGAAAATGTTTGCAATTAATAAACACCACAAGTAAACGTATATGCAAGTTTCTTATCAAAATCCTCCCATCGAAACTAGTCACCAACGATAGCGCCCCGTCACCGGAAGCGTTTGCTGGGGCGTACAAAATACTCCACTTCAAAAGCTGCAAACTCACACAAACTTCGCCACTTCTTTGTTCGAATTGCATCGGGCAAACGTGTCAAGTAGCGCAGCTTGCCCACTCCCGCCACACTGCCCGGCAAATTGGCTAATGCCCGGGCACTTTCGTTCGAAACAGAAGTCAGAAACAAGGTCACGCCCGTCGGAAGGGGGCGCGGGTCGTCCGGCAAAAGTCGGGCGCGAAGTTCGTGATAAAAACGGTGCATCGGGAAAGTTTCGCAGGTGCAAACCGACCGACCGCAAACCATTCCGGGCCGCCGGTCCCGGAGTGCTATCGTTTAAGTGTTATTATCGTTAATTATGTTACTGGCAAAGGGCGCGCTTGGGTCAGCGCCTCGGGTGACTTCGTCCATGGGGAAGTTTTCGTAAGCATCCTCCACCGGATCGGCGACCGGCGGCCGTCCTCCCTGTCGGTCGCCCCGGGCGGCACATGCACTTAGAAGCCCGTGGACAATTGCCCGATGCCCGATTGGCGCGGTGCTAGAAACTGGAGCTGTATGCGTGTGTGGCATTATCGACATCGGTGTAATGGTGTCAGTGGGAAAACGGGTTGAAAGTTGTCCCGAAGGTGGCATTAGAGGGCATGGAAGAGAGATCGCGTCGAAGGCGAAGAGTTTTACAAAAACGTCTCTCACGCATCGAGGGGGGGGTGAATGATACTTGTTAGCTGGAACGGTAAGCAAACATGTTGACCGCATCGCCGGTATCGTAAAGTATAACCCCAATCTCACGTCGCATGTGTTACGCTATAGGCGAAATTTTTCTCTCTTATCACACCTCAATCGTCTAGCATTTTCTTAACCGCAAAAACTCATTTGCGTAGTCGCGTTATCCGTATTCGTAAACGTTTCGAAATTGATTTTAACCAGAATTACTTCATACGGCTCGGCTGCGCGCGGGTGGCACGTTGTCGTACGTGGCGAATGGCGCACACTTTGAACTGTGTGGTTCCAGGTTTATCGCGAGTGAACTGTCGATCGTCTCCGTGCGTTTGATGCCGCCGTCAGGTCACCCGGGTACGATGATACGCTGTACTGGAGCCCTCAGCCTTACTTCATCTCACACGGCGGTGGGTGGATGTGCCGCGGTTTAACGTAAATCCAATTTTGGGAAACTCATGCACGAGTGTGCGAGTGTTGGTGTGGTACCTGTTGGCAGACTCACGGTTTTGCGCCTCAACGTGTGCGCCACGGAGTGCGAGAAACGAGATCCGATGAGCCGATCGCCGAAAACTTCATAAGGTTCCGGCGGCGTGCGGCGGTGGCAGGGCAACCGCAACAGCTGTCAGGAAGGCGCGTCTTCCTGGCACGCCGGTGCTTGCTCCGAAGCGAGCGCACCCGTTACGCCCCCTCGGCGGAGAGTGGATACGCGCGTGCAATCCTTTTGATCCTTTTCTCCCGTTCTGTTTCCACGACGCGGCGCGGCGAGCGTGTTTTGAGCGTGTGTCATTTTGCGCAAAACGCGTCAAGCGCCAAAACGGCTGCCAAGGGAACAAAAGGTGCATCCCCGGGCACGGTCTTGGGGTGGGCGTTTAAAGTGTCTCTCAATTAACTGGCGGGTGGAGTCAAAAACAATCGTTAAATTTAATAATGAAGCAAGGACGCGAAATGGAAAGGTTGTGTTGGCTTCTTACTAACGGAGCAGTTGTGGCTACCATTTTGTATGTTTAGTCACCTTTTACATACCTTGGCTCGATTTATAATTCAACTTCTTTTCTGTTTTATTTTAAAGATATGGTATACAGCGGGGTAAAAAGCTGCTCCTAAAACTGACATTATATTTCTTGCCTAAAATATATACAGTATTACCCTAAAAGATGTTCACATTATGTTTACTATTTCGTAGGGTTTGTTTTGACAATTGTCGTGTTTGTGTTTATAGCATCGGATTGATAAAATGCATGGAAAAGCTTTGTAACTTTTTTTTTTTAATTGGAGATGTGTTAAACGGCTTTTCAATACTGAATATAAAAATATGATAACTGATAAAAATGTAAAAATAGATTTTGTGATTGTCTTGCTAAAGTTTTTGTGCCAAGAAAAATGCCTATGACGTTGCTGTGTCAAACCCCGAATAGGCTGTCTCCAAATTACGCCTGAAAGGTAGGCCGCGCGCATAACACAATATTTTCCATCGTTCCGAACGAACCGGTTAACGTGCGGCTTCGTGTACGTAGTCAAGAAATGCAGTCAAGTCAACCGTTCAGTCGCTTCCAGCGAAAGTCAGTGTCGCGAGTCCGTTAGTCAGTCAGCCACAGTCACTTAAAGAGTTCGTTCCCGTCATTTGCCCCTCGCCGGTCAGTTCTGGCGAACGAACGCGGGGCTACATAAACAACCACCAGCGCCACCTCCACCGCACAGGACGGAGATTGCCCGCGAGGCAATAATTCGCTCTGCCAATGCGATTATCTAGGCTGTCTTAATCTTTTCTTTGCTTATTAAACTTACCCCTCGACGGCGTTTCCCACCCGATCCCCTTTCCGGTTGAAGAGAGCAGGATGGAACGGGCGCTTTGATCCTTGTTTGGAACCTAGCGGCAGCACGAAAGCCGACCCTCCACGAAATGCCACTCGAAATGTCGATTTTTCGTTGTTTTATGTGAAGCATCATTCGCTGCGTCTTTTTTTTTTGCTGTCCCGTTCCCACCCCTACCCAGCTGGAACGGATTTGTTTACTAAGTCATCCAGTCGGGAGGTGAGCGAAAGTGAAACGGAACGATAAAACGCGTGGGCAGGCTCGGATGAGTGCTTTTCAGCCAGCGACTCGCACAGAGCGTCAAGAGGGTGCACGCAGACATTGTGCCGGTGTTATTATTTTTATTGTATGAACGCACCATCGGCACCGTCGGTTGGATTTTTCGATCCGCGCTTTCGGGCCGCTGTTGTTGAAGCCCGCACTCGCACTCTCGGCTCCGGAGCGAGGGAATATTAAATGAAAATAAACGAATCTCGTCGCTCTGTGGTTTTATATTTAGTGATACACATTTTCATTACCTATTCAAAACGATTTACTTTGCTCGGTCGGGGCGGCCGCGAACTCTCGTCGTACTGTCGAGAGGGGTCTTAACCGGATGGTGCTTACGCTGGTGCGCTGCACTGTTCGGCGGCTCGGGCAAGATGGTTAGTGTTCATTATAAGAATTCCACTGCTGCTGCCGCTGCTGTTGCTGCTTGACGTTTTGAGGGTGGCTTTACAAAGCCAAAATAAACAATATGGCCCCGTTTGTCCGATTCCCACTCGGCGGACGAGTGGTTGCTACAATTGTACTGGCTTCCCCTCCGGGCAATTTCCTTGCCCATTTCGATGGGGCTGATTTGCAGCGGGGCCACAAGCAAACAAACGGACAAAAAAAAACCCCCCCGGCACACTGCAGATCCATTCGGTGGCGGATGGCAAATTGCAGCTTGATCCTTGAGGCGAGATTTCAACGACACTTAGGCGAATGTGTAACGCTAAATAAATTTCCACCGGATTCGAGCACTCTCGTGGCGATGCGCGCCGTGAGGGTGCGGTTTTCCCGACCGCGTAAGCCCGCACGCTGTTGCTTGTGCTGTTGTTCTGCGCGGCGCGTATCATTGGCACTGTTTGATGCTCCCCGACCAACAGCGGCGGCCATCGGTGCGTGGTGGAGTTGAGATTTAAAGCAAAATAGCACCGATGCAAATCCGCCGGCCACAAATTGCAGGCGAAATACGGTTGAGTGCCCACTTCGGCAACGGGGCCGGCCCCGTAAAGCTTTCGCTCAATTGAGTGGATGTGGATGGAAAGCTAATTTTTCGGCTGCCTCGTTATTTGTCTCCGAGTGTTGTCGATGGCGGCGCCCGTGCTCCATTCCCGTTTAGTAATTTCCATCCGTTGTTTCGCTCATCACAAAGCAAAATGTTCTTGGCTCTCGCCCCCCTTCTTATCACGCTCGGTGAGCTAATTTTGGGTCGGGTACTTGTGTGCGGTTTTGTTTTTTATTTTTTTTTCCGCGAGGACATTGCAAAACAACGTGGTGGTGAATTAAAAACATAAATAAAAAACAACAGAGAGAAACAGAGCGAAAAAGAGAGAAAGAGTGCTTTCATGTTTCGTGTTGCCGCGCCGTGGTAGCGCGGCTTAGGGAAAAGTTTTCTGCGAAGCTTTTAGATCCGCATCCGCCCCTGCCGGCAGAGGCGATCCAGGTTGCCGGTGTTCCGGGAACTTTACCACGCAGAGCGACAACGCAACCGAAACGGATCCATTTCCGATTATTCTCTTTTTTATTGTTCCATGCACGAGCGCTGCTCCGTGGGGGAGATACGATGCTGGCGCAGCTTTGTCACACATCAGCAAGCTCGCTTTTTGATGTGGAATGCGAACCGCTCGTTCTCTGTTGCGCTCAGCTGGCCATGCGTGTGTGTGTGTGGGTGTTTTCCTTTATTTCGGCAGTTTATTAGAAAACTTTCCGCAACTCGTTGCGTATGTGTGAAAAGTGTCTCACGCCGTCAGGGTTGGTTTGGGTAGTTAAAGTTCGGCGGAAAGAATCCATCGCCGTTTCCATCTCCCGTGGTGTTGGGATGGCATGGTTAAAGCCTACCTTTAGGCGCAGTAAGCGTGTTAAGACGCTTGGGGTAAAAGTATAAGACGTTTCCTGGGTGACGGGCAGCCTGCCGGCATCTGACAAGGGAAGCAGTCTATTACTGAGAGAAAACCCTTAGTCGTCTATTTGTTGTGAACAAGTTTGTTTGGTTTTTAGTCCATTTTTTGTTACTATCAGATTTCAGAGATCAGACTTCTATCAACGGTATGCTGTATAACGTTTTTCGAAGCTGGATTACACATTAGAGAATAATATCCGTTTTTTAGTTCATATCTGCATGGTTTCGTTCAGAAAATTGATGTTAACTGAAAATTGCCTACAAAAGCAGCATTAAATGCTAGAATGGTGTTTAATGTCATCCAAGCCGTCCAATCCATCTTGCGTTTCCGCAACGTCCCAGATTTGCCTTGCGAAGCAGTCAAATCGTGCCGAGAAAGATTAGACTATCACCGCGCTGCTTCGGCTTGCGGTCGGCGCTCTGCGAAGGCCCGTCTTCGGCCCGCCGGTGGATAATTTAAATGTCGTGTCTTAATTTAAATTGATACCGCACGCAGGAACCGCAACCACCAAATCGGCTTAACTCGATTCCTCGATGTCCGCGCGAGCACGCCCGCCATTCGGCGGCCATCAAGCCAATCTAGTTTCGGTGCGGTTTTCGGGAGGGGGAGCCCTGAAAGGCAGCGGGTCCGGGAAGATCCAACCGCATCGTGCCTCGAACACGGTGGGTGACCACGGTCACTAAGTAAACGGTGGAGCGCTTTATCTCTCCCTTCTCCTGGCCCGGCTTCGTTGCGCGCCCGCCCGCCCGCGATTGTCTTCGTTGCGCGCCGTAGACGTGTGCGATATTTCCGGCTTGCACGGGGGCACTTGTTATCCTTTTCCTCCTGCTGTCGCCGCGTGGCCCCTTTCTCCCACCCGGTGTGCCTGTGTTGACTTAATGCCACCCGCACGGAAATGGGATTTAGATGAGTCCCGTCCCGGGCAAGTCTGGTACAACTTTCGCCACAGGATACATTTCATAATTGTGAAAGTTATTGAAATTTATTGAAGTTTGTCTTATTAACATAAATATGCTCGCCATCGTTCTGGTGCGAATTTTGGCTAACTCATCCGTTAGCGGACCATACACACACGCACACACACACACACACACATACACACACGGAGTTCTCCGCTTGCTGACCTGGTCAAAGTAATTCCCTTATGGATAACTCCGATTCCTACGGTCTGGTTTCGACCGGGTCTGGTGGTTAAATCTAATTTAAACTCGGGCGCACGGGCAGAACATGATCCTTCCAACATGCGGCCGGGCCGGGCCTAGGAGCCGTACAGGAGCCGGGTTGATCCCTGTGGGAGCGGGCGCCGGTGCGAAATGTTGTACGGAGACTTGCCGTTCCGCAGTTTCGAATAACCGTTCTGGAGACGTGGTGGGTTATGGTAATTAGTCATTGTTGGACGGTGTTGAACCGAGTCTGCATCAATTCCTTCCCTTCCGGTTGCTTTCGGGAATGTAAATGGACGCTTGCCAGCGTGCATTAGCTAGCGCGATAGAGGTATGTTTTGGTGAATTTTGATGTAAAAATACTGCACCGATCGGTAAGTGTGACTTTTCACATAGACTTCGCAGATTGAATTAACCATTATCGGACTGGAAGCATGGAAAGCATCCAATCGAATGCTCTTTACAGCGTTAAGGATCATTCCAACTTTTGCTGCCAAGCGAATGGACCTGCGAAATCGGCTTATAAAGTTAGACGAGTCGCAAAACAAACTGCCAGCTTGCCTGCGGCCATAATCAACGGGCATGTCTAAGTCTTCGGCAACGTCATAATGGACACTCGGGCACTCAACGTCTTGACTGAGCCGCGCCGCGTTCGAGGTTCGGTCTCGAGATGTTACTGTTATTATTTACGCTTTTATTGATCGTTCGGATAATTAAGCAGCACTCCCAGCCAGATGAGAACAGCGTTCAAGGGGTTAAGTTTTTTTTTCTCCTGCCACCGTCATGGTTTCTAGTGCTGTCAAAGACTGGGCAGAATCCTGACAGAGACGTCATAATAATAATAATAACAATAATAATACTTTCCCCGACGTTCGAACGAGAACGACTTTCCCGAGTGTGCCGGTTGGTGTGCAAAACGCGCCAACATTCGGCTGCCCTGGTGGTGGCCACTTGGTAAAAGTTTTATAATCACTTCCTGCAGTGCAAACGATGATGAATTGTGCCGTCATAAAGGCAGCGTTCGTTTCGGTATAGGGGACGAGGCAGTCCCCGATGGGAGAATATTTAGCGTCGATGGGCGTGAGCAAAAGGTGTGTGTTTGACTCCACGAAAGCAAAAAAAAAAGAAACAGAAAATCCATCACCGATTGCATAAACAATGCTCTCCAGCGCTCGCGTTTTCCACGGAGTGCAATCTATTTTGAATTACAATTCAACGTTCGCAGCCACGAATTACTGCCGGGACATCCATTTTGAAGCTTTTAATTAACAAAGTTTACAATGAAATGATGGTTTTGGGGGTGGGCGTTTTTTTTTTCGGGCACGGGCACTAGAAACATTAATTATCGCGGTGGAATGGGGAATTGATTGCAATTTGAGTGTAATTGTGGCAGTTGTGGTGTGGCGTGGTTATAGCTTCACTGTTGTTTTTCGGGGTCGTTTTAAAATTAGATTTTTGGAGGGTGAATATCGTCGTACATTACTTGTCTTGTTCTTATAGTATTTACGCTCTTGTAGCACCGTTTACAAGCAATACTTCATTGCTCCGACGAGAGCCTTTTCGCAATGAAAATTGAAATCAAAAACTGACGAGAGGTGAACAGACACGAGGGCTTAGTGGTGCTGACATGTCCGTAAGCCTTTCGGGACATGGACAACCTTACGCTCTACCCTTCATCGACGCCTCCTCTTGTGCCGCTGTTCGTGACACAGTTTATCGTCACTTTTTTCCACGCCCGAGCGTAAGAAGTCAACAGTCGATGGGTGAACGTTAATCGAAAATTTGTTTGCTCGCCAGACCAGAGGCACACTTGGTAGGCGTCGCAGGACGTCGTAGCGAGCTTTTACGGCTACGCGCGAGAGCGGTGATGAGATAAACCGTCTCCGGTGACCCTGAGTCAACCGGAAGGGGGTGCCGAAAGTTTTCACTTCACTGCGCGACAAGTGGTGAACAGTTGCCGGCGTTACGTCCAGCAGCGTACGTGCCAGGACGTTGGGCGGTTGGACCGTTCTCCGACCATGCTCGGTATGTGGTCGATTTTATGGCGTTTCACTGCGGTGGTTCGGTTTTAGGCAAATATGTTTTTCCACAAAATTGTTAAGATAGATAACAAAGCGGCAAAGTGGGCAGGTAGGATGCCACCGTCACGGCTTGATGCCGAACGGACAACCCACAGCGTGTACCTCGAGTTTGACGCACGAGTTTGATTAAGTTTTACCGAAATTATTATTACACTGGGTGTGCGTGCGTGCTTGCTTGTGCTCGCTCAAATTTGTACCACCCGGGCAGCAAGTGATGCTCGAAAGGTGGCGCACGTGGCGCAATGTTTGGCGAGTGCCCGTCCTAGTTCGACGGGGCTTCCTTGGGACAGCCCTCGTGTGTCCTTGCGGTTCGACACCCGTCCCGACAGCTTCCCGGGGACACCGTTTGATGAGGTTTCCACCTTCAAACAACATCCCACCCCTCAAAAGGGTAGGCAGACGGTTTTCGGGACCGCTTTCGTGCCGGTCCTGCACGGTACGAGCGATTTGCGGGTTGGGCACACGCCGCTGGAAGAATTCCGAGCCCGTGCACGACCCGACCAGGGCCGACGGGGTGCATATGTGCGTGCGTGCGATGTACCGGGCGAGGAAAATCTTTGATAACATACAAATATTTGCCGGCAAACTTTACCTGTCTCGGGAAAATATTTGTGCTATTCTTGGCTCGTGGTCATTCCGTTGCGCACGCACGGTGCGAATCGGGTGTGCCCGAACGATTTACGACGGAGGCTGCTCGTGGGGGCTTTGCCGGATGGTTTCGCTTTGGTGCGTGAGTGTGTGTGTGTGTGTGCGGGGAAGATTCCATTTGGTTCGTGTTGTTTTGTGCTAATTTTTTTTTGGTGTTCGCTGTTGCATGTGGAAAGATGACGATCGTACAGACAAAAGTTCGGCGTGTGCGCTGGCAGTACCTTCGGGGTGTAAATGTTTGGCATAACTCGCCGGGCCGCCCCGGTTCGTGTTCCCACGATGGGCGCCCACGATTAGGCCTGGAGGAGTTTGAAGTTTTGAAACGCTTTTGCCCGTACGGGGGCTGCGGGTGTGTTTTCTTTTAATCTCACCGAAGGAAACGACGGAAACCGGCCCAGCCTGGCCCAGGCTGTGTAGGATGCACGCCGGGGGAGAATTAGATGTGTGGTAGTTGGTGGCAGGAGAGCGTTGAGTAGAGCTTCCTTTGTGGAGCATTGCATGAGAATTATACTGAACAATTAATTGAATTTTGTTGCGAGCTGGATCATATACGGATGAGTCACAAAATGTTCGATAGACTTCTTTAACAAAACCGTTCTCCACTTGTGTCGAAGCGTATAATAGCCAAAAGGTTCATTAAACAACAGCTATCCACATTTACCCTCTTCTGAAGTTGAAAATTATAGTGATGGTAACCACTAAAAAATAGTAACATGCATAACAGTCTACCGCTCGGTGAACCGTAAGCAACCGCGGTTTCTCAAGTCCTTTTGATCGGAAACAAAACCGGCGGCTGCGATGTGTCGATCAGGGCGAAACATTTTAATATCTTATCCCATTTCACTCTCGCCGGGAAACCACATCAAACAACACCGAAACCAGCCCCGTACAAACTCTTACCGGTTTCCGATCGTGTGGACGAAGCAAAGTTAATCGGAAATCGGATTTAATAAGTTAGCTTCAAGATGCTCACGCGCGAGTGTGGAACCGGAGAGGAGAGCAGAGAGCGGTAGGGCGAAGAGGTGTGTGTGAGAGAGAGAGAGAGGGAAGCAAAAGTTGGCCTAGAAAATTGGCACTTGGTGGCTCGTTGACATGGTGAATAGTTTACGGGACCGCAGGCCCCCATTCTCGGGCTCCCGGGTACGCTTATCCATTAGAATTTCTGTGGGCAGCCCCCTCCAGAACCGGTTCCCGGTCGGGGCAGAGCGGCCGAAGACCGAAGGCAGGAGCCCGTGGCGGGGATCGAAGAAGCCCGAACTTTTCCATCCCGCCCGGTCTCCCGCCCACTCGGTTTACGCACCCGTTGGTCAGTTTGGCGCTTGTTGTGTAATTAATTACTGCTTTTATTAGCTACCGACGTATAAATACCCTTGCTGACTCCTCCTTCGGAGTCTTCCTGCCCCACCGTTGGAGTGAAAACTTATTTATTGCGGAATTAATTAAAAGCAAACTTTTTTCTGCAAAACTGTCTTGAGGAAATTGATGCGAACGAGGGCGCATCGTGCATAAGGCGAAGCGAAGCCGAGGCGCCTGCAGGTCAAGCGGTTGGTGGGCTTCCGCTGGTGGAGATTGACGTTTTATCGTCGCAAAGAGCTTTAGCTGGCGAAGGAATCCGTGCAGCTGTCGTTGATGCCGGTGTGTTGGGCGTGAGTGCACCGTAATTGATCTGACGGATAGGGTGAACGAAAAACTCGCCACCCAAGTAGGCGATCCAAGCAGCTGTATGAAGAGTATTGAAACATCGGGAGATTTATGGTCCTTTTTCTTCTTCTGAAATTTAGGTACGAATGTTTTCCATCCCGTGCAATTATTATCATCGGTACGGAGGAGGACAGATGTTTCAATTTATTTCCATTTACATTTGCTTTCTACTCGCCCGTTGCCGTGAGTGTTTGTTTCCGCTCCGCTCGGTCCTTTTAAGCAGAGCAGTTGTGGGTCGCGGTTTTCTGGCTCTATTTCCATTCCGCTTCAACATGCTTTCTGTGTGTCTCCGTTACAGCGCCGTGGTGGTGGTGATGGTGGTCGTCGTTTTCATTAGCGCTCAAGTCGTGAGTTTTGTTAATTCCGGCTGTAGACGGTTTTAAATACCACCGCCGCACGTTAGGCAAGCCGGGCACGATCGCGACCGTACGGAACACGCGGCACGCGGTAATGAGAAAGTTGTTCGCTTCTGCCTTTCGGATTGCAGTTGTGCGCCGCTGGGTTAATTAATCAGACCCTGCGGTAAGCAGGAAAATGAGATGGGTTTTTATTGTTTTTCTTTCTCCCCGTGCGCACTCGACTCGAATGCGGCCTGCAGCGGCAGGGCGCGAATGCCATTAGCCACCCCGTGTTGCGGTGGATGCCGCGTGTGCGCCCAGCTGCACTAGCGGCGGCCTAGCCTGGGAAGATCCTGCATCGGTGCATCCACTCGTTTGCGCTCATCATTACGCCACGATCAGGATAATTAAAATATTGCAATTGCTACAGCACAACCTGCGAGGGGTTTTTAGTTTGTGTGTGACTTGTTTCTTGGTTTCTTTATTTTTGTTGTTGTTGTCGCAAATTGTAGACCCGCCCGACGGGGCAATTATTCTGAGAGCTTCTTAAGCGTAACGGGCCAACGTAACCGCACCGGGAAATATGAGGTCTAACAATAAACATTAAGATTCCATCGTCAATTAATGTAATGAGACACGCGGTATAGTGTCACACACACACACACATGCGCCCTGGACGGAAGCGAGTCTCGCACCATTAACGGAGGGACGTGCTGAGTGGCGTTAATGGTGCCTTGTGCGAACGTTTTCTCCTTTATCGACACCGTTCCAGGCGGGCAGGATCGTTCCAATTAAAACTAACGAAATCTTTGGGCTGTTTCGGGACACCGGCGGAGTCGATGGCAGGGCCTGGTCTGGTTCGACTAAATCACCGCATCGGGACCGTTTAGGGCCAGTCGTGCGTTTGACTGCTGCTGCTGCTGCTGCTACCGTTCGGGCTCTGATGGCTTGCCCGAGCTGAAGCTTTTAATTCGTATAATTATTTTAATTTCAATTTCACTCACCCGACCGCCCCCTTCCCACCTCTCTCCGTTGCCCCGGTTCGGAACGCACCGGAATCTGAAGAATGTTCACCTGAAGTGCAATAAAACCGGCATTCTGTATCGTGGCGGTGCTGTTGCTGCAACCATGCTTTCGGTCCCAGACCGACGTTTTAGCTCATCATAATTTATAATTATTGCTGCGAGAGAGCCGTCCCGACCGTTTGTCGGCTGACAGTGCGATTTCTGGCTGCTGCAGTAGCAGCAGCAGCAGCCGAACGACCCGGACGAGCCGAGGTTTGGAATGTGGGCGTGGGCAAGGTTTGGGGAACGATCGTCGATAAAAGTCACGGTGCTAATTAAGCACATCCTTTCCGGTTGGCAAACGTCACCCCCGAGGGTGATTGAACTTCGGGGCTGGCATGCGAAACAATCCACCGGTTCTTGCCGTGGGTAAAAGTTGCCTTTTTTATTGCGTTTTCCTTGCTGCGCTGCAAACTCCACTCCCTGGAAGGGAATGGGCAACGGAATGATATCTATTCCTTAAAGATATGTTTTGAACGACAGTCGCTTATCTGGCAACCATTGTTTGGGGTGTTTTTTTTGTTGTTGCTTCCCCTCGGCAAAAACTGCAAACCGTACTAAATTCTCCCGCTCGTGTTGCTTCGTGTGTTGTGGGGCAGCGCGCGTAAAGTTCTGACAGTTCGCAATACGACCCCGAGGTCTAATTAGGATGAGCAACCGATGGAGGAGATACAGATCGGTTTGCAGAGCGCGAAACGGACAGCGAAAGGCAACAACCAAATGCGAACGCAAAAAAAAAAACAGTCGTTCAAGAGCCGGAGCAAAGTGGGAAAGAAGCACTCGAAACCGTCGAACAAATCGCAGTAATTAACATTCAGCAGGCGATCGGGGGAATGGTAAATTAGATAAACTGGCCACCGGTGGCAGTGAATTTTTATGTGCAGCCCGCCCCCGCCGGGCCCCCGAAGCGATATCTTACCTCCCGCGATAAGTGTGCACGCGGCACCGGGCGTCTCCATTAGTCGCACGAGTGAACGACCGGGCGCCTCCATCGGGAAAGCAAAAGGACGCGCCGTTTGACGCGGAGCCACTACCTCGAGGGAACACAGGGAGGGGGTGGGGGAGGGGGCAAAAGGTTGTATAATGCGACGCGAACGGCAACGGGGCGATTTACAGCTTGACAGCTTTACAGATAAGCGCGAAGGTAGCGACACGAAGGGGAAGAAAGCAAAAAGAAAAAAGGCATTCGGACGATAATTCGAATTGTTTCACCTGCTTTGGAACATTTTCCCCTGTAATAGTCATTTCAAATCGGACAGCGCTTAACGAGGTTTTGGGTTCGACGTAAGTGGGTTGCAGGGAGAAAAAATAGCAGAAAACACATTAGGATCTAGGAAGCTTCAGCCATCGGCCGGGCCGGGATGATTTAAGCCGAATGTCGCCCCAGGGCGAGGAAGACGGTGGATTTATGAATTTAATTATCGGCCGCGATGGGCTACCGGGAGGCTCGCGGGCGCCAAGAACAACGCTACAGCTTTTACGCTTCCCTGTTGGTGCTTCAAACCGTATCCTTCGTTAGCTTCGGGCGTCGCTGGGTGTTGCAATAATGGAAGCTAAATTTACAGCCCATTTTGTCGAGCCTGCCCAGGATTTAATTTGTGTCATTTAAGTGACGCATTTTTGTCCGCTTGCGTTCCAATTCCAAATCCATCACGGCTGAGTGCTGGCGGGCTGGTTGAGATGATTCGATTGAGTTTAATTGTCGCGAATGGAAAACATAATGTCTTTATCTGCAAAAGTCGAATTATGATCAGGATAAGTGAGCGAGATGAAAATAGAGACGGGGAAAAAAAGCCGAAATAAAACGACAATAGGATACTGAAATTAGATTATCTGTAGATTGCTCGAACGGGGCTGTGTGTTTGACGCTGATTTGCCTCCGGCCAGCAGGCGCTTGTCGTCCGTATGTCTCTGGGGACCGTTGAAAAGCAGGTGGCCAAGCAGGTTGATGATGATCCGTCCAGAAAAAGAAAAACATGAGCCCAGAGTTGCTTTGGGTGAACGGAAAAGTTATTGAAATATAATAATAACATAATGTTTGAAATATAATTCATAATGGTTTCAAGGACATGTACTAAGCACAAATCCTTAATTAACTATTTAAAGACACTAGCGAAAATTAATCAATAATAGCAAACATTCGTTTGTTGAGCATGTTTGAGAAGTTACTCTTTTTCCCCAATCATATGAAATGAAATACCAGTCTATAAAAATCACTCGTTTTCTGTGTATAATAAAATACACTGCATACCTTCAGGCGAAAAAGCACCTGTGATATAATTCTGCGTTACATGGCTGAGTTGTATAATATACTTTAGCCCAAAACCTTCTTGCACACCTAGTACAGCTGGAATGGAAGATTCTTTCTCACTAACCACCACCGACGCAAACGCTAGTGTGGCGTCGCAGTAACGAACACGTCTTCCTTCCGTTCTCTTGCCCGTACCGTATTGAAGACTTCCATCATCGCTTCCGGTTGGCGGGGCACAGGTGGAAAGCTCAAATCATATTTCCATCATAATCGAATTAATTACTGTTGCGCCGAAGGGAAACAAGCGTGTCGTGGTCGCTCTTCTTCCGTGTTTCCCGTGGGAAAACACACACACACATTCGGAGAAGAATAAGAACTGGATAGTGAATTACGAACCGAAAAATGTAAGCAATTAATACGGGTGTATGTGTGCGGAAGTTTTTTTTACTTTGTGTGTGTGTGTGTGTGTAAGTCCCATTACCATTCTTAACCCCATCGGAAGTATCGTTACGCTTAATTCGATTACAAGCCATCTCTGAAAGGCCGGCCGCCTGTACGCCGGGTGTCGCCGGGATTTTACACTATGTTATCCCGCGTAAAGCTTCACATTCACAGCCGACCGCGCCGGGTGGCATATGCGCGCAAACGACCGCTCACCGAGTGTGGAACCCGACTCCGTCCCACGCGGGCGAGTTTCCGAGTATTACCCCGGACCGGCCGGAAGTACGACCACCTGTCGCCGTCACAGATCCTGTCTCCGGTGGCTGGTGCGAGCGTGCGAACAAGGCTGGCGTGCCGCTTCAGGCGGCCGGGAAAATGGCGTGCGAACCGTCCGTTAAAACGCTTAAAGTATTAAGGAATTAATTATCTCTCGCCCACCGTGCGCTCGCTTGGTGGTGGTGGTGGTGAGGGCGCCGCGTTGCGCGTGTGTCTGATTGCACGCTCGTAAAAGAATCCTTTCGTCGCACGAAGCGACGGGAGCGGGCGCGGACGACAAGACGGGAATCAATTTTAGCAAATACACGCCTCACTCGAAAGGTTTTCGGATTGGCAACGCGTGTGGCGAAATGGTACGTGTTGCGGCGTGGCACACAGGATAATCAGCACTTTCAATGCAAGGGGCTTCAATGTGTCCTGTAGGCCGGCTGGTTCGGTGTTCATTTGTGTTCGGATTCCTGGAACCGGCGAAAAACGAAAGGGGAAGCCTCGCGTCTGGCGCACGCGATGATGAGCAGCGCGAGTGTCGAGGCTGAAAATTTCAATCAAATTGTTTATTCGATGAAATGGAATTGCATTGACGGGGCCGGTATTTAGTAGCGTGGTGGAACATCAGCAGCAGCACTTGTGGGACGTGCCGGGCAGGATGTTTCATGTGGTCTGGGTTTTTGTTAGTAATGTGAAGTCATCCTACGCGGGTCGGAAGTTCCGCTTTTTGCACGCTGTCGTGTGCAATCAGAATTCTCGAAATTTGAAGGCATTTCGAAAATAATGCTTCCATGCAATGACATCTGATCTGCTGGTAGATTGTTTTTGATGTGGGGAATTGGGTTTATAATTAAAATTTGGAAAAAATAAGGAATATAAATGTTTGAAATTAAACTGTCATAAAAACGCCGATTCTGAGGAAAGCTTTCTCGACAGTGACGTGTTTTATTCATGTCACCGATAAACAAATGCCGTTTAAAAATGTGAAAAAAAATGCAAAAACAGTTTCCAAAACAGTTTACCTCCGTGACTGCGTGCAGGTAACATCAACTGAAGTCGAAATCCTTCAACCTTGTCGAGCTCAGAGCGGGGGATAAGTTTTATTCTACAACAACGAACAACGAGCGGTAGTTTGGGAAAAAAGAAGCGCGCCAAGATCTACGCGCTCAACGGTATTCAATTACATCGGAATGTAATTAAAAGTTGTGCTGCTTCGCGCGCTGGCGGTGCCACTAGAGGTGTCCCGGTACCGATCCGCGCGAGGCAACCGGTGTCAACGGTACACCCGGTGAGCTGTGTGACAGGGTGCCGGCGGCGAGAACGCAGGGAGCGCGACGTTGCTCCTGCTGCTGCAACAGTGTTTTCATTTGCATTTCACATTTCACCCGACCCGCGAAGGCTGCACGCGAAACTTACAAAGTCACCGCGGCGAAACTTGAACAAGCTTGACGTAACTTCGCGCGTGTTTTGAAGCTGGCAGTTTGGGGCTTTCCACTTGTTCGGTACGTTTCGATGACTTTATTGGCTGTTCACCGCTAACAGGTGAAAGCCGACCGGTCTTGTGTGTTGACGGTGATGTACTTAGTGGGGGGG
>KB672868.1:4917003-4933528 GCA_000349145.1 Anopheles dirus | reverse complement strand
GGGGGGGGGGGCGAACGAAACGCGCGCGGGCATTAGTAATCGGATGGTTGCATTTAAAGCTAATTTGTTCTTTCGATCTCGTTCTCTCAACTTGCAGGCCTTGCCAGCTGTCAGCGGCAAGATCAGGAGGATCCGTGCAAAACCAAATCGAAGGTGGTCGGCGACGTGACGTACTGCGATCGCTACTGGGAGTGCATCAACAACCAGCCGGAGCTGTACGACTGCCCGAACGGGCTCGTGTTTGCCGGCAAGCACCGTGGCGTCACCGAGGGCTGTGACTATCCGTGGCGATCGAACTACTGCGACGGCAAGCAGCTGGCAAGTGAGTATGCGGGCTGGAAATTATACCTGCTGTATGCCGGGCTTCCTACGTGGCATACCACAGTGGTGGACGTTGTTAATCGGCTTCACAAACTCTTTATGTAGTCAGCTCGCCTTTACAAATACAATTTAATACTCGTTTCTATGTAAAACTCTGCACCTCTTACTCGAAAAACTCCAACTGCACCGTAAAGCTCGCTCACTGCTCAGCGCAGGAAAATGGGTTAACATCGACCGTTTGCACCATCTGAAGCACCGACTTGCAGGCAGCTTCGAAACAATCGCTTTCTTTGAAGTACCAAACCCGCTGGTTCCGTTGGGGATACAGATCGCTAGCTCTGGCCCGCCCGCAAAACATCAAACCCAAACCGGCAATGGGAACGAAATAAAGAAAGCAACAAAAAGAAACCTGCTGAAACTGGGCTGAACCTGGAACAAAGTTTTCCTCTTGTGCATTTTCCGCAAATTAACCCAATTCATCCGCCGTTATGCAGCCCGCGCCAAACGTGAAGCGCGCGAGCGGTTACCGGCCCGGATTAGCAACTCCATCAAAGGGTACAATGGAGCCGCATCGAAGGAGCCGGCGCCCTTCGCAGCCACCTGCCGGGGTGCGCGGCTGGAACTTAATCGAGCTCGTTTTTCGATCGTTCCGTTCTTGTGGCCGCCAATTGGGAGCGCTGAGCAGTGGCCAAGTGCGCCGTTGCTACAAAACTGTGCTCAAAATTAAGCATCTGCACATGGGAGGGTGTGCTGAAGTTGGAGGTGAGGAGGTGATTGTATCCGACTCACGGAACGGACTCACACCGGCAAATGGATCCGATGGAAAAACGCTGGAGTGTTGCTTAGTTTTGAGCAGGGGTCGGTAATGACCGGTGCAAAGTTTGTCCGCTCGTGTTCTACCGGTGCACCACCTATGGGGTGATGTCCGGTCTTCGGTGTTTTTTTTTGTTCTTCGCGGCCGGGCAGATTTTGGAAACTGTGGTATAATTTTAATCTCCTTTTGCCCGCTCTTACGCCCACCTACAGACGGTCCGATCTCGACGGAGCACTGCGACTGGCTGTATGGCATCTTCGGCCACGAAACGTCCTGCACGCGGTACTGGACCTGCTGGAACGGAACGGCCACGGAGCAGCTCTGCATCGGCGGGCTGCTGTACAACGAGAACGCGCACAGCTGCGACTGGCCGGAGAACGTTGACGGATGTCAGAAGCACCGTAAGTAAAGATGTGTTTGGCGTACGGCGCCTTGAGGCCAAACACACAGAATTCGGCAACAAACAGCTGCAGGTGCACTCGGACGGAGGAGGAGGACGACACTGGCTACTTTTTGACAGCCTACTCCGTAGGTCGCCTACTTGGGTTATTTGGTGCCTGGCATACGAATATACGTCCGCTTACCGATCAAAGTAGACCGAATAGATAGCGGAACGGTTCTCATTAGTTTGTTTGACGGTTATTTAATCTTTTCAATGCTGTACCGGGGCGATTGGTTCTGTTCGGGTGCGATTTGAACGATCGCCGGGCCTTTTCTTCTCTTAATTGCATTTTTCACCCTGCCCGCAGCGCTGTGCAACGAAGACGCGAACGGCAACGTGCCGCTGGGCAAGTCGTGCAATCGGTACTGGCAGTGTCAGGGTGGTTACCCCCGGCTCCAGCGTTGTCCCGCCATGCTTGTGTTCGACCGTCGCAGTCTGCGCTGTGTCGTGCCACCGACCGAGGACTGTGACGTACCGACCACGCCGCTGCCACTGGAGTACGAGCCGGAGCAGCAGCAGCATCAGCAGCAGCAGCAGCAGCAACAACAGCATGGCAAGGTATGTTGGCTGTCGAGCTTGAATGAATCACGTGGTAGTTTGAAGGATATGTTGTCGGGAAAATATTTCAATTCGTAGAGCTTTCCTGATATAAGATTTAAGTGAAGTTTCGGTAATAAGATATTTTCTATATTTTGTTTGACGTCAGCTTAAAATTGCAGAATTTTACACTAATTTTATACAGTAATTCGTAGGGTACTAGAAGGGTAAAATCAAATTTAAAAGAAAAAATAAAATTTTAAATTTAAAAGTGCCATGGGCTTTGCTTGGAATTATTTTTTACTCATTTTATACAGTCGACTATTTTTTTATGAACATAATCTTGTGCTATGACTCTTTTAACACATATTTAATTTTGTGTTATTGCTACTCTAGTTCCGATATTGATATTGAGTGTCGTTGGAATTAATAGTTTTTGTTGTTGTTGAAATGAATCACATAGCACATACTGCAACAAATTCGTGCAACACAATACATCAACAACACAATAGGAATATTTCGTTTAACTGAAAGCCAACCAAATGGACAGCTTCCAAAAACGACTGTCAAAGTTGAATTTTGTTCCGTACGATTAACGATCGCATTAAAATGTATCCTCCATTTACGACCGCGTAATCTAATTTTAGAGCATTCCATCGGGAACCGTGTCTCATTGCCATTGCTTTTCCCTTCTCGTTCGTTCTCGCTTCTTTTCTTTCTCTTCTCCTTCTCCCTCTCTCCCTCACCGCGTACTTTCAGGGAAATCCCAACGCTATTCACCAATCGTCCGGTGTCGGTGGACTGCAGGGCGGCAAATTGCAATCGGGAGGACGAAACAAAAACTAAACAATCACTGTCACCGGCACACATACACAGCAGCCCACCCATAGACACACCTTGCAGTCGAAAGGATGAACTTCTCCCCTCTATCCCGCCCCCCACAACCTCCCTCTCCCCTTTCTCCCACTGATAACAGTTCCAGTTGAGGTGTCTGCGCGCGTACATTCGTGTGTTCGTGTGACTGAGGTTGCTCATGCCTCATGCGCCACCTACACCCATTTGTGTGAATTGCGCCCGGCGGCTGGAATTCCCGCACCGACCACCGGGAGAGTTCTGGCTGAGCTGCCGTGACACAAGAAACAGTTAAGCTGGATTGGACATCCGGACATTGGAGATCAGGTTCGGAGACCGGGCACGGTGCGCAATTACCCGGGTGACACCGAATTGTGTTTTCCTCCATCCGGCTTCAAAATGGCTGTCAATGGCAGCATCAGCATCCGTCGGGGGAGGGCGAAGTAAATGAGCTAGAAAAGAAGAAACGGAACTCAATCACCTACGTCACCAAGAACAATCTGACTCGTGTAACCCGACAGGACCGGTTTTTCTCCTTCTGCCAAGCTACGGGGAGGGGGTAAGATTTTAACTCATCTGCAGCATTTCAAACGCTTTCTGCCCGTTTAGAAAGTTTGTGTCCGAAAGCCACCCACCTGTCCGTGTAACATTGTGTCCCTTCACGCTAGTGCATCGTAATGGCAGCCACCTTATTCTATCCCATTGTGTCACTATTTAAGAATGTGTAACGTATGTTAAGTCGATGGAGGAGAGCGTTGAAATTAAGCGTAAATAAAAGAGTGTAGATGTAAACATACCGCTGTTGGGCATCGAAAAGCGTCATTACTAAGGAAAGAACAATCGCACGACCGGTGCTGGGTAAGTAGCAAAGCTTAAAGTCATAGCTCTGACCAAGCCGAAACATCTGCAGCCGCTGATGCATCCGCATCTAATTGCACCGGAAGCCGCACCGCGTGACAAGCAGGACGATTTAATATCTTCGCTAATATGACAGTTTTATGGTGGCTTCCGGGCCAACTGCAGCGCCGGCGGCAGTCTTTGTTTTTCGGGCTGTCCGTTTGTTTGCTTTCCCGGCCCGACCGGACTCGGGTCCTCGTCGCGTCAGCTCGTGTTCGTCGTTTGCGAGACGCGAGAAAAGTTATTTTCTTGCGTTGATTTGCTTTCCCCGCTGCGTTTTTCCTTTCATATCTCAGGACGCGACGATCTCGGGCTGAGGTGAGGTGGTGGGCAGTGATCGGAAGTTGTGACGCAGGTTTCCGCTGCCGGGGCTGATGATGGAAGATGGCGGATGGCAGCTAAAATGGCGAGCGAAGCGTATCCACTCACCGAACCGAAGGAAAAGCGCCCCGCTCGGGGAAGCGGGAGCTGCCCGGGTGCACTGAAACAATAAATGAAAATTGCCAGTGGCAGCTGCATCGGCCACACGGGACGAGCGTCCTTCTTGCGTGACTTTTCTCGCCTCCCACCCAGGCGATTTAAGAATCAGAGCGGAACGGAATGGAAAGAAATGCGGCCTACGCTCGGCAATTGTCACCGTAAAGAAACGCCGCAGGACAGCTGGTACTGCAGTGGATTACACTTCCGTCTGTGAGTGCAATGCGAATAAAAGTAGAGAGAGAGAGACCAGGGAAGTAGAAAGAGAAGGAGACTTTATGATTAGCAGAGTTTTATTCGCAGGAAGGGTAAAACAACACAAAAAGCGTCGTGGATGGCGTTGATTTATTGTGACACGCTTTCGATTAAATACTGGGAGTGGAAATGAACGTATAATTTGCGGCACAGTTAGTAAGGCTATTTTTGTTTAGTTATAAGTTAAGTACATGGAGCGTACATGGAGCGAAAGGTTCCGTTCATAAAACTGCACTTGGTATTTGTTTGATTTGCACTGAAAATATGCTACCCGCTTGATTGAGTGGCGCCATCTCGTGATTGGCAATGGTACTATTTTTTACGAATTCGAGTTTGCAACATTTTCTTCAATTTGCAACATTTTGAACCATTCCAGGATCAAAGCGAGCGTAGGATAAGTGCACCATTTATGGACGAGTTTGTACAGCGTTTTCATGAAGGAAAAAAAAACAATTACAACGAAACGGCTAGACCAAAATGAACAAATTAGGGCCTTCCTGATTAACAACACACTCTCCAATGTATTAATTGTTGTGCTAAGTGTTTCTAATATGGTGCTATTTGTGTGCCAATTATTGTGCTAGTCCGAAAACATTCTTAAAGCGGGTTTTTCGCAGGAAAATAGACACAACAACGAAGTTTAAAGTTTTTCACGAATTTTTAATAGTACCAAAAAATCATGAACAACACGTTTTTCATTCATTTTAAAATCGTGGTTTTGGGTGACAACATTTGATACGATTTGACAGCAACTGACAGCCTTCGATGCTGAGCCGATTTGTATGGGAACTTATCCAGAACTTGGGAGCTACTATATATTTTACGAGTTCATTCTCTTGGCAATGTTAATTGCCATGATTGCTTCCTTTTTTTCGACCATGGCACAACAATTGACAGACATACCCTATCTTTAACAACATCTTTCAAATCTATAGTGCCGGTTCAGAGTTTTTGGTGCAAAATGTATATTTTATCTATTCGTTTAGTGTTGTAGCTTATTTAGATCTATCGACCGTAGATCTATCCATCCACCGTAGAATGATGTTTACTCTCGTGACGGGTGCCGTCATAATTCTTCAAACTTGAAATCTTATCTCATTCCACACCTCATGCGTTGTCCTTCTGGCTTCGGCTCTTGCCAAACAGGAGGGCGAGGAATACTGACCTACTCGGCGTCATAATTCGTGGCAGGAAAATAAATGACGACAGATGTAAAGCAACGTCAGCCACATCGATCATGGTGTGAAATTGTGTTGCGCTTGTTCCGGGCGCAAAACTTTTCAACTTTCCTCATCGCACCGATGGACTAAAAAAGAAACGGCAAAAAAAGCAAAAACAGCCACGGGAAGCAGAGATCGAAATTAAAGTCACGCTTGTTGATGCGCGCGGCGTGGCGAACCATCGCAGTAGCCATCGTGCAGCAGTAGCCTCCTGGGTCGAAAGTGTTTTTCTCTGTTTGCTGCGATTCCGGCGTGCTGACGTTTGACGCTTCCTTTCTCATCTTCCCCTCCCCCCCTCCCTCACCGTTTCGTTCCCGTTTGCGGCTGATCGTTAATTTCGGGCATCAACATGAGTTTAATGGCAGGTTCGGACGAAGCAAAAGAACAAGCGAAAAAAAAAGAAACACAAAACAAAACGGAAGCTAACGCGAATGGACAGCTGCAGCCGGGTGAAAATGTTACTTCATGTTCGGAAGACACCAAAGCTCCACCGGCAATATTCGGGAACATCCACGGGTGGGCATTATTACATGACGGCCACTTTTCATTTCACAGGCTACCGGGAAGTAGGTTGCGTTCGCGTTTTCGCACCCCGAAGCGGCCTATGTGTGTGTGTGTGTGTGTGTGTGTGTGTGAGGGGCGAAGTAGGAGGAGAGCGAAGAACGTCATTTTGAACATGATCCATCGTAATTTTATCTTCCGCCCAACCGAGTTCCGGCTGTGTCCTGGCTAGTAGCGCGCTGTGTGTGTGTGTGTTGGTGCGCTCGCTAGGCAAGTAATCTTCCTCATAAAGCCTCCGCGCATCCCGTCACGAACGCACCACCATTTTGTGGTTTCGTTCGTTTGATGCTGGCGCAGCAGGACGTTCCATGCCCCCCCCCCTACCTCCCTTCCCACATCACCTCTCCACCCCTGGGTGCGAACATCTGTGGAAAATCTGTGAAATTAATGCCACAAAAATTACCACTGAATTTAAAATTAATTAAAAAGAAAATTTATTGGAAAACTTCCGCGAGCCGTTGTTCGCGCGGCAAACCAAAAAAAAAAAAACTTCGGGTGAGGCCAATCGTTTCGAAGCAACCATTTCTTGTGAGCACTTCGAGGGGTGATGTGGGGAGGAGGGCTTTCCACTTTCCTTCCACCCACCGGCTTTACCATATCCGGTTCGGGTTCAGTGCTGTTTTTCGGAACCGAGCGTCTGTTTTCTGGCGATTTTACACTGCGGTCCGTCTCCGTCTTGAGGTGAGTTTGGTCCTTCTCCGCGTGCGGCAAGTTTTCGGCAAGTCTCGCAATTTGCTTGCCCATGCACAACCGTACCGCGCTTATTAGTTTCCCACGTTGCGCATGAGGAGCGGGAGTTTGTGCGGGAAAAATTGTCATTTAATTCCTGTGTAAGGTTTTATTTTTTCGTTAACTCGTAGTATCTCATCTCCCATTAGCGAAAGGCGCGCGGGAGAAAGTTGGACCGTGCTTTATTGTGCGAACGAGCGGAGAAAGAAACCGGAACGGAGTTGCAATGGCACCGTCCACCCTGGCCACCGTTGTCGGAGGGGAGTTATAAACCGAAATTTGTACCGAACACAGCGGTGCAACACAGAAGAAGTGAATAAAAATAGCCACCCAACACGGTCCTGGGACGCCGCCGGGCGACAAATGGAAAAGTTTGCAATGTAAATAAAACTATCTTCTTCCGAAAGAGTCGTTGCAGATTTGTTCCATCCCTTTCCCAGCGGAGGATTGTGCCATCGTCTGTTTGCTATGTCTTATTATGTCGTATCTCATCAGTACATGTTGTCCTCGTTCGTCTTTTTTGTGTTATATAACGGTATCATTCAATTCGTTCGTCGCTGATGCGTTCGTCGCTCATTTAAAATGATTCTATACCAGCAAACGATGACAGCGCGAAATATGCGTTTATAGCGCTTGGTTAGCGAGTACAACAAATGTCATTTTTATTTGATTTCATTCAATTCCAGTTGAACTAGTACCTCAGTTTGGTTGCAACTGCCAGTTTGTACCAGTTTTTCAACCGTGAATTCTCAATCACAACATGGCGTGCACAGGTGAGTGATGGAACGAACGCTCCGGCGACGAATGAGCTGAATGATACGACCTTTCATTCAGTTTGGCTTTATTTGTGTTTCTCTATTGCTCCACGGCACCCGTTTGTGTTCTGTATTTCAGCATAATCGAGTGCACGAGTTGGAGCTGGCGCGATTTTTCAGCTGTAGCGGTTCAGCTTGTTCTCGGCGCGAGGAATAGGACCCGAATGACCTATAAAACGGACCACCGGACGGAGTGCATTTGAGCTGCCAGGAGCGAAGTTAATCTGCTCGTAAGATGGAAACGGTTGGCTATGGTTTGGTGCTGGACTTGCCGTGACAAGCGATGGCAGCGAAGCTTGAAGCTACAGTTAAAAGTGGCTATAAAGAGGATGCGGTTGAACAACAGGGATAGTTTATAAGCTCATCATTTAATTTAAAGCAGCAAATAAATATTTCTTTGATGAAATTTTGTATGGAATGTTCCAAAGAGGTGTTTATATGCAGTTCTAATCATATAATGCTGGATTAAACATGCCAAAGTTGATGCCTTTATGATTATATGAACAATTTGGCTCCGTTTTTCGTTCTATTTGTTTTCGTGTATGTTTTTTTTTTGTAAAACATTGTTGAAGAAAACGTGAAACTTAAACCAATATGTGAGTCATGTATCCCTTGCAGCTTTATATTCGTCAATTATTATATTCGTCTGTTATAGTTGACACTTTTGTAGCTTGTGCAACTAATGCACGAAAATGATTAGAACTATTGTTGTGCCGTTTTAGGAGAATGTCAACTATTATAGCTATTGGCATATACAAGCAGTCGTTTCAGTGATCTAATCATCAATCATGAATCAGGCCTATCAATCAGAGTTTCTCTTATATCTCCTTTGTTTTAAAGCCCTTTTATTAAAGTCTATTACCTATTTCCTTCGAAAGATGAAAATATTTTATAAACCATCTCACCTTTTATAAATTCCCATTTCGATCTCCTACTTTCCGGATTCGACTTATTGTCCTTCCATCTCTATTCTATAAATGTACGTTACATGGTTTGCGTTAAGTTAGAATAATAAAAACTTGCTCGTTAATCCTATAGCGTAAGCGTTTAACCAGTACAATCGAAACAATCCAATAGCAGCATATGTCGTATCACTGTGTGCTTTAATGAGCAATGCATTATCTTTTTCCTAGGCATTACTGTACACTGTGTAATTATTACTGTTGTAGATGAAAAAGCAGAAGTTTACAGATATGCCATACCTGTTTTATTTGATTTTTATGCCCTTTCAAGTCATAACATTAGGCCAGTTCTAAGACAATGCCAGACTATAGTTTTTATCCTCCGAATAACGTCTCGGCAAGCAATCCAATCCATACAACATATCAAAAAAGTCACCTCTGACATATGTTCTACCAGCTGTAGTTTCTAGAAACATTTTGTTTCCGAAACTTTTGCAAATCGGGTGTTTTTTTTGTATATTATACCACGAAACTCGTAGCAAGTGCTCCATAGACTAACATTCGTAAATAATATTTTAATCCAGTATCACTACACACTCGTTTGTTGCCAAATTCCACGTAGCTTAATTCCACGGTAGCTCCACGCGAACCTTTGAATGGTGTCTGGCAGGCAAATCGTTATGATTATAAAAACGGTAAACGGTAAAAAAAAACCGTACAATCCAAAGCGCCCGTGGCATGAACCAGGCCACCGGGAAGCCTCTCCGTTGCCATTACCATCCCACCGAAAAAAAGGAAATTGAAATATTTACTGAAATTTTATGATCATTACAATGGTGTTTCTGCTGCTGCTGCTGCTGTTACTGGAATGGAATGGATTTTACAAACTTGCGCCGTCCACGTACCCCGTATCGCCCAATCCGGCCAGCTTATGGTGCATCGCACGCTGAACACAATCAGTGGCGGGCGCTTTGGACTACGAGGAATTTTGGAATGTGTTATGTTGGTGGGAGCGTTTTTTTTCTTCTTCTTTTTGGTTTCGTTTGGCGTTTCCCGTTTATCTCCACCGAAGCGCAACGTTCTTTGCGCAACTAAGCAGCGTGTGGAGAAAATTTCCCTCTCCGCGCCCACGCGCATTCGGACGCAGCGTGCATTTTAGTGCCAATATTTATCCGATGTGTTCCTGGCCGGGAGCTGCACGCTGCACCACTGCGGCCGGCGGGCGAAACTTGTGCCTTTTGTTTAGCGATATGCCGGCCCGGTTATTACCGTTGTTCGACGTAATCCGCTGCCACCGTTGGTGGCCAACGAAATTGGGGTTGTTTTCACCCCCGAACCAAACGCGGCTTCGGGCGCGGAACAGCAACGAGACAAAAAAAAAAGAAACCACCCGCAACCAAGGTCTTATTGCTTTATTCTAAGTGCTGTAGGTTGTGTGTCTGTGCTTTTCTCTCCTTCTCTAGGGTAATTCCTTTCGTTTTGTTGCTATAATCGGTGTCATTTTAACCTGGCCCTTTCTAGGTGTAACATTTGCATGCTACACTTTTTGCGCACTGGCTTGTGGACTGGGCGCTCCGTTGCTGGCATGTGTCTGTGGTTATTGTTTTCGGTCGCACTGGCGCAACGGACGCGCAGAAGCTTCCACTACGCTCCGCGTTTCGAACGTTTCGAGCGCAGCGAAAAGAAACCGAAGCAGGGTGGCAAATTGGGTGCACGAGAATGATAGAACCGGAAGCACATAAATTCCCAAATCGGGGCCCGTGCATGGGAGCGTGTGCATGTGTGGCGTCGCCGCTGTGCATGGAGGTGTGGACAAAGTGATATTATGTTGTTGATGCCATAAATTTCCCGACCCAAAGAGCGTCGAAGTCTCACCACCGAGAGCTGGTGAGACCTCGCGAATGCGGCGCTAGATGAAGATGGATGCTGCGGGTGTGGCAGAAGCAACCCAAACCGGTCCGGTTCTCCGCAGCGAACGAGACACGTAGCAATTTTGAAGCGTAAATTTTATTAGTTTCAAAATGTGGACTGATGTCGTGCGTGCGTGTGTGTGTGTGCGTGTGCGTACGTTTTTTCTTCCACAACACACGCAACAAACGTCTTACTTCATCATTTCAAATGTATCTTTATTTGGTTGGCTAGCAGAAGAGGAATAAAAAATGGAATGAAGCACTTTTCGCGTGAAAACCACCATGCGTCTCCATTCCCAAACGGTGTCTCTAGAGGCGCCGATTGCTTAGTACGTTGCGAGCGGTTTGGCGACCGACTGGTGGCCATAGTGGCACTAGGTGAATTTTAAGCATTAGCCCGACATACTCAGAAAGGAAGCAGCGCTCGTCGGCAAAATGTGTTCGTTCGTGAGGTGTGCCCCCTTCTCAACAGGTCCGGGTGGTAAATGTTGATTAACAGAAAAACATGTCGTTTGATTTATGAAGGGTGGTTCTGGTGTTTCGAGTACGCAAGAAAGGTTGAAACGATAAATAGGCATTTTTATTTGCTAGCGCATGGGACGCTTTTTTATCGTGTCCTTTCCACAGTTTAGCAATCGCGCTGATGCTGCATTTGGCGAAAAGTTGATAAAATGTATGCCCTTGGCTTGGTTATGAAAAAAAGATGCGCTAATGATGATTACTTTTACTTTAGCTATTTTTCCCCTTTAAATTTAGCCGGTGTTTTTCGAAATATGTAATATGAAAAGCACTTTACATTTTAATATATTTGACGGTTATGACACCACCATGACCACTGTAGGAACCATTATGCCATTTCGTTACGAGCCCTTTTCGACATTCATGGAAAACGCATCTGTATAAGCGCTCGATCCTTTTAGAATTTTCGAAAAATATATTTATTTCATATATGAAGAAGTTTTGAGAGAACTCGAAATTCACTGCTCCGAAAAAACCTGCATCAAAGTAGGTTACAAACACACGGCTACGGTTACTAACGATTACGTGTGTTTCAATCTCCATGGCAGCCAGAAGCAGGCGGATTGAGTGTAATTGATAAAATGCATGCTGTGATTAATTCTACACTCCTGCCGCCAGCCCGACCAATCCGGTGCAAGTGAAAACCTGACCTCTTGGAACATAAACACACACACACAAACACAGCGCGGTGCAGTCGAGCAATCGGGCTAATTTATGTGTTACGTGGCGCGGTGATAAAATATTAATATCCAGTAGAACGACCGTCGGGGTCGGGGAACGGGGTCGCCGTGCCGTTTCCGGGGGTTTTCTTTCGGGGTGTTTACTTTGTGTTGCCTCTGCTGCAGGTCATGGCAACATCCAGTATATCAAGTTATTCTCACGGTTTCCCGCAGCATTGTTTATGTTTTGCTTCTTTTGGTTTTAGATATCGCTCGTTGGTCCGCTCTGCTGGAAGCAGGTATTATTTTCCCTTACATCAGTGCCAGCTTTTCGCCCCATTTTTTTGGCGGAAAGAACGCAGAAATGCAACGTTGTGGAAGCGAAAAGCACGCTCCACTGTCCAAAACGCGATTTTTATCATCTCGCCCCTTTGTGCCTTCTCACTCGCGCTTTGTCCGTTGGAACCGCCGGAAATATGATAAAGTCGAGAGTCAGCAACGGCAAGACGACGAAAATATGACACTCTCAGCGTAACAAGTACCCAACGCGAAAATTGCACCCCCCCCCCATCTCAATGCAATACGCTGGACGCTGGAGGCGGGGAAACAGTTTCGCGACAGTTTCCTCCCAAACACCTTGCGGGAAAGTCGCGAAGCGAGCGCCTGCGCGACCTGCTGAACAAACAGGATGTGGATTGGAAGCTGACTCTAGCTGAAGCACCGAACCTCAACACAACCGAGATAAAGGGTAGATAACACGAGGATCGCGACAGCAAAGGCGAACATAAAATAAAATACTAAAACACTAAATGAGGCCGGAATGGGAATGCATTCTTCTTAAGGACATCCTTGACAGTAGCAGTGCGCAACCCATCGGTCGACGCCGGGTTGCGTCGGGTTGCACCGTCGGGACCGTTTAATTAGTTTAATGGTCACCTGGAATTTTCTGTTCGAAATAAATTACTCGCCCGATACAGGCGACCACGTAGCTCATTAGGGCAGCGTCGGTTAAGCTAGTGCCCGGTGTGCCGTGCACGTTCCGGAACTGCGCCCGTACTCGTCGTGGTTTGGTTAGTGTCAGGTTTCCGGAGGAAGAAACTGCAGTGTTAATTATTTTGCTCCACGTCACACGGTGCCGATGGCCTCCGGCGGGGATGTTGAGGTCGTTTTTCTTTCCCTTATTTATACTCGTAATTTTGCTTTCTACTCGTTTTTTTTCTCTCTCCCCCGAATGGAAAGGGCACAATAAACGTCCATCATCGGATGAGCTCTAGAAGGAGTGTTTTTTTTGTTTTGTTTTGGCAATAACACCGGAACGGTTAGAGGAAAACTACTCGTGCTGCCCTCAATAAGAGGTGTTCCTTTCGAAAACAAAACAAACAAAAAAACTACCGAACGTGTTAAGGCACCTCGTCCGAACATCGCCTTTCGGTAATGAAAACAGTTTTGCTGAGTTGCGGTGCAAATTTATTTCAATGTCGGTTTATTGGCTTTTCCCTTTGCGAACGGCGTGCTGCACGTTTCTGCATTGATGCTTGTAAATACTTGCATGAGCGTGTCCATCCGTGCCTCGGGAACGTGAGTATTTTTGAAAGTGTGTTCGATCTTCTATGTTGATATGAACTACAGAAAAGAGTGAAAAAATTATCCGCATTTATCGATTCAACTTGAAACGAACCAATCTTTGCAAGGAAAAATAAAGCGGGGAAGATGTGACGTTTTTGTAGCAGTTGTGTATATTACCACAGTTCCGTATTTGAGGCTGTTGGTAGATGCGAACAGTTTCAAGACTTTTTAATAACCAAACCAAGTGATAGCAAGGACGCAAACTGTTATGTTTACAGACCAGTTTCAGTTCACTCACTTTACTCGCAGTTTTTATTCAAATCGATTTTACACCGCTATTGTTTATTGGTATTCATTAATACTCAACAACGGGAGTAATAAACTAATTGAAAGTCAAAACTCACAACCTACTGCGATTTTTATGTTAGTCCGTCAGGCATGAAAGCAAACAAACAATTGCATAACCTGCAGGCGCAATTCACAGTTCGAGCGAATTACAATCACAGCAATCGGTCAAATAGGGTGTCAGTGTCAATTTCTATCATTTTTACAACGAATCAAGTAAAGACTTGAGAACACGCACTGCGTGCCTACTACGGTGATAAATAAAGTTGTCCATATCTCAGACGATCAAACGTCAAGACGATGGCAAACAAGGTACAGCATTCAATTATCCTATGCTATCAATGACGCGCTTCACAAACGTATTCCACAATAAACAGCAAACAGAGCATCTTTTCGTGAAGGATGCTTGCGGTAGCCATCATCATCAGCCGTAATGACAATCGGAAATGTGATAGCAAAAGTTATGAAAATAGATAAATCGACTAGCCGACGGTGGGGGGTGCCAAAGCGTAAGAGGGAAGCAAATTATTCAACTCATTTATTCCGACAGTCGTTAGCGATTCGGCCTAATAATTTGTCCATCACTTCACACTCCCACTTTCGTTGCGTCCGGGCATCCGGCTAGTGCCCGAAATGGTTAGTCAATTATGTAAATTACTTTCTCTCCCATGAAAAGGGAACCAGCTGCTAGAACGGAAGAGCTGGGTGGATGCGATAGTTTGCGTGGGGTTAGAATGTTTTATGTCACATGCCGTCGAGAAGTTTGACAGTGGGCCACCGGCGTATGATATTTTAATAACCGATTACAAACGCCTTCTTGTGGGAGGCCAACCTCGCCAACCAGAGCTGTTTGGACGGTGTATCATAAATCTTGTTCTAGTATTGTCATAATTATCAGACCTTCTTGCTCGCATCCCGAGTCGGATCCCGTCTGGATGGCGAGGCGGAACCGGATGAAGTCTCAATAATTAGATACGGAGGGACTGTTGTTCCGATGGGGGAGACGATGTTTCGATCATTCTAGCGGGCTAAGTACACTACGGGAAAGGATATATGGGTGCGAGAAACTTTACTCCGCCCGGTTCCCAGAACAGTCATTTTAACGACCCGTCTTGCCGTTTTGGACCGTGTTATGGTCAAAAGTTCGCTTTATGGCACCTCCGGCGGCAACAGGGACGTGTGTGCGTACGCTCGAGAGTGTTGTGGAGTACCATGTTATTAATCTTTCAAGGAAGCCCTCAGGAGCAATAGCACAAAAATGACGAACTGCAGCGTGGAAAATGGCATGATACCAGACACATGCGAACGGTGCTTCAATCGCGAAAGCCACTGCAAATTGATTAGGCAAGAAGTTTTGTAATTTTATCAACGTCCGCGAAGATTTATGATATTTTTATTCGCAAGGTCCGTAAAACATTGGCACTAGCGCAGGGTGCCCCTTCCGTCCGAAGATAATTTGCTTTGCGGTGTGGCGTGGTTTACTTTGTGCGTGCGCTCTGGTCGCGCTTGTGGGAGCGTTACTCGTTAGCGGGCGGCAAAACTTTTGCCATCATTCGGTGAAGGAGCTGCAGTGCTACTACTGGCTGGGTCTGACCCATCGCGTCGCGTTCCCGGTACCGGTAGCCGTTTGTCGATGGCCGGAGAGTAAATAAATTACGATCCGGCAGCGCGAGAAGAGGAGGGAGAGAGTGGCAATTGGGTACGGTGTAATAAATTTTCATAATTTCCTCCGACGCGCAATGCAAACTGATTGCGGTGTTAGGACATCGTGCACGGAAGAACTTGCCGGAGCATCAACAGCTCAACCGCAGACTAGTTTGGGTGAACTTTTGGGCCCGATTACAGACCGACAGGTAAGGTGATTTACAAGATTTACTTTACGTCGAATTGGATGCAGGCTGTGTGCTGGTGAGCTACAAGTTTTGGTGAGGTAAATAGCTTTCAGTTCGATGAATCTGCACGTCACGGAGTGTCGGGAGCAACTTATAAAACTGCTCATAAAAGCTAAGCCATTATTAGCTCACAGCTGAAGGTAAACATATTAAAAAAATGGTAATAGTTTGTAACACCAGTGTAGCTCTAAGAAATAAATACTTAGCAAGTAACTGGTTTTACTCGACCATCTTTTCAGACTGTCTGGTTTGAACGGTATGCGCCAAAATGTATGCAATGCGCCATACATCTGAGAAATATTGAACGCATCACATTGAACCGGTTGGCGTAACGCTCCCTACGTTTCCCGATTTAAACCGGTTCGTTCATACCGTTTCCGATCGGAGTCGAGATGTTGGTTAAACAAATTGCATGCGGCCCCTTTTTAGTACGAACTTTAGTTCCACCTTTTTAATGATTTTTAGATAATTTGTTGACAAATTTAGCTTTTCCAAATCATTTTAACATGCGTTACAAATACCTTAGATTTGTTAGCACCACACTGCACGATCTGAAACAATTAATTGTTGTTTATGAATTATTTCGAAATAAGAACAAGTATAAACAAGTATCCTCTTCTCAAGTTGATGCTGTATATACCGACTTCAAATCAGCATTCGATCGTGTTCCTCATTCTCTTCTCCTCGTTAAATTGTGTCAACTAGGTATAAATAGCCATGTCGTCTCTCTGATTGACTCATTTCTAAGTGATCGGTTGTATCGTGTCAAATTTTATGATAACCTTTCGGTCCCACTATCGTCTGGTGCTGGT
>KB672868.1:4896330-4916836 GCA_000349145.1 Anopheles dirus | reverse complement strand
CACACCTGTTTGATTTCCACCTATCTCTTCCTTATTTCCGATCGTGTCTGCGATCGCCTCCTTAATTCCCTCTTGTCTGGATGCCTTTGGTCAGGTTAGTTTTTAAGCGCTTAGATATTAAGTTTTTTTGTGTAACCGTTAGGTAGACAAAATAAAATAAAATAAATAAATAAAGCTATAATCTGAATAATAAATTAATATAAAAAACGCATAAAAGGCAAGGGCTTACAATTTATCCATCTTAAATATAGATAAACACAGTTTTTAAATAACCACAGCAATACAGATTTTCAAATAACTTACCATTATTCAATGTAGCTTACACAATGTTGACAGTCTTGTTTGAATAGAAGCTTTAAAAAAATCTCTTAATGGATCAACTACTTTTGTTATGCGCTTTAAGAACCCAACGTTCAACGATGTAGGCTATTCGATACGATAGCTCGATAAAATCCAATAAAATTCCTATCATGTCGTGACGACGCTTCCGAAGGACGATGTTTTACTCAGCTAGAATTACACTATTCGAGCACAGTTGGTAAGTAAAGATCGTGCTAATTAGCATCGGAAACTGCATGAATTCCCTCATTGGGTGCGACCATAAATTAACGAACTCGCAGTCGACTGTAATGACTAAACAAATCTAGCAGCATCTATATAAGAACGTCCGCCCGTACAGAAAATCCCGATGACGAAAAGTTTGATGGAAAGTTTTTGCTCGAGTTTCGGGATGTATGCAGATAAGCATGGCGAACCTTCAGGGAAGCATAAATAAAGCACGCAAAAAAAAAAAAAACAAAACAGTGCCAAACTATTCGCAAACGGTTCCCCGACGCAGTACATCTCGCAGCACGACCGGACAGTTGTGCTTAATTGGACAGTGAAAGAGTGCTGGGGATGGGTGGAGCTCTATGGCTTCACCCATTCCAAGGACGTCCCGGTAAAAGTTGGAACGTGGGTACCGAACGTGGGTCCGCAGCTGGGAAAGGAAGACGTAACACGATACTGCACACTGCTGCATTGTCTTCCGTTCGTAAGACGTCATCTGACGGAGGCGCGCAGATGAGCTGATAAGGGCAGGTCGCGCAAAACTTGTCCCACGCGTCGGCTGAACATCGGCATTTTCCCAGGGTTAGTTTTTCGGGAAAAGCAGCGCAAGTTGCGCAACTATTTTTTTGTTTTTTTTTTGCGTGTAACAAATGATGAGATCATTCCCAAAATGATAGGGTTTATCGAGCGCGTTGCAAATTATGCAACGCGATATTAGCGTACAGTATTTTTTCAAGCAAACCCACGTCCAGCTCCATCCAAGAAACTCTGCCAGGCAGTGCTCACTAGCAGCGTGCAATAAATCGTACCCTCTTCGCCACACTTCAACTTCAACCGAACAGGCATCAACCTAGGGCGCGTAACAAAAACACTAGAACGAATAGAAGAGCTTGCGCATTGGACGGACGAATCACCCAGAACTAAGCAGTTCACCTCAGCAAAGTTTATTCAAAATCGCGCCGTCACAATTACTCGAACCCCGCCAGAAACTTTCGCCATTCCTGTTGGGTTTTTCGGTCAGATTCCATTATCTACACGAGCGACAAAAATGTAAATACGTAGATTAGCACTACGAAACTGGGCCACTTGCTCGAAAGCGGCAGTGAGTTGCGACTGGATTTAGCTGGAAACAATTGCTGCAACAGGGAACTGCTTAATAAAGGTTCACTGTTCGCTAAGTTCTTCTTCTGCTAAGTTCTCAGGCTTGCGTGAAGTAGTCGGGTGCTCTGGTCGGACGAATTATGAGTCCAGCTTGTAGTTTTGCTTACCGAACCGACGTCCGACTGACGGGCTGCTGATAAAGTAGTTTCGTTGATGAAACCTTGCCACTTACCCGGCTCTCCCACAAGATCCCTGCCGGTGTGGTGTGGTGGCTGTAATCATTGCTGGACAATTATGATAAGCGAACCACTGTGTCTGTAATCCTAACCCAACATAACGTCACACAGGCATTGGGAAGATCCTTGAGCGGAGTGCCAGCAAATGAGCGAACCAACAACACGTACCTGCCACTGGTTTTAGCCTACGGTGGTGTGTTTCATTAAACAAAAAAGCATTTCAGCCCTACCCTTGAGTAGAAAAGAAACAAAAAGCTCTGCTTTCGGCGGCAGCAAAGTAAAGCAAAACAACAACTTTACTGCTCCGCTTGCCTTTTTTTTCGTGCCCCAAGATTCCACGGGACGTCCTTTGTACGAAAATAAAACATTTCTTTGCACACCAAAGTTCACTCAACCCAACCCCGACTCCGGCTGAAGAATGCCGGCGGTGTGTTTTCCTAATAAATTCACATCGCTCATGACAAAACCTCATTCGGAGGTGAGAATGAGCTGGTAGCACCGTTTTTTTCGGATCGATTAGAACGCTTACACACTCGACGGCACACAGGCTTACGGTTACAGGGCGTTTTGACTGTCAAATTTCATAGTTTATTCGTTTATTTTTGCTGCTGCCGCTCTCCGGCATGTCTTTGAGTTATAATTTTATGTTTATTATTAGCTTTCGTCATCGTTACCACAGCTGATCGGTTGCACTATGCTACTAGTTCCCGTTCTCCAATCGACATTTCGCATCGCGCCGCCTGCTCCTCATCCATTTCAATACGCTTTAGCTAAACATTAACAACAGACTTTTTTATCTTTTCACATTCACATCGGCGTTTTCGTGTAATGATTTGCGTGCAAAACGTTTGCCTAACGCTTGGGAGGAAAACAAACTCACTACACAGCGGTTTTACCCTGGCGATGAGACGATGCAGCTTTGATAAGTTGGTTGAGGGGTTTTATATGCTTCTTGCTCTTGGACGAATCGGACTTTTCTTCCCCGTTACTGTGCTCTTTTTCTTCTTTTATTTGACACAATGCTCTTAACGTTTGAAATATTGCTCCATTCCCGATGTGTTTCGATAGGTTTAGTACTTATTAGGGTCTGAAACTACCGGCCACAGTTTGCGCACAGTGAACGCGATATATAACAACGAAACCGGGCCTGTTTGGCGGGCAGATTTCCCTACAAACCGGCCACAGATAAAGCATGGGGATATAACGAATAACGAGTACGAGCGGATAACAGACGAGTGGATTTGGCAGGCTCGCAGGCTGCGCCACCATAAAGATTGGTTGGGGGTTTCATGTTTTTTTATACAAAATATACAATATTACACAGCAAACACACAACGCTTTCCTCCGAGCAGGAGCCGTCAAGGGCGACAGCGGAAACGTCGTGGGATAATCTTTGCGCCTTAGAACACCCTAACGGGAGCTTCAGCCAGTGGATTCGCGATCATCATAGTAGCTTTGCTTTTTTTCATTTAATAATATCCAATGTATAGCAAACGGTGCGTTCCGTTCGAGGAATGGATTTGGCCAAACGAACCAAAAACAGAAACAATCAAATGAAAACAAAAACGAAAACTTAATAAAGGTGGGAAAGTACGATCGGGGTAATCGATATCCCTCTTCAGCTAACGTTTTCTTTTACACGGTGTGCGGTTTCTTATGCGCTTTGCGAATCGCGCCCTCACCACTTCTCGCATCGATGGCGATCGTTTTTTTTTGCGCGCATTTATGTACGGCTCAAGGAAAGCGGAGGGGATGATTCAATTATTTTTGGCATCTGCTTCGACTCTTATTCGGAAGATCATTTCAATACACCATCAGGGATAGGGTTAGGGATAGGGAAACGGTGCGCTTGCCTATGCGATCGCCGGAAAGAACAACACCTCAACTAATTCTTAAAGAACATCGATACAAGAAACGTGGGGGAAACGATCGGCGCGAGACAAGGGAATGGATGCGGCTGCTATGCGGAGATAGCTAGATTCAGCTGCACGCGTAGTTATTGCCTTTCAATGTATGTGTATCGCCGCATATATTATCGTTATATTACGCCTATTATTGTAAACGGATACTGTAACTATTACTTACTGCTCATGGTTGGTTGTTTTGTGGTATTTTTCTTGTGTTTCTGTTTATTTCTTTTTACGAGTTTCCCTCACGGTATCGTTTCATTTCATGTTTTGTTTTCGCTCTTCGGGTGCGCGCACCTCACCGGCGGAACTTAACCACTTACTACACACCACCACCTTCTTCGCTACCCCACCGTTGCCCGCCCCGCGAGTGTGCTTGTGGGAGGGGGTGAAATATCTAAACATAACAAGAAACAAAATACATCACAACAATGGCTGCCGCCAACGGGGCAACTGGGGGGAGTGGGGTTGGGTGGCTCCTTTTGCACTCGGGGGCACCGATGAGAAAATGCGATCCACTTTGCGTGTTTTTTGTTTTGTTTTGTTTCCATATTCAAGGTGTGAGTTGTTTGATGCATATTCCGCCCGTGCCGCTCTAATCGGTTGTAGTGTTGGATTAATTTATTGCATCTATTGCAGTTAATAGTTTTTTTCCTTCTCTAAAACGTTTCAAAAAATGCTTCAACGCACAGGCAGGTTGAAAATCAGATCAATAGGGAAAACGGTCTGAGTGTCTGCATCTTTCAACATATCGGGGTCACTATCACTTTAATTGAAACGTGTTCCTTTTACTGGACGTTCCGAAAAGAAAATCGTAAAAAACATAACTCAACAACGGGCAATCGCGGAATCTAACATTACCGAGGGAAGAACCAAACAGATCCAGTCGAATCGGTGATCTCTAACCGATCCATTGCGTCAAACACCTGCTCATGTATCCCTACTGCATAAGTTTAGTTCCGTAGTGTAGTAAAAACTTTGGCCTCACAGCTTCACGCGTAGGAAAAATGGCTCTCCTCTACGTAGTGAATGAAGTATTTAACTATTGTGCTTTTGCGATCTAGTCGTCTTATCTATCATCCTAACCGTTCGGGGATGGGGATGGGCTAGTGCGAGCTGAAACTTAAATACGCGCGTATAACGTCGCTGTTGGTTTAGCTCACCATGGGAGTGGGGGACTTAACATTACAGAACCCAGTTTGGTATCATACCAACATAAACTATCTTCATTCTACCGATTCATTTACTCGTATAGGCGTCGTTCATCGTCAGCTTGTTGTAAAACAACTACAACCCTTAAGTGAAAAGCCTGCGAGGCTTTCCTATCTCTCTCTCAACAGCAGTAACAGTACCAGTCACGTAAGGAGAGGGAACGCTTCCTAAGCGAACCCTTGGAAGATTAAAAACTAAATCGTTCAATTCCCTCTTTGACTTCACCCGCCGCACAAGTCGTTCATCTTTTTTCTCTTCGGTTTTGATTACGCCTTAGGAACCTCGGCAGACGGCGCACTTGTGATTCCGATATCAACACTCTGCCACTTATTACTACTAACCTCACACGTGGTTCGTATCACTCGCGATCTCTTTCTTATTCTCCCTTTTTTTCACAAACACACTCACGCGCACACATTTCCGCACTTCATGCGCACGCACATCCCACCGAGCAAAGTCCTTACTTCCTAAGTGGCTTACACTATTAGACTATGTACAGAGTTCGGCTACGGTCGACGAATCGTGCGGAGGAGCCACCGTCACGGGGTGCGGCGCCACGGTACCGGTTGACCGCGTGCAGCCGTGCGTGTCGCTCCTGCAGTCCCGTCCT
Organism: Anopheles dirus; assembly: GCA_000349145.1. Taxonomy (NCBI): domain Eukaryota; kingdom Metazoa; phylum Arthropoda; class Insecta; order Diptera; family Culicidae; genus Anopheles; species Anopheles dirus. The sequence continues at coordinate 4,911,221 of KB672868.1, read as the reverse complement.
TCGCCGGTACGCCGCCAGCCGCTAGGAGCGGTAGAATCCGTTCCGCGGTGCCGTGTCCGCGTCGCCGAGCGCGTTCGGCACCTCGGCCGGCACCACATCCGGTGCATCGTCGTCGGCCGACTTGTGGATGCAGTCGCGCACGGCCTGCAGCACGATGGCGACGCGCCGATCCAGCGCGGTCAGATGTGGTTCCCAGAGGACGGGCGCGATCGGATCGACCCCCATCGATTCGCGCATCGCCTCCGACAGCGACCGAGGCCCGTTGTGGAAGCGCAGCAGCGTCTCCAGCGTGGACGCCCGAATCAGACAGCACTGCAGGACCGGCGCCAGGATCGACAGCTCGTCGTGGAACGGTTTGCCGAATCCGCGCCCGTGATCCAGATGGATCGGGAACGTGTCGTTGCCGAAGATCTTGAACGTCTCGTAGTGGTGCCGGTCCATGTTGCCGGTCAGGAAGTCGAACACCGACATGTCCATCAGGTCGAGCAGCCGGCGACCCTCGTCGTACGGTGGAATGTCCCGCACCATCGTGCAGTAGTCCGCGTCCGTCTCCCACTGCGCCTTCCGCCGCTTGTGGTACGAGCGACGCCACGGATGCCGCCACACCTTGCGCTGCGTGTCGTCCTGCGTCGGCAGGAACGCGGCGAACGAACCCTCGAGCGTGTCCGGATTGCCGCAGATTGCGTGCGACGTGTCGCAGTAGTACGAACACTTGCCGTGGAAGCACAGGTTGCTCGACGGCGAGACGAAGAACGTCTTCAGCAGCACCTCGTCGCCCACCTGGTAGATCTCGGTGGTGATGTTGAGGATGCGCCCGGTCACGGGCATCGCGCGCCGAAACCCGAGCAACCGATCGAGATGGAACGCGGCAATCTCGGCCGTGTGCCGCTCGTAGTCGGTGAAGTAGAAGTGGTTCGGCAGCGTCTGCTGTTCGCGCGGGAAGCGCATCGGCTTGAACAGCGCGTGCACATCGTTCGGGTAGTCGATGATCAGCTTCAGCTGGGTGCCGCCCTCCTTCTGTATCACGTGCAGGATCGGCAGCCGGATCATGTCGTCGATCACGGAGTTCACGAGCGTGTCTTCCCGCCCGTACAGCTCCCGCTTGGAGATGCGCAGCTGGAAGCGCTCCAGGTTGGACGCGTTCGGTCCGGGCCGCAGATCCAACAGCTCACCGAGCGTTGGGTTGGCTTCGTCGTCGTCCAGCGGCTCGTCCGTGTACGCCTCCTCCCGCACGATGATCTTCTCGAACGGTTGTGGTGTTCGGTGCTTGCTGGCCCGGGGCGCCACCACCAGCGCCGTCAGGTCCTTGAAACGATCGTGCGGTGCCGGTACGGCGGTCGTTGTTGCCGACTTGCTGGGATAGCCCGGCCCGGACGTGTCGGCGTGGCCGCGGTGTGCCTGCGCATTCGTCGTCAGATACTCCTTCGAGCCGGACGCGTTACTCTTCGCCAGATACTTCCGGTGGAACTCGTTGTAGATGCCGGATCGGTCCTGCTGGTTCGCGTACCGGATGCGGGCGTGCGACGGGATAAACTCGCCGCGCGACACACCCAGATCCATCTGCAGGTCCACCACCAGCAGCAGCGTGAAGAGCACGAGTAGCGCCCCGAAGCCGAGGGCCAGCCGCTCGCGCAGCTTCTTCGACCGGATCCAGTACATGATGGCCGGGGTGGATTGTGGTTGGGGCGTTGTCGTCTTCACCGATCCGTACGCCACGATGACAGTTCGCGGAGTGGCGGCCGCTTCTTGTGGGGGGGATGATGCTACCTAACCAGCTACCTACACAATGTTGCGAATGTTACTTTTAGCACCTCTGGCGCGCAAGCACACACGGCGTAGAAGTAAAAAAAAACACACCACACACACACACGCCTTCTCCAGAATGGTCTTGAAACGAAAACACACACACGCGCAGCACAAAATAATAAGTTATAACAACACAAGGTTCACACAACCGGGAGGCTTTTTTGCTTCTTCTTGCAATGGAGTGACGGTCGGTTCACCTTCGCGCACACCACCGTATGCCACCTTTCCGTCGCACAGTCGTGTAAAGCCCTTTTCCTAGTAGCTAATCATCTGACGCAAGATCACCGCACTGATCGCACTCGATCCTAACCGATCGTTTCTTATCGCGCCGATGCTCCCGGTGCCGGTGTGAATGGATGCCGTGTCCATCAATCGCTGCTGCGCTGTCGCTAACGACGTGCACATCGTCGAACGGAGGACACTGGCTGACCACCGCCGTCTACTGTTGCTGCTGCTTCTGCTGCTGCTGTTGGCGCTGCTTTCGTCGGCTGTTTACACTGCGCTCGCGGTGTCGAATGTTTTTCGCGCGAGTCAGCATTTTCCGTTTAACCACCCCGTCGACCGAGGGCACACCAACACCACCAGCAATCCGTGGGCCCGCTGGTGCCACATCGGAACCGTAGCCGCGTTTCGGTGGCGCAGTTTTGCGCGCTCCCCGGACGTGTTCCAATGTGCGCGCGGAGATGCGAATTAAATTACGATCCGCGCACGAACAGGCCCCGCACAACAGGAATGTGATCCACACAGACACGCACGCGTAACGATGATGATAAGAATATGCGCACAGGGACTGGCTGCGATCGTTTGTTCGAATCGAGTTTACATAACACACCGCCTCGCCGGGACCACCGGCCGTACGAGAATGTGCGCGACGCGTTACGGGCGAAACCCGAGCCAACACTGTTGTTGTGTGTTCACCGTGCGCCCGTGCGACGCACTAGCTAACGCGCGGCCCGGCATCAAACCCGCTTCCCAGCGTACGCTCCAGAGACGCTCTGGATATCGGTAGACGGGCGGGCTCTCCGGCTCTGCGGCGGGCTTCTCAAGTCGTGGCTACCACGCGCCGATAGATTCGCACCGTGCTCTCGTGAAGATGCTCCGGCGAGCTGGAGCTTGCTCTCCGGGAGAGGCCGATGAACGCTGGCGGAGATGATGCCGAACTTCGGGCCGGCTGGTACCTCCGCGTCGAGCTGATCGAGAAGATGATCGTGAAGAAGATGACGGCGGGAAGATGTAGTGGTGAGTATCGGGGGCTTGTTTTTTTTTTCGTTACACCCGGAACAGACCCACACAACCGAACGAATTAGGGTTGATTTATAGGCGGCGAGTCGAAGCGACAGGTGTCTTGGGACTTATGCGTCCGGAGACATATGCGTGGGCAATTTCCGATCTTGTGCAGTATCTTCGTGGAGTTTGGTTGTAGTTTTCGATACTACACGTCGTAGTAGTTTAATCTGCAATTCAAAGAAAGAAGAGAAGAAGACGTGCTTAGATTTTATGACACTGTGATAATGGTAGATTGGCTTGACATGTATGGATATTGCTTAGACTCAGTTCAAGTCACAGAAGAGATCAATCAACATTTCATGAACAACAAACTAATGTCAACATTTCGGGCTCATATTCACCATACCCACAGCTACACGAGCGTATAGAGGAATCGATGCGAAAAACACTTTCAAAAACATATTTAAAGGCAACTCTCTGCACCATCTATGGAAGCGCGCTAGATGCTATCAAATGCGCATTATGAGATGGGAAGGTTGCAATTAATGATTTCCATACTGCATCATGCACTCACACACAATCGTGCCCCTAACCCTCTCCAGCCGCCGCCTTCCATCACACCTCCCACAAGCCCCAACAAAACGGGGTTGTGTGTTTTATTTATTGTTTTTTTTTCGGGACACGTTTCGGATTGATGGATCGAGTGGGTGGTTTGGGTTGGGGGTTTCTAAATTATGATTGCAAGAACAAGGCCACACACATGCGTGTATGGAGGCGTTCGCTTGGATCGTTGTGGGTGCCTGCTGCTGCTGCTGCTGCTGCTGATCGTATCGATCGCAGGGAGGCGCTGCTTTGCTGCTCTCCCCGTGTTTGCAAAAACACAGCCACAAACTCAGCCACCTCGTAGATACGCGCGCGTTCGGCTGATAATTACAGTTTGACCCATATATGCATAAATATTCCCTCCTTCTGCCGCTGAGAGGGGAAGGGGGAGGGACCAACGAGGCAGGTTGGCCATTCGTTTGTGTGCGTGCGTACCTTTATTAAGTTCGTTTGTGTGTGGTTTGTGTTTCGCGCTAGCGTCCACCGAGGGAAAGAGGCATTTATTAGGTGTATCGGAGAGGTGCTGCCGTTTCGTTTCGATTGCCAGTTATTACAGCGTGCGAATGAGCATGGCCAGCCGTAATCCCGTTTCCCAGCGGTGAGGTGATTAGGTTTAATTTCGATGCACCGAACCGGTGACCCAGTATATATGGCATTCGTGTGTTTTCGATTTGCATGCGAGAAACATATCGCCTCCGTCCGGCATTGTGAGGCAGGCTGTTTGGCTGTGTGTGTGTGTGTGTGTGCGTATTCCAAACTGGAGCATCCTGTGGTCCAAATTTTGGTCAGCCCATGTTCCATGGGAACCAGAAATTGAAGTTCGTCTGATGCCACTCCAGGAGGCATCCCAAATCGGGAATCTCCAGCGCTTTACATCACGCTGCCACTGAGCCCGCACCAGGAGGGAACGATCGTTGCCACACCGATCATATCCAACGATCCAACGGCGGCCCAGGGGCACGCATGTCAGTCAGTCTCGCTCTACATCTGGGACCGGGTCGAACAAAACGTGGTGCGGCTCTTGCGCGGCATTACCACAAACGAAATTCAAAACTCATCGGGCCGCGTCAGTCGCTCATTCAAACTGTAACGGAAACGGAGCAGTGGTTGGATGAGAGAAAAAAAGAAAGAGAAAGAGAGAGAGAGAGAGAGAGAGAGGGAGAGGGGGAGGGAGCTAAAGTGACCGGAAATGCAGTAGAGCGACCGCGCTTGGAACTACACCGTGTTGCTGTTGCTTCTACTAAATTGATTTTTGATAGTTTTGCCTGCGCACCATGGTCACCCGCTTGGAACAGCAACGCAGCGGGTTCGTCACGTTGTGACTATTTGGCGTGGTGTATTTTTATCGTTTTCTTGTCGGTTTGAAGCTTTCAAATGGGCAATTAAAGGAAACACACAAAGGGAACCCCGGGCCCGGAAGTAAATTTCGCCAATTTGAGCCAGCGGACAGTAATTTGCATACATAAGCAGAACGAGGCAAAAGAAAACGGACACACGAAGATTTGTTTGCACTGATTGGCCCCGCGATCCTATTTCCTTTGTGCGCCTGCCATCGATCTCGCTTATCTCATCGATGAGCGTACATTAATCCCCGTAGGGGGGAGGCTTCACAAGCACACCCGACCAGGGCCGAGTAATTCTAGTTAACGGACCGTCCGTTTCGGAAACCTCACGCCCGTTAGGCCGGTATGGAACCGCTAGCAGCCGGTGCGAGAAGCGAGGCGATACAACGAAAAAACAGTGAAGGAGAGAAATAAAAATTAGGCTCATCATAAAAGGAAAATGCTAAACCCCGCGTTCGTACGGTTACGCGCGCTTCTTGATCGTGCTGCTGGCAGGTCAGGCTCAGGCGAGAAATGGATCACTTTCGGTGCAAGACACATCACATTCGGACGGCCGTGCAACAGAAGGCAGAAGGGATAATTAAACTGTACCGCCTTAACCCTGCCCGGTGTACTCACGATCGGGAACGCAGCAACAGCACAGCAAAACGAGAAAAAAGGCCAATCAAAACGAAACTCACCCAGCCGGCAAAAGTGGACGTGGATCTATTCAGATTAGCGCAACGGTGAGCGCCTGTTGCGCAACACAGTCGCGGTTACGAGGAGGGGATAAAAGTTCCCGAACTTATCGACCGCGGTGCCATCTTTATTGTGGCCGGTGGTGGATAATCACCGGGGGGAATCCGTGATCATTAACGGATTGCGGAAAGCGAAGCTAAGGAAGCGCCTGCTTAATACCGTCCGCCGAACGTTGGTGGTTGCACTTTCACGGCAAACGAATTCTCATTACCTCTTTGCACACGGTGGTTACTGTTGCCGGACATTTGTCTCTAGCTGGAATTCGTTTAATCTTGATCAAGTGTTTTGGAAGATCCCCTGAAGTCTTCTCACGAGTTTTGCATTTAACAATTTTCAAACGAAAAAACGCGATCCAAAAGCCTCCCAAAGCTCATCACAATGAAGTCTAGACATCGGTGGAGACCACTACTTTGAACGAAACTTTATCATGGCCACTCCGCAATACGCTTCGTCTTCCTGAAAGAAGATCTTCAATCGCACCGCAGCTTTCTTGCTCGATCTGGAGATATTATCTCGATCTCTGCTTTAAAATCTTCATTATTACACCATCCCGGGCGATTAAAGAGAGTTCAAGAGTACCTGTCGGGCCCAGCTGGAGCTAACCGCTGGGACGTATAGTTCTACCACTAACCGAACGGTACCGCTGTGTGCATGATGCGCCATATAAAACAAGCTTCCTGTTGGGTAGGCTTTAATTACTCCGACCCGGATGGTATCCGGAGCTTCCACGGCCGTGTGGCGTGCGGTGGTTGTTGATCTCTCGCGAGCGTGCTAGCCCGTAGCACCATCACGATCGTCCGAGTATGCACATTGTACGGATGGAGCGAACCATTTCTCATCGGTAGGTGATAATAAATCTTCCTACCGCGATCGATAAGCCACCCAGATCGAAACGAGAGCAGTGCAGTGCTGCCTCCACGGCTCCAGTGCCTTCTAATTATCACATCCAAACCGCGTATCGATACACTCACGATGGTTTCCCGTGCGGGCCACCGATCGGTACACTCCTAACCGATACTTCTGGCTGGCGTTCGGAAACCGATAACCCTTTGCTGTGTGCGATCTTTCCAGTTCGTGCTCTCATTCTGCACTTTTTTGTGTGTGATTCGTTCACGTTCGAAAACAACCCGCCACGGGAACCACGGGCTCTCCAGTTCTGGCGAGTGGTTTAAAGTGAAGCAGAGGCTCGTTTATCATACGGGCAAAGGCACGCGCACGCCCCGGTGTGCCCCGCCGCCGCGGTAGCGGAGTGTGTTGTTAAATGGAAAGGTGGAAAGAAAAACGGCTGCCTTCGGAACCTCCCGAACGCCGTTCAACGCCCGTGGGGGGGTTTGTGGGTTAATGGGTAGTGTTTTTTTCTCTTCATTAAAATTTGTACATACGTTTCGTGAACTTGTTGCACAGCGACTTGGTGTAGTGGGATGCAAACAAAAAAAAAACAGCTGCCAAGCTTGTTCATAAACAGCGCCAGTGGTTTCCGGTGGCAGCGGAAACTTGAAGAAATGTTTAAAAAAACACTCATGCACACGTTTAGGAAGACGCTTGCGGTGGGCCATCATCTTTGACCTTTTCGCGGACATGTGCATGTGGGTACGGGAATGTGTTCCACACGTAAAGGCCATCCGCCCTGACGGGACGTTCCTGGAAAGGCTTTCAGCATCGTCGACTGTTTCGGGCGAAAAGCAATCCATTCGGTGGTAGCTTACAGATGCGTGGTGGGAAAATTGTGGTCCTCTTCGAACAGCCGATTGAGAAATAAGCAACTCTTGAAGTCGTTACAACGACTAAAAGTGATAACGAATCTCCCCCCACTTGCGGTGTCGCGAGTCACGCCCCGCAAGTGTTGGTGAAGAGTGGAAATTTTGCTCAAATTACTAGCCGCCCCGTTCGAAGCTGATCGCTTGCGCTGGCCACGTGAAAGGAGAGGATCGTGTCGGACGCAGACAGGCAAAAAATACAGCGAAATTGCATAAACGCGCTGCAATTGACCTCGGCGTTGGCGGTTGAATCGGTGTTTGAACTCGTTCGGAAGGGATTGTGTTATTGCCTCAGCCGTTGTTTGCGATCGACCAGCGCTGGCTTGATAAGAGCCAGACGCAACCTTCACTGATTCCTTCTCCGACGGGCGATAGGCCGCCCGGAGAAGCATTTCATCCTAATCGCAACACGCTTTATCTCCTATTGCATGATCACTGTGAGCCCGAGCCAGGTAGCGCGAAATAGGTCTGTTTCGAGCGGGAAATTCAATTAAAGGCGACTTGCTGCTTCGCCGAGACCGAATATATGTACTAATGTTCGACACTATGATTAACAAATCTCAAGTGCCGCTCGCCATTCCGTGCGATAACAAAGAACCGAAGGCGAAGGTGCAGCTTAATTTTCGGTTGCGATTACAACGAAATCGCTCACCGACCGGGAAACGCTTATCTGACTGTTTATTGCCCGAATCCATTACGTAGCAGGCTTAGGATTGCACGAGCCGGACCTAAAACCCTGCTAGCGGACAAATCGTCTATTAGTCACCTCGAATGGGGCCGGTCGGAAATCGTCCCCAGACGGTACAGAGATTTGGCACCCTAAGCCTTCCGATAAGACAGTATAAATCAATGGCCAAACTACGACCGGTCAAATGTAAGGCCAAATCGGAATACGTTGGCGTTCGCCTTCGCGCATAATGCGCTACGTTGGCACGTAAACAGCGATCGCAAATCAATCGATGCGGTATGAACCGGACGCGGGCCAGATCAGACCGATTCAGGGTGATATGGTTTCAGCAACTTGGTCCTGTTGCAGTATGGAGCGACTAGTGCTATTTTAAGAGTAGAAAAGAATGGGAAAATTTAAAAAAGTGTAATAAAACTATATGAATGTGGCATTATCTGATTTTCGTATACTTTTTGTGAACAGTTTTACGATCTACCATAGACAGGAGATTGCGATTAAGTTTACAAACTATACTGTATAATGAGTAGATAATGAAGGTCCAGTGAACTGATCTTGCATTATAGTCTAATAAAAAAAAACTACTCTTAAGATCTCTACTCTACTTTTTGAGAGAGGTCAAATTTTGTAAAATTGTTGTAAAACATGACTCTTAGCCGGGGTTAAGATAATCAGACAGGAAGATTCAGAGCTGTTTTACCAAGATAAAATGAACAATCGGAAATAAACACTTTGTTTATTTTACAAAACATACTAGTTTCAATTATTTTACTAGAAAACATCTCATTTTTGTTGATATTTATCATTTATTTTGAAAGAAAATCGCACTTGACTAAAGATAATGACGTTCTCAATGTATAGTTATGATTGTCCAACCGACCTGTATATTGATGATTCACGACCATGGACTAGCTCTACTAAAGCCATAAATACCCGCACACTACGCAACCATCCCAAGTGCCCATTATCATATCATTAGCACGGCGGCAGCCATCTCGTTTGGGAAGAAAAGTGATAATCCAACCATTAACGCATCGTCCGCCCCTCCGTTATACAACACGCTACAATTAACTCTTCCCTGTCGTTTTTTTTGCAGCACCGATACAGAGCGTTCCCTGTTCCTACCGTCCGGTAGCGGTAACTCAGTGACGGGTTTTTTTTGTTATCTCCAGACAAGCCGAGCTTTTCATCATCCCCAGCGCAGCGTTCCCGTTGGCGCACGACTTGACGCACGTTGGAACAGTGGAACAGACATCGCGGTCGCCGTTGTGAAAACAAAGCTAGGCTAAGCGATTGCCCGAAAGAACGAATGGAGGAAGCCAAAAAAAAAAGCAACCGCCTGAGACATATTTGCACAGCGTGTTTTAATAAGCCCGATCTAGTCTACTTTTACGCTTTAATGCTTTCGATTAACCTTTGCGGCTCGCGGCAGGCTTTCGGCGTGGCGTAAAGTAAGGGAGAAGCGCGCACAATTCCCAAAGCAAAAAAAATACACACCAGTCGACCTATATTTATTTCGGGACCGAGAAGTTCCCACTGGAATGTGGAGGGTTTGGAAGTGACTTACGACTGCCGGGCAGGGTCGATTGCGTAGCCGCGATTGCGCGCGAAGAGACGGAACTGGCCCCAGTGACATTCAATTATAAGCGCTGCGAGTGTAACACGCTCACGAACGGACGGACGAACAAATGCGCCTGGTCAGTAAGATTTTCCCACCAGCTCGATACGGGCGTTCGCCCGTTTCCAGGTCAGGTTAGGTCTGTGGCGTCGTTTGTGGTGAATGTTTTCCGACGTAATCGCTCGCTTAATTTCGTACACCGGAGCCGCTCGCCTGCAGGTGCCGGCAGGTGTAAAGGTGGCGCATCACAGGCCAAGATTTCTCCCCGTCAGTCCCGTCACGGTCTCTTCAATTTCCGTTCTTCTCCGCGGACCGACTTCCGCGAGGGCGAGTGCTCACGCGCGCGCTCACGTTTGTAAGTGCTTGTTGTTTTCAATTTTCGGCCTCATTGCGACGTTAATCGCTGCTCTCGTTGTGTCGCGCGAGACACGACCGACGGTCGAACGATCATCTTGGGACATCCATTCTCGCGGTTGCAGCCACCGCAAAAGGGGTTGATGCTGCTGTTGATGCTTCGGAGACACCCGAATCGTTTTTCATGTCATATTTTCTACCTCCCCCCGCTCGGGGGTAAGAAGAAAACACAGGAACACATTCCCACTGTCAGACTCCCACCGTGTCACCCTCTTCCACGTTGGAGCGCGAAAAGAAAAGTCGCCACACAACTCATTATCACCGGCTTAATCATCCCGGGTGGCTGGCGCCGCGGCTCGCACTCACATCTTTCGACGCATTCCCGGTTTCTTCGCCTTAGCACCCCCCCCCCCCCCCCATGCCAAATTCGGAAATAGAAAAAGGTGGGCCGTGGACACCTCCACGTGGAGGAAAACAAAAAAGTGGAATATAATGTGCTCTTGTTGCCTTTTCCCCAGCAACAAAAAGAAAGGCAAATGAATGCTGCGAAACGGAATGAGAATGAGAACCGCGTACCTTGGGGGGGGCGAACGGGCACACTTCCACAGAGGATCACCGGGCGAAGAAAACAAGAGTGACGAAAGTGGCCGCTGCGCGCGAGCGAGGGAAAACGCATTTTTCTTCAACGCCCGCCCTGATGCGCACACAAAGTGCGAAATCGACCCAATTATTCCGTCCATAATTTCCATCGCCATTCGGCGCTGGCTGACAGTGTGCCCGTTTTCGTGGTCGGCCGCGAAAAAGAAAACCGCACACACCAGCACACACAACATTGCCTGAATAGAGATTATTGTGCGCCAGCCAGCCGACCCCTCTTACGGCATCGTCGGAGACTCATCGCGATCGTGATGTGTGATCGCGAAGGCTGCGAGTGTGCGTGTGATAATTTGTGACCTTATGTGCCGGAAAATAAATTCCAAAGCAGACGATGGAGCGAAAAGCAAAAAGAAGGAAAAACACAGACACCTCACCGGCAGCCAAAGGAAAGGAGGCCAGAAGGCAGACCGGCAGGACGGTGGATAATGTGGCTGCTGGCTGCTGTGGTGCCGTTTCCGAACGCGATTTTTCACGTGGAAAATCGAGCGTAACGCAAATGAAAAAGAAATTTATCTCCCATTCACAAAGGGGGCCGAATCACCACACAGAGAGAGAGAGAGAGAGAGAGAAAAGCAAAACGTCGCACAAAATTAACGTAAGCGAAGCGAAGGAAAACGAAGCAAAGCGAAGCGCGTCCCAGGTGAAACCCTGGAATGGGCGGGAAATTCCGGGCCCCGAATGTCGGGTGCCGGGCCTGTGTCTGGCGACCGGCGTACGGAGAGAAAGCGAAACCCTGGAAAAGGGGTTCCAGGCGATCGAGTTTAGACGAAAATCGCGGCGGAAAATTTGCCGTCGGGCGCGAAACTGCGAACCGAGAATCGGGCCCAGGCGAAAGTGAACAGGCAACCGGGAAAAGTGAAGCGTACGGGGAAAGGAACCGTGTCGCGTAGAGACGCCCGCTTTTTCCGCCACTTAACCGGGTTGGGAGCCGCCTGCGTAGGCGTTCGCGAAGAAGCGGTGCTAATTTGCGCCCCCGGGAACGTTATCCGGGCGGATGTGAAAACGAAACGCGGTGCGTTCAGGGAAGCATTGTTACATTTTTGAAGCCCAATTTATTGATTAAAGCACATGATATGCCCGTTAAGTAAATCCTGAAATAGGACATTTTGGAAAAGTTCACACAAAAGCATACTAATCGATTTTCAATGCCGTGTTTGCTCCCTCAAATCGCCCGTCTAAACATATTTAAGAAGTCCTTTAAATCTATTATTCTCCTGGTTTCCTTCACATCGCGCAACCCTTGTCCTCGCTTTGGAGTGTTATTTCCCGCATCGATCAATTATTCCTCCCACGGGTGGCATAAGCAAGCAGCCAGCTACACGTCGGACCGGGCTTAGTTTATGGAGGCCGATACACAACACACACACACGCGAGCGCGAATGACAAACAAAAACAGCAAACATACGACACCCCGTCGTACGCTGTGTCGTCATTCATGTTCACTTCTGCCCGGTGGTGGTGGTGGTGCATTTTTCATGCACACCCGGCAATATTTTCTGTGGCCTACGGTTTGCGGTATGTCTTCGGCTCGTGTCCGCCCGCTTCCCAGCTTTTCCGACGCTTTTCCGCTCCTTCGCCGCCATGTGGCCTTTCTCGCTCGCTGCATTGTGCTAGACCCGCGTGAGGTGCGAATTTGATAGCTCCTCCGCATGTTTGGCACAGGGTAATGTGTGTGTGTGTGTGTGTGCGCGCGCTAGAACTCTGGCGCGAAAAGCGACGCAACAAACGGACACAACAACAACACACAAAAAAATGGTAACGAAAAGCTTCAAAGCCGAACCGGTGCTTCATAAATCAATCAACCCCGACCAGACCTCGGTACGAATTTATGGTTGCTGTCAAGGTGAAGGCCTCCCGTCGGCGTCGTCGTCGTCGTCGTCGGCCACAGCTTCACACCGCTGACCGATGAGTCAAATCTTGCCCCCGATTTCCCTCCAATACGTGTGTTTGTTTTGTTTCTGTTCGGTGTGGCGTTCTCTATTCCTCCGATCGATCAATGGCAATCTGAACGGCCTGGTCACTTCGGGAGCTTCCCAGACATCTTTCACGCGTGCCGGCGTCTCATTTCACACAGCAGCATAGTAAATCTCGCCTCGCTATTTCCGCTGGACCGAAGGGGCTTTCACTATCGTAGCGTTTAACAAACGCTCAACTCGCCGGAGAACGCGACGCATCAATCTGGCCGGTTTCCATTGTTCTCGTACAGCAGTTGTGCTATAAAGCCGTGTTTTTGCATGTCACATAACTTGAAATATGTATCCCGCGTGAATTATAAAAGAGAGAGAGAGAGAGAGAGAGAGAGAGAGAGAGAGAGAGAGAAACAAAAAAAAATGCAAACAATGCAATTGCGTTTCACCTGATTCAATTTTCCTGCGAACGCGTCACCCACTCGTGTGCACCAACGTAAAATGGTGCAACCGACAAACAAATGTCTAATTGTCGGGTGTGCAGGTAGATAGTAACGGAATGCAATTTTATACCGGGAAGCTATCGCGCAAAATATTGACGAATGTGCATTTGGTTTGTGAAGTGAATTTGATTTCCCTGTTTTGTTCCTGTTAGTGGCATAAAACTAAAACATTTATTTTGCAATCCCTCTGGTGCGTCCCGGCGTTCGTTCGTGGGCGTGTTTGTGTTTGTTGGCCCCACCGAACCCTGGTGGTAATGCTGCCGGACCGAGGTTAGGTGCATTTGATTTGGTTGTACGCTTTTTGAAGGGAACGAACGCTAAAAAAATAAAAAAATGAAATAAAACTATAACACCCGAACGCTTCCCGGCTCGATTTTGGCTTCTCTAGTTTTTAATATTTATATTTTGGCACACTATCGCGGAAGTTACGGCGCGAATTTTGTGAACAAACATTGGTCGTAATTGATTTTTCGGGTTTTAACGCGTACCGTGGGTGTGTGTGTCTGGCCTACATGCGGGAAGGTTAGAATGGGAGTATTGGTTCACCGCCAGTGCAGGTGACTCAGGTGAACTCGACGGAAAACGCACACAAAACTATTCAATGAAAATTAAATTTGTGGCTCGCGAAGGAAACGGAGTGGAAAATGTGGAATAATATCGTTTAGAAATGTTGACGTGCAGTGGAGTTCGATGGAGCTGCAGGTTCGACTTCGTTGTTGATAAGTGGTTACTGTGCCATGTGGACATGGAACATTAAAAAAGTAGTGTGTGTAAGTTACTGAGTAGAATTCTGACAAATCCCTATCATGCTAGGATATTTGATCGTTTATTTTGGTTATTCTAATACATCTTTCAATGTTTCAAAACCATCACTTGACAGTCAGTTGGGCAATATTTTACAGGATCTCTTAGACCTATTTCTTAAAAATTGAAGAAAAATATAAAACAGTCTCTTGTTGAGATTTCCATTAAACCATATCTTCAATTTCAATTATTATGCCTTGTGTCACCTTGAAATACGACACGAAGTCGAAAGGCTTATGACAGAAATACTTATTAAACTACACAAAATTAAAGTAAGAAGCAAATTTAAACCCTGAATGAATGAGGATTTGTTAAGCCCGAAGGCTCGAGGGCAGACAAATCTTTTGAATAACAATTAAAGGGAATGATATATGATTCTCGAACGGATTGAGAAAGCTTTGAAAGGAGCATTCAAACAAAGGATTTGAAAATTAACAAACACACCGAACTCAGCGCCAAAAACTGCGAAAGTAACTCTCAGCAGTGATAACACACTTGACCAAGTGAGTAATTCCGCGCGCAACAGGTACCTGTTCACGTTCCAGGAAACATTAGACCAGCCTCATCGAACGCAACGAAAACAATCGCTTTTCGCGAAACCTAACAGGGCACTGGATAACGAGATGTAGTAAGCACAGAGCAGCTTCACGGGCGCACGGTTTGAATGCGAACGGCTTTGAAGTACATCTCTTCATAGCTTTCATCGCGCGTCAGCAGCCGGTCCAAAATATGGTGCTTAACCACCCGAGAGACCGTGCGTCTTTTGGGGGTTTGTAATTAAAAGCAAATCTCAAGAGAATTCACGATTCGCTCCGCTGCGGATTGTTACCCACACACACACACACACACACACACACACACACACACACACACACACACACACACACAC
>KB672868.1:4795330-4896134 GCA_000349145.1 Anopheles dirus | reverse complement strand
CTATCAAATTCGCACCTCACGCGGGTCTAGCACATCTGCACGCACACACACACACACACACACACACACACACACACACACACACACACACACACATACGCATGCCAGCGAATTTTGTAAGAGGGTGTTCGAGATACGATTGTTTAAAGTTTGCAAACGCGAACCACTTAGACAGCCCGCAGACGGATACCACGGGCACTACGGAAAGCGTTCGCAAACGAAGCAGAAAGATAGCCGCCTTAGGGGAGTGTGGGATTTGTTACGAAATCAAATCTCCACCCGGAAATCGGTTGTTTCCGATCGTGCCCCGTAGGCGGAGGAGGTTGCCCTGTTTTCCGACGCAGCATAACTTCCCGTAAAGCACACGGGCACCATACCCCGTGCGTCTATGTGGGGAGAGCGACTAAACAGTTTTGAAAGCCGAAATCAGGAAACCCGAAAAAGAGACACGTGCAGCTTCTTGCTGGGAGGAGAAAGTACGCACGGGCTGTGTCATATCATGCATCTCATTATGCGCTTATGCGCTGCTTGCTGTCGTACGGACGGTGCGAGAGGTTAAACCGAATCTTCAACCGACCGTACCGGAAAGATGCGTACCGAAGGCCGGTGTGTGTTGTTTGATCGAGAGCGCGGAATAAAGATATGGGAAGTAAGTGGAGCAAACACGTCACGAAAACAGCACGCATGCAAAAAAGTTCGAAACGGGCCATCTAGATACGTGCACGGTGGAAAGAAACACACGCCGTCAAGATGTGCTGCTGGCTGGTGCTTTTATTTCGGTTGGAGTTTTCGTTTTTGCTCAGATGAAGTGGAAACTTGGAGGGTCCATCGAAACACACTCTCATTAGCGAACACATCAAGCGTGTGCAATGGATGTCGCTGGTGAGAAATAGGAAGATATTGCTGGCGCTTCTATCAACCTAACCGCAAACGATCGCGCAGCACAGACCTTATTGCCTTATTTATAACAGCAGCACAACAACAACTGCAGCAAAAACTAGTCAATTGCCCTTGCACAACAAGGCTCCCTGCACTCTGGACGCGCTCGTGCTTTATAGCCAGAGCGTCAGCGAGGAAAGAAAAGCGGTGGCTTTAATGGTTCAATTACGAATTGTTTTCCAACACCTCACCGTCGCGCGCAGGGCTTCTTCTCCAGTGAAGAAGCTTCTTTATGTAACGATTATATCTTCATAAACAGGGCGGCCGCCGTTCGGCTCCATCGGGCGCTTTGTGTTGCGTCCACGAGAAGACGCTGATCAGTCGCCCAGGCAGACCGGCCCAGGCAGCGATGATGAAAAGCATCCTCGACTGGCAGCGTGCCTTGGAATAGCGATACGCGCCGGGCGAAAGGGTAGAATTTGTTCTTCGAAACCGCAAAGTCCGGGGATGCCGGTATCGCAGCGGAGAACAAAGCAACCCTTGTGCGATCGTTTAGTCGCTTAAAACGGTCTTTGTTAGTCGCTGGCATGCGATGGATGTACGAGTTTTTTTTTGTGTTTCGTCTAGCTACTATCAATCAACCTTGTAGAGTCTAGTGGTGAAGCACGCTTAGAATACAAATTGGACTTTCTAGTGGAAGGCATAGAACATTCCTTTGTTTATGGAGCGTCATGTGAAAGTTTGAACTAGAGAAATAAAAATATAAACTGAAACTTAAGAGATTATTCACTGAATAATTAAAAACATATAACAAAGTCAATGTAGATTGAATCGTTTTTCAAATGTAAAATTCAAAGCATAAAACAAAAAATATCCAAAAAGACGTGTCGAATGTTGAAAAGCAAACCTTTATGCAGAGGAAGCGAGAAGTGAATTTTCGATGTGTGCCCCTAACGCTCATTTAAACATAGAACGAAAGAATACGAAACAAAAGTATTGAAAATGCCGAAGAACAAAACAGCATCGGAAAACACTGTTACCTTCTCAACACACTCCAGGCGGCATGGAGTTACACGTTTTCTAACCTTCACCTTGCGATAACGCTTTTATCATCCTTGTAGAAAAGGATAATAACACCGAATGGTGACATTATCGTTAAAGCACGGACCGGAAGCGCACGTAATAAAGGAGCCAATAAAGGAACCAAAACCATCGAGGTTCGAATTTTACAAATTCGTATCTAAGCTAAGCGAGGCAACATCAGACAGCCACACACCCTAAAAAAAAACCACACGTAATAATAATAGATGGTAAAACGCCACAAATGTGCCGGGTGCGGTTTATGGGTTGCGGCCCCCCCCCCCCCCCACGAAAAACCACCAACATTTGGCCCCGATTAGGTGGGCTGCGGCAAACGATGCCAGAAACAATTTCAAATAATCCCGCCCGGCCGCACCAGCCCGTCCGCCCGGCACCACAGAGCATCGTTCGCGGTTGAAGGGATTTGAAAAATTGATCAATTAATTGGACACTTTTCCTCGCCGGGCCTGGGGCCGCGGTGTACGCGGCGAGGCGCGAAAATTGGAATACCCGACATCGGCGGCGGCGGCGGCCGGTTGGTCGGTTGGCATTATTTCGGGTTCCCACCTGGTGCAGTTTTTCGTAGTGTGAAACGAGGCTGTGCGTTTGGCAGGTACGCATCGGATTCGGGTTGCGATGGGGCACGGTAAATTGGATCGTGCCACCGGAAGCACCGGCTTTGGATATCGTGTGCCGGCGGTGTACTCTTAATCGACTCAATTTCCGGCTTCGGTGGCGACCTTGACGCGGCGAGGTTTTTGTATCTTGGGAGCCCATCAGATGACGGGTTTCGGTCTTAGAGACGGTCCAGTGTCGTTCAAATGAATGGCCTTGCAAGAAGGTGCAATGATGTGGAGAGAGCTTCTTGTGTATGATCATGAGTTGTGGTGGAATTGGGCAGACTCCTACGGTCAGAATCCAAAGACATGTACGTCTATTCGTTTCTCTCACATGAATCTTTAAATTTCATTTTTAGAGTTCATTAGATGGAACATAAATACTATCCCTTATAACATGAGAATTCTATCCCTTATAACATGGGTTTAGAGATGAAAATTATTATAAACAAACTGAAATGACAAAATGTTTAATTTCGAGTTCGTTTAATGGGCCATTTAAAAGATATCAATCGCTCCAAACTCCATGCGGCGCGGAAACCGGAAACCGCCGAAATTGTAACACAGAACGATCACCATCAAAACAAACCCCGCGACGCGTACGTCACAATCAATTTCACGCTCACTTTACGCCTCAACATGCGTTAGCAGCTAAAACATACTCCTGCCGTTCACTTCTTTGAGTGTGCCACGCAAAATTAGCTTCACGTGCTTCAAACGAGCCGTACCGGCAGCAGCAGCAGTAGTACGTCTCACCTCACGGTGTCCCATATCGCGGGCGCACCTGATCGCGAGCGACCGACGGATAGGTTGATGTTTTACATCGTGTCCAACGCCATCGTCCGCGAACGTGAGTAATGCGACGATCGAAACCCTGAGCTTCTCCGGCGTTCATTTCTTTCAACCGATCCACACGCGCGTCCCTTTCCGGCGGCCCGTTTCTGACACGTGACATGCGGGAAACATGCAAACATTGCACCTAAGTTTCCGCCGGACCGTGGTGGTCGTGGTACCGAATCGATCGGTTCAAGGTTGTCGCGTCACGCACGATAGCACATCTCGGTGCGTACGCGAGGCGCTCGCGCATGAATGATGCTTGTAAAAAAGTGTGTCCCCTTCCTCCAGGCGCGCTGGTGTCCGATACAACGCGGATGACGCTGCAAACGCAATTGATGGAGTGAATTTTTGGGATGTTTATTTTTGGAAAATGGATTTCGCTGTACATCGCTGGGCGCTGCCTAAACAGTAACGCCACCACGGTTTGGGGCCGCTGAAATGGGAGACTTGGTAAGGGATGAGCGATGAGGGGTGGTATAAAAATTGTGCTCCATGTTGGAGCTTACGTCAGTGTCAAATGGCGTGGAACAGGTCCGAACGGCGGGTGACACTTTGCTGTCAAAGCAAACAATACGCCGCCAGTCGCGGCCGTACGTAATCGGATGAAACATCCAAGCGGGAGTAAATTGAATAGTGGGGGGTTTGTGTTCCACGTTCAATAACAAAACGGCAAGGCATCCACTGCATTTGATCGAGACTGCGGGGCCCTCGGTAGGCGTTGAAAGATTGTGTGGTATATACATACATTTATACTTACAATTTGTCAATTATTGTTGGACAATACGCATCACAGCCGCAATATCAATGGGAACTAGAACGAAAGCGGAGAGAAATGAGAGTTTCAATACATGGAACAAGAACGGTGAGCTTTCTGTAAGCTTTCTAGAAGCTGTCCATCAGCTCTTTGAAGTTGGTGGCTTTAATTATGTTCATTAGGAGCATTATGTTCAGCTCAGCCACCATTAATAGGCTCATTTGACCCTAATTTCGTTCAGCCGAGTACAAAATTTCAAAAGCTGCCTAATGTCTCCCCACCGGAAGCGAAACATCAACCCAACGGGCAAATAATTATGTTACGAGTTACGCTTCATGTAAACCGTTTACCAGAGAGAAGAGAAAAAAAAACACAAACACATATGAAGTGCATCGCAAAACATATGTCCTTAAACACGCTCGCGCATTTTGCCCTGCCAGGCATCGATCTGTGAGCCGATGTGGGCCAGCAGATCCGGCTGCACCCGGATCGGACACAAATCCCCGCTAGGACCGGAAAGCTAATTGAATCCCGAAGCACTGCGTGACGTAGTAAATTGCGCCTCCAGCAGCTGCAAATCAAACCCAACCTGCTGCTCCCCACTTCCGCCCAATCAAATTTACTTCACGACGCTTATACTTTGGCTGAAGCCGGCCAATCGGGCCACAAATTTCGCGAGTTAGATGCCAATATTGACACAATCAACCCCGCGCCGGAACGCACGGGCATGACGTATCGCGCCACGGCCACATTGCACAGATCGGAATGTCATTAGCGTTCGGCGGAGAAGAGCCGGCCCAGCTTCGGACCCCGGTACCGGGTGTTCCCCCGGTGGGAACCACAGAATAAACAATAACCGGACTCCTGCGACCTCACTCGTACGCGCAATGGTTGAATAATCAATCCCACAGCCGTCCGGCTCGCAGGACCATTATTCCGATGTCCGCTGTACGATGGCCGCCCGCGCGCTAGTGTCTCGCGGGGTCGTGAGCATCGGGATCGTTCGAAATTCTGGCGAATGACGAACGTGATGCGCTGGCGGGACGGAATTAGAGCTGAAGGGTGGAGGTGAAATCCTCCCGAGGATCCTAAATCCACTCCACCGTCGCCCGGTCACGCACGGTGCTGCGCTGCGCATCGTGTCAACCGCGGAAGTGCTACACCGGAAAAGGCTAATTAAGAGCCAGTTGAACCCCAAAGACTGGTGAGTGTGTGCGTGTGTGTGCGGAGGGCACTGGTCCGTTGACTGTTGATTGCATTAGTACGCCATGTGTGTGTGTGTGCGTGTTTGCGTGCCGGGAGCATAACCGTCATCATAACACACCAAAGTTGACCCCAAACAGCATCTCTATGGGATAGGATTGCGATTTGTTTGCAGTTCGTTTGGTTATCTGTGCCTTTTTTTCGCCTGTGTTTGTTACACTCCACACCACCAACGCGCACGCTACAAGCACGTCGGTGCACACAGAGCCCCGGCCATGGCCGACGACCCGACGAAACGCGATGGTGTGCATGGTGTGGAATATTTTTCCGCTAATTCGTGTATCGTTCGCGCATCGCGCCCGCTGGCGTGTAGGTGGGGAAGTTGGCTGAAACGAGAGCACCGATGATACGCAGAACAACTCTTGCAACTTCCGCGCAAAGAACTCATTTCGTTTCCGGAGCTGTGCGAAATAATTGGATTTTCATGATTGATTGAGTTGTTCGCGGGCAGGCGGATCCGTGCTGGCTTCGAAGCGTTCGTAGAACATGGATCCAACAGCAGCAGCAGCACCACTAGTGCCATCGACACAATGTTATCGGTTACTGAAAGAAAGAGGGATGCAGTTGTTTGCGTTTTTTTTTAAGTTGCCATACTAACATACCGATCAGGATATTGCGCGCTCAGTCGGCACAAATTTGTTAACAAACCGACTTTGAGGTAACACATTTAGTCGGCAAGAATGTAGCAGCGTTACCGTTTGAGGATTGGAAAACTCGTTTACACAGAAGAAGAAACCACTGATCTTGATTTGATCTTGGAAGTTCGTCGGATTGTGAGGATACAGTAACTACATGTTGTGCAGATCATTTAGCATAACTCTAATCACTCCTAAATTATTGATTTTGGTTCTCTGGAAAATGAATGATCATTCTGAATCGTTAGCTTCGTTCACGTTCATATCAGTATCGCCAGCATAGCATTACTGCTCATAACCAATCATCAAATACAAATGAGCTACTAAGCACGAGTTAATACGAGATAAAGCAACACCCGACTTTAAACGACTCAGTAACAAAGCTCGTCAAATGGTACTAAAATCGTTGGGCGATTACAACAAACGGAAACCTACGCAGAAAGGCCCCGAAGGACATCGTAAGTCGCAAGTCGCGAACGGTCGAGACCGTGGCCGTCCTCTCTTCAACTCGTGACAACAAGTGCGGCCGCATGAATCTAGCACTAGCACATTTTATTATCCCTCTCCACGAGCAAGTGGAACAATGCAGCTGCTGCAGCTGCATACATTTCCAAGTCCGCTCGCGTACGCATTCCCGGGCGGGTTGATTTTTAATGGTCAAACGTCAGACACTTATCGCCTGACGCTCTCACACGGCCGTGTGTTTGCACCGTGGGGATTTGTGCAGTTATTGTGCATAAGTAAGCAAACGAATTTTTGTAGCAGCAACACATCCACCACACCAGCAGCCAGTGTTCCGGTTGTTTTGCTACGAATGTGTGTGTGTGTGTGCGTGTTAGAGACTTGGTTGACGGGTTGCATATGATAGGCTGTCGTTCGGCTCGCGTAATGAAATGCAAACGATTTTTATTTATTACAACCGGTTTCTAATATACGCCTGCCCCCGGGATACTGCTTCTACAAGTCCGGTTTTGTGCTTCGCGGTCGTTCGTGTCCGGAAATAATGTGTGCGCAAGCATTTAACCGTGGCGGCAGGCAGCAAAAGGGTCCCGGGAGATAAAAGCGAAACGGAACCGCGTTGCTCACAAGGTGATAATGCACTTAAATTCTTTTGCGTCCAGCGCACAACACAACAGTTCAAGCTAGTTTTCAGGTAAGGTATTTGGGCATGAATATGCTCATTTTGAAACACGTTTAAATCAAATTCACTACAAAGTACAAGAGAACGAAAACCCCGCTCATAAGCTACGATTTGTTGCCAAGAAGGAATGGCTTTAAAGAACCAAGTAACCTCCGCCGAGAATGATTTCCCAATGTCACCTGTGTGGATGGGAAATGTTTACCATGCGCTTAGTCTGCTTTGTTTCACGTGCTCCTCCCCGGAGACGACAAATCTTGGCGGCATTGACTTAAATCACACTCTCAAATCGGTGCGACGTGACTGGATTGGAATAACAAATTCACTCCCGAGCCAGCAGTGGTGGTGGTGGTGGTGTGTGCATAAATCGCCCGAAATGTCGATCATGTCGATTTCTGGTCCCAGGCCATTCCAGACAGACACGATAGACGTTGAGGTGAGGTGTGAGTGAGAGTGCAAAAAGAAGATACCTGATCCCCTACACCCACCGTTTAGCACTACTGAACCGAAGCACGAGATAGAAAACGAAGGAAACATTATGCACGGCGGGGATAGGTTGACACGCCTTTCAAGAATGCAGAACACCTCGGCGCGTAAATAAAATGCAAACTCATGAGCCGCTTAAAGCCGAGGATCGGTAGTCTAATCGTTTGACTGCTGGTTTAGTCGCTGCCGACCAAGAAAAAAAAGGGTTTTGTTAGAGACAATAAAGAATTGAAACGATTTACAAAAGAATATAAATTAGGATACTTCAATCGGTGAATGCACTTTCCGACAAAGCGATCTTCTCTCAGCAGCATAAATGAACGTTTGACAATAGTGTTTGCCATCGCCCGTAGGTGTTTGCCTCCGAACTCAGCTCAGAACGCCGCAACCCCAAAAGCCACCCTTGCCGGGGCACGTGCCGAGGCAGCATCTCTTTAAATTAGATTTATAGCAGCGCCATTAATGCAAAAACCCCTCCGCTGCCGGTGACGGTGACATCACTTTCGCTGGAATTTAATAACCTCACCCGCGTAACGCAACAATGGTCTGCTCGCTCGCAACCAGAATCTTGCGCTCTCCACCAGGAGTCGGTCGGGTGGTGGTTGTGTACAGCCTTCCCCGAAGGTTTTGTCACAATTAATTACAGTCTCGCACCGGGAGCGTTCGGAAAAAAAACTATCGTTCGATCGTGTGCCCCAAGAGTGCCCGGGGCGGACGGTTACGCGCCGATGTTGGTTAAGAAGCCAAGCCCGGCTCCTGCTCACCCTCGTTTACACCGTGTCATTACGAACATTGGCAATTAATCAACCACTAACAATTTGCGCCAAATGAGCAGGTCGGAAGGAGCCACCGCGCATTCCGCTGCGGTTCCGCTAATTAAAGCGCCTGCCTCTTTAACCAATGCGGAGGAACGATGCTGCAGTGGTGCTACACGTTATGCGTGCCGGGAAAATCACAGCCCATGTGTGTGTGCGCGCGCACAGTTCCGAAATTATTAAAACACACGCCCACAACACCTCCCCCCACGGGACTTGTGGGATGGTGGGAAGCCCAAACGCCGGTATCCATATTTCATGATGTGGCGCGATTGAAAGGAACCCGTGGGAACCTGGGCTGCACAACGACGTCGGATAACCCTATCGCCCGACCGTTTAACGGCGCATGGGGCCGTTAAGCACGGCGTGCCCTTGGTCGGACCTCGAACTCATCCTTCGCTTATTGATTGAGCGCACCGAAGACCCGTTTTCGGGGGCGCTCGAAAAATTCTCGCCAGCGCATTCCACACTAATCATCCGTTCCGTGGGCTTCGGGTACGTCAAACACGGGTAGCAACCCGAAATAACTTTCGCTAACAAGCATAACTAGGTGCGAGCGGAGAGAACGGTTCTACGCCGGGAGGATGGCCCCATTGTGTTAGCGATCGAAATGTACCGCTCGCTTAACTCTATGCAATCAGGCCCTAGCTTCCCAATCTTGCTCTGCACTCCAACGCCCAAAGATCCGGTTCTAACGTCCAGCTCCCACGCTCATGTGGACCAACGCAGAGCGCGCGGTTCTCGCGTGAAGTCCGGTCCGGAATACCGGACCCACCTCCCAGCAGCAGCAGCGTGTCGCACACACGAACATATCTCGCCTGGTGAGCTGGTGGGCTACCTTCTCGCTAGAGGAACGCGCGCGGTCGCTCGATACATCAGGGTGACTCTCAAAAACAAACCGTACGCCGTACCCTTCCGACAACTTCCGACAAGTTGTCCGTCCGGCCAGCCTCCTCCACCTCGCGTGTGATTTATCTGATTTGCATGCTGCTCCAAACGCTCGCGTTCCGGTGTGCGAAAGCTACACGATTAGGGCGAATGAATTGTGCAGCGTTTGTTCGTTATGGTTATTAAGCCGTATCAGTTCGGTCCACAGCGCTACTGGTGGACATGGACGCGATTGAACGACAAATTCGAATCACGTCAACCGCCGTGTCCTGTGCGTATGTTCCACCCCGTAGTCCGCCCACCCGCCAATTCGTTCCAGCTCGAACACGTGAACAATCCAGCCCGGCCACCAGGACGAGATGGATAGCGCTGGACTTCCGGTCTGCTGGTGTCACAATTTTCCAGCGAATATCTGTCCAAACGGCGCTCACCTCGCCTGCACACACATACACACGCACAACATGTTTGCTGACGGCATATCAACTGCACCGGACTTCTCGCCTGGTTTCCACCACCCGCCACCCCCCCCCCCTCTCCCTCGCACGGTTCCCGGAGGCTGGCACATTTTTGGCCACAGCCACCAGCAAACTCTCGCCTGGCTGCGACAGCTTCTGATTTGCACTAATAATAAACATATTTATTTTCGCCACCTCCGTCGACGTGACGGCGGCGGTGTCGTTCGTTCGAGGAAGGTGTAAGGTGGATGGGCTCGGAAATGGCTTAACACGAAACCGGGCTTCCGCTAACAGCCGCTTCGCGTGCGCACACTGTCCCGATGGTGATAAGCGCAAAAAGCGTCCACCGTCCGCGGCTGTCGGGCCCGGGACCATACTGGACGGGGAGACGAACACACACACACAAAGTGCATTATGATGGACACTTTATCTATCGAGCTGCAGATTGCGAGCTTCGGCTCCCGCAAGCGTGCGATGCCGCATGCCGCTGGTTGCGGGCTGTCTCTGATTAATTATATCGTCGTTGTAAGCAGCAGCGTGCCGGGGAACGACAGTAACGTGCAGATGTGCGCCACCACGCGCATGTTGTGCTGCCGTGTCGTGTAAGTCACTCCTCGGCTGAAGGTGCTGACACCAAGAGAAGGGTAGCGGAGTGGAATTTAGAACCAAACCACCACTGGAAGACGATAAGTATGAGTTTTCACGCGTCCTTGGAAGCGTTATGGTATGACGTAAAGGCGCACAGGGAAATTATATAGAATTTTACTATGACTTTTGTTAAATTTGAGTTGTTTCGAACAAATGTAATTTTTTATTAAATCGATTTTATACAATAGTTTGTGACACATTTATTGGAGTGATAAAAAAGCTTCAATACAACAATAATAAACCGTTGGTGTAACGCATATTGCATACTTTCTGGCGCAATATTGATATACCAGCTAACAATTATGTCACCCGCATCAAAATGGATTATTAACCTGTTACTAACCAATTATTAGCCTCTTTCTTTCTTTTTTGAATCTTTGTAAAAGTTTTGAATCTTTGTAACAAAACCAAAAATACTACTATGTACACATTTGCAGCAATATGCTTAATTCTACCTAGAAGATAAGCACCAACGACAACCTCAGTTGACTCATATTGAATAAAAAAAGAAACATACTCTGCCAGACACTTGTTTGTCTCCATGATAAAATCTGACACGTCGGCTAATGACCATTCCGTGTTGAGAAGTGATTTGATTATTGTCGGCTTCCGGCCAAACCAACCCCCAACCCAACCCGACTGTGCAAAAACCAAAGCAGACAACAAAAAAAAAACGCCAACGCCTTGTAGGAACACATTATCGGTCCGACCTGATTGTGTTGTAATCATCATGGCCCACGGCGATCGAAATCTCCACGCCAATTGACCCAATATTGTGCCCCGGATTGTGCAAGCTGCAAAATAGCAAAATTGGCCGCGAGATCATGCTTGCGGAGTGATGGGGAGATGCAGAGGATCGGGGAACGGAAATCGCCCCAAACCGGCCCCAGCCGCAGCCGAAGTTGGGCGTTGGGTTGGGGGATTCAAATCAAGCCCACAGCTCCATTCTTACGGCTTAAGTAATGCAGACGCCGTTTGGTCCGAGTGTTTAGGCTGGGGGAGGCCCTTTGAACGAATTCTGTTAGGAACATCTCGCAATGACACCGATTTCAGGTGCCTCCGGCGTTCTTGCAACAGAACGGAGGTGTTTTTTTTTCTCTCGGCTCCGTCGTGGACGTCAACAGAAGAGGCGTTGATTTGGGTGCGATTTGCAGAAAACTGTGTTCGACAGGCGGCAACATCTTGACACCAGTGCCCAGAGCTATACGATTTGTTTGCATTGAAGTGTATCTTTCTTACTGCGTATAATTTTACAGAAAAAAACATGTTTGGAAGTCGCTTCATCTCAGAACAGTCACCAAACCTGAGTAGGTTGCGTGCACCAGACACCCATCGCCTTCCCAATTACGTTAATGTGTCAGCCGATGAAAGAACCTAAATTGGTCATAGAGGAGAAGGCCGAGAAATATGTTTGCCGAGGTCAATAGAATGGAAATTTCAGACTAATGGAGCGTGGTTTTTTTATCCGTTTCAAATAAACCTCTTACTCTGGCTACATTCGGTTGGAATGGCTGCTCTCTGTTGGAAAGTTGCTTTCAGGCTATAAGATTAGCCTTCTTGCTGTATGCTCTTCAAGCCTCTATCTTCGTACGACGCAAAATTGATTCACCTACCAAAAATCCCCAAACACCATTCACAACCTCCACAATACACTTATTGACTGAAAAAGACTGCGCTAAACACGCGAAACAGAATCCAACCACACCATCACTCTCGCATGCGGCGAAACAGGTTTCGATGCCACATTGACATCGCCGATCGGCGGATCGTCTGCTAACTGCGAGCGACCAACTCAAACATTACCATCTCGTCTCAAGGTCTCCCGTGTTTCACGCAAATCGTAGAGTTTGTTAGCAGCACACACAACACAAAAACCTCCAATGAACCCGCTCTGCCCAGCAGTGTGGCGGTGGTTGTCTTGCGTTCAACGCACTCACGGAGAGGCTACGCACGCCATTGAACATCGCCGATCGCCGTATTGGTTTTGGCCGCATGTGAACGGTTCGCCCCCTCTCGCGTAAGGCCAAACCGCGTGCGGATCATTCAATTTTCGTATCACAAGCATACGTTTTCTCCGCCGCACGCCACGAAAAATATGCTCCACCACGTGTTGGACCGCCCGCGTGCGTGCGGGCGTGCGTGCCTGCGAGCGTGGAGCGCGATCGTACGCGATTTCCCGGCATGATCTACATTATTTTATCCGTTCGTTCATCTGCCGGCAATTGTTGTTGAACGGCGTGTGTGTGGGAGTGGGGAGTATTTTTCAACCCATTTCACTCATCTCATCACGCCGTTTTGTTTGAATCGAAAGGCCTTGTGCCTTGCGCGCCCCTTCTCATCACGTGCGCGAGACCTGGCGGCACGCACGTTTTCCACGATGTTTCTTGCGCGGTGTGGGCAATAAATCACACAAATTCACATCGCCATTGCGGGCTTACTTGGGGCTTCGCGGGAGAGGGAGCGAAAGCTGTCGCCGTCGGCGAGAAATCGATCGGATCCGCCGCGCGTTATAAATAGAGCCAGCCAGGTCAGGACCACGCGCGAAATGCGATGATACCTTACACTACACTATCGCAAAATCGTTAACGTATTGTCGAAGGCTCCGATCGGTCGGACGCGGGACCGGGGGGGGGGGGTGCATCTTGACACGTTTGTTAGGGGTCGTAAATTTATCAAAGCGCTCCGAAAAAGCTGCGAAAGCGAACGGAACGTGTTCGATATGTAGCGAGATCTCGCAATGTGGTCTCATGCTAGTACAAGTTACGTGAATTTGTGTTATTTGGCCCCATTTTTGGATTAAAAAAGAACTTTCGCTCAATATCTTTGAAAAGAAAGGTTACCGAAAATACCGTTCAAGTGTGTAACTTCAAATGGGAGCGTCGGGGGACTCAACTTTCTAGCTTGAATTGCTGTATTAAGGATCACATCAACCAAACTCAACCTACGTAATTACGTAGAGTTCACTTTTTTGCCATGCTGCCTTAATTGAGCTATAGAAAACCTCTAACGATGATGGAATAATGGAGCCTACTTCCACTAACTTTTGGAAAAAAACGTAAAAAATATAAGAAGCTGATCAATTTTCGGTGAAGTTTTTAGTGCTAATGCTGCCCAAGATGCCGCCCAATGCCACCCAAATTGATGCAAAATCATCATCATCTTCTCTAGGGGTCAAGATTCGGGGCCGAAAACAGCGCGGCAACGAAACCACCTCTCCAAAAATCTCCGACCAGGTAGTCGGACATAAAATCGCCATGACGTAAAAGTAAAAGTGATGCAGAGTGGCATCATAAAACGCGGCACGGGAGGAGGTTGTGTGGTTTGGTGAATAAAAACAACATCTTGCTGCATGCCGATACACGGCACCCGCACTGCCCCCCCCCCCTCCACACACCCGGGGTTGGCGTGAAGTTATGGAAGTTTTGAAAAATGTTTGGAACTCCGAATGAACAACCGAAAGGGGGCGCACGGAAGTTGCCACCGGAAAACGGTTCCACCGGCGGTGGGTTGGGCCGTTGAAAGAAAACGATCTCTACGTCGTGTTTTTCTCTTTTTCGCGTTCCCCCCTCCTGTCGGTGATTAGTAGCCGTCGTCGGCGGGGATCAGTGCGCTGGGTGGAAAGAAAACTGCAACCGGGGCAGGTGAAATAATGAACCTAAAATATGATGCCAACCCGTGTGCCGGCCTCTCTCGTGCTCGTCACCGGGCCACCGAGGAGAAACTTCTCCCTGTACGCGACGTACGCGAACACGGTCGCCGGTTTCTTGCGATAATATTTGTAACGAAATGGTGAAAAGTTTGGCGCCGGGAGTAAGCAGTGAAGCATGCGTTTAAGCAGGATTTTTTTATAAAAGCGCGCACGCGTGCAGGAAGTCGTAAAATCGCATCCTTCCATTTACGTTTTGGGGAGGTTGCAAATCCGTGCAGCCAGGGGAACGCTAATGATGGCTTAGAAGTTTGCTCTAGGACGCTACTTTTCCTTTGCCGGAACGGATCCGTGGAAAGGCTGTAAAAATGTATTCCAATCCTTTAAGCAGTTTTGCATGGAAATTAATTTTGGTAAAGTTTAGCGTTGTCACGGTGGTTTTTTCATTCAATGTGCACCTACAAGCTGCTTAAATTATGCATCTATGTCGTAGGAAAGACGTAGAATCGAACGAAACATATTTCGATTTAGGTGTAATGAAAATTGCATGGAATTCTTCATGTAACTTCATGCCCTGTTTGCACTTGAAACATAGAATTACTATCCGTACAGTTTGATGTTGGTCTATCTTTGTTTAGTTGAGTTAAATACAAATAATAGAAACGTGCACAAATGTTACTGTACGTACTTACTTCGAAAAAATCATATAATCCGTTTTAATAATCCGTAAAGCCCTAAAGATGCGAAAGTTATGTCCGACACTGTAGATTATCCTCAATAACGCAAATGAAAGATAGTCTGAAATTATATTTGAACCCTCGACACCGAAAACAGTACGTAGGAACGATTGTGCCAGGTGTTTATCTCGTCGATTTCGAGTTGAGGAGCTTATTTACGACTAGTAAAACGAAACTGATAAAGCACGCTTGGGCACATGCTGCCGTGAAAAGGTAACGTTGTTGTATCGAACATGATTCAGCACAAAAAAAATCAACGAAATTTAACATCAAATAAAGGTCACAACCATAATATGAAAACTAAAACTAGCAGCCTTCACTTGTTTATCCACGTGATCGGCAATCCGAAATCGAAGCCAAACGAAAACAAACGATGGGAACGATGCCGGGAAAACATGCGAACCGATTCTGTGGAATCACCCCCCTCACCGCACGCATCAG
Source organism: Anopheles dirus (assembly GCA_000349145.1). NCBI lineage: Eukaryota > Metazoa > Arthropoda > Insecta > Diptera > Culicidae > Anopheles > Anopheles dirus. The sequence continues at coordinate 4,880,815 of KB672868.1, read as the reverse complement.
CATAAACCGTTCATGAATATTGACCCGCGCTGTATTTAGCTAAACAAATCACAGCAAAAGGAGGACGCACGGCCGCCCGGCAGTCAAACAATCGGTTCTTAAGAACGCGGGGAAAATCGTGCCGCAGCACACGGTATGCGATGGCAAGAGTGGAAAAGTCGACCCCAACCGCGCGAGATGCACACCCCATGCGATGCAGCGAGCCGTTGCAAAAATGGGCCCTCCACACCACCCCACGTGAAGCTCGTGAGATCGATTCCGAGTTTACCTCCACTGCAGCAGCAGACAGAGCGCACGCGGACGGACCCCACGGACACTGACCGCGATCATGCCCGACTGCACATGAATGCACTTTTCACGCTATTCGCGGTGCGCGGCTGGGTGCGGATGCACCGAGCGGGCGAAGGGTGCTCTGCGGAGGTCGCACTTTTCGGGACACTCAGTGGGTCAGTGGGTTTCGGTGGGTGCACTCGGTCGCGCGACGTCTCGGATGCACTTGCGCCGCTTGCACCGCACGTGAAAGGGAAAGGGGGGGGGGGGGCGACGCGTGCGACGAGTTAGTTGAGATTCCTTCGACTGACCCACTTTCCCAGAATTGTTTCCTTTCTATGCACGCGTCGATATCCTCGTGCTGGCGAGATGAAAGCGGAGCTGGGAAGATGAGGTCTCCCCACGGGTGCAATTGTGCAGCGGTGGTACAATTGAATCGCGCGATCCACCTTCCAATCAATTGCAATCAGTGTGTCAAACTCGAAAACTTCAAAACGCGTCGATGTCAGAAGTCAAACTGGGCCGATCGGCGGCAGAAATGCAACGGGGTCTTCGTGTTTTCTTTTCCGACCGGCCTTAATTTAGACTCAGTAATTGGACACGCTGCACAGGTTAAATTGTGTTGCATGTGTCGCATTCGTATTTCTCCTCTCCTTCGCTGTTTCGATTCGCTTTCAGTATCTTTACACTGACAAAGCGAAGCACAAAGATCGAGCCAGTGAGATTGGGAAAGATTTCACTTCTCACCGGCTGCTGCTCAGCTGCTCACCGCGGTGAGGTTACTTTCTCCCCCTTTCGGCGGTGGCTTCTCCCGTCTGGCAAGTCTCCGCGGTGGTACAGCAACCGGAGGCATTATACTGGCCGGAATGCAATCGCGTGCCAGGCGCACCGTTCCGTATCGGAACGCAGAAAATCAAACAAAAAGTGAAATCTTCCCTGCGAACGAACGCGCACACGACGCACACAGCTGGTGAGCGCATCTTCTCACGACGTCCGATCTCATCTCACCATCGCAGCAGCAGCAGCGCAGCATCCTGCAGCAAAACACAAAAACGTCAAACAGGTTTCTCACGTACAGGTTCGCACGCTCTTCCGTACAAGCGAGAAAGAGAAAGAGAGGGACGGCGCACACACACACACACACACACACACAAACACGAGACGCGAGTTATGGGAGAGTGTGAGCAGGTATGAGCATAAAACTCACTACGTAGAGTACCGTTGTTTGTAAATGACACAAAATCGATAAACGCGCTCACCTTTTCGCTTCCCACATTGCCTTTGGACTGGCCAGGATGGATAAATAGGGATTTTTTCTGCTCCCAACACCGTCGAGACTCGTCACGTTCTGGTCACCGTGACGGGTGTAGTCACCCATTCGCGCGGTCGCCCCGGTTGTGGTGGGTGACCCCAAAACAGCGCACGACCTTCTCAAGATTTCTCACAGCAACATCACACACTTCCTTCCCCGCGGGGGCCCACGACGCCGACGGGGTGATTCGATATTTTCGCGTCCGAGGCAAACGTCAAAACAATGCGCTACCACTACCACTACCGCACTGGCAACTGCGATTAAACGCGATGTTGATAGTGAATTTCTTAAACAAATCACTTCTTGACACGGCCCGGATTCACGCTGGATTCGGGGGGTGTTGTTGCTGCAGTAGAACGGAAATAGCGTGCAACTACGTCGCACACTACGGCGATCGATGTTGTTTACATCGGGATATTCTGCACGACACCTCCCCCTCCTTCGCGGCACGGAAGGCGCCCCTGACGTTCGGAACTGTATTTCACTGGAATGCACACAACGGCGGTGAAAACTGCAGCGAATCTTCGGAAAGGGCCCGTAGGAAACTTCTTACACGGGAAGATGCTGAGGCGTACACACACACACACACACCTCGCGAATGATAACACGACGCACGCAGGCCAGAGCCCCGCGGTGCGACCTGAGATAGCGTGAGTAAACGCGTGATGCGATGGAACGGGCAGATAATTTCGGGTGAATTTGCGCACGAAACGTTCTCACTCGGTGGTCACACGTTTGCGTTACGGTTCCTGCTGGACCAGTGGCATGTGCGGCGGATGTGCATGGACCACTTTCGGTCGCTTTTATTACATTTTAATGGACTTTGGCGAACACAAAAATAACGCACACACGGATCGCACCACGTTCGCGGGGCACAACACGGTCAACAAAACAAACGAGTGAAACAACGGTGTTTCAGCGCGTACAGACAGACAGCCAGCCAGCCTCGAGCAGCTGACACGCACACACACACACACATGCCCATGCGTGCGAGACTGGGGCAGGGGCTGCGCACACCGCACAACAGCTGGTGTGATTGTAAATTTATGGTCAATAAGCGTTTAGTTGGCTAAATTGAATTTTGAGATAGTTTTTTAAACAAAAGCCTCAGTTCTTTCTTTCCAACGCAAGTGTTTGTTTTAAAATATTGGCAACGTTTTGCTCAAACTCATTGAAATCATCCTGGCACATCAGTAAAACAGTCTCACTACCCCTGCATTTCGAGTGAAACACGCACACAAAGGCACACCACGGCTCGACCGCGTGCGAGAGAGTATACGAGAAAGAGAGAGAGCGAATCTGTTGTTTTTCTTCAGAGCGGATTCTCTCTCAACCAGCCGCGGGTGCAATTCAATTGTGTCGGATTTTCTCTTGTTTTGTTTTTTGGTGTTGTAATAGAGTTATAAAAACTATCTTGATTCAACAATAGTTTGACAAATAGAAACGACTTTGAAGGTCGTTAAAAAAAACAATTCGACATTCATGTCACCATTGAATGTTGGCAGATACATGAGCAACGATCCGAGCTCATAAGAATAAGAGTGAAGATAAACGTTTAAGAAGAAGAACATAAACTTATATTCTTGGGGTTTAGTTTCGTGCAAAAACTCGTAAATCTTTTGAGGAATTTCGAGAAATATTTTAAACTCGCGATATGCTTCTTTTTGAATGTTTTTTTAGTTGCCCAAAACCAAAAATCGGGTTTTGAAGGGGTCCAAGTGTACAAGTTTCAGAATAATGTAAATATAGGTAAAAACAGACATATTTTCAATTGCGTCTCTCAACATAAGAGGGGCCAGTAAATTAAACTATATGTTGTCTTAAGTCGAAGCGGTTTAGCTACGGTGCAGCTGAGTTAGCAACTATGGCTACCGCAAGACTAACTATCCGGGTTGCGAGTAAGTCAAAGAAAGCCTTTCAAAATGACAGGCTTATAGTTATTTGAAATTGTCATGAATATGATATGGAGATATGAATATGGTTTAAGAATATAGAGAAATACTATGGTTTCTATCTATTTTAAACCATTTTTAATAACTATTGAAGTCCTAACTACTATTGTACTATATAAAATAGTTTTCATCAACTGAATATAAAGCAGAAAATAACGTATGAAGTGTTTAAAATTGAAATTTTACCAAAAATGTTGGCTGGTTCGAAGAAAGCTGCGTCGACTGGTATAGTATAGAAATATATGTTACACATATTTTTCCAATAATTTTTAAACTCTCCACATTCCACGTTTTCCACCTAGTACGTTCCTTACTCATTTTAAATGTCAATAGAAAATGCAAATTCACGTCACGCGTTAAAGCCAGAGGTGTAACTCTGTTAACAGTACCACACCAACCCCCGCGGCTACTCCACAGTCATCCAGGCAACTGCCACAACGGCCATAACGGCTTGCTGCGATCGGAAAGGAGTGGTCAGGGCGCGCAAAAAAAAACTGAGAGAGCTGGGAAACGACGTTACGAATTATCGTATGATGATAAACTCGATTTTTCCCCTTCCAATGCCCTTGGTACAGTACGCATCGGGTGGGTTAGATCGCGGCATATCGCATACGGCGTCACGAGAACGGAGTCGAAGCCACGCCGGCCCTAACGGATCTGGCCCTCTCCCCCTCGTTCCGATGCGTGGGAAGCGGTAGCGTCTTGAAGCCACATTCTAGACGTTGATTTTTCTTCCGCAGAAACCATGCAAATGCTTCTGCCCTGCCAATCACGTCCGATCGTGACTACTGTGTACTTTAGCGTTTTCTATTTCCAGCTCTTCCGGAGCTGCTTCCGAACCAGACGGGAATGCGAGAAGAACGGTGCAAGACAGGCTAGAAAATAATGCACCTGTCAGTCGAATCTAATTTTTGGCGTCAGCTAGCGGAGGAACGGAAGAAAGTAAGCTACACAACAACGTGAAAGTGGGTAGAACGTCAAGAACTGCACTGGACGTGAAGGTGCTTCACCAGAACTGCACTTCTTGCATTCGGTCCGGAGAAAAGGACCTGCCGCCTGTTCTAGTGGTATTTATTCACTGCTTCTTCCCGGTCGGGCCATTTGCTTCGTCTCATTTATTGCACTCTCCAGTGGAGTGCAGTGCACCGGATTGTCTCAGTTGTTCGAAGGGCCGCTGGACGATGGTTTCTTGCGCTGATCAGAGCCCCTTGCGCCCGCTGCCATCATCTTACCCGGCAAACGGCGCAATCGTCCGGAGTGTGCACTTCCTATCATTGTTGTTCTACCGTTCTTGTCCTGCCCTGTTCCAGGGTTGCTGACATCTCCGCTTTCCCCGTGAGGCCGGTAACGACGACGATGATGAGTTAACTCGTCGCGCTCTCAATTGCTGCACATCTGGCTCCCTGGCCCCCGGTGTCCGAGTGCGTGACGCGCACGCTGCTGCTGCTGCTGCTGCTGTGTGTGTATGTGTCTGGTGCGCGAAGTGGGCGACGCGCATTCCTCATTGAAGCAATAACAATTTCCTGTGCAAATTTAAATTAAATCGTCTCAGAGGCAAGTGGAACGTGGGTTCTGGTCTGCGTCTGTCAGCTGTCCTGCTTACCCAGGCCAACCACCCAAATCTAGCGGCAGGCAGCGTGCAGTCGTTGGTGATGGTGGACACAGTCGTGCCTTCGTTTACTTTGAACTTACCGCCACGGAGACGAACGCTGGTGTTGTAGAACCGTTTTCGAGTGTTCCGGCAGGAAGTCTCGCGGGCAAGAGAAGCGCATAAAAACTGCCAAACTGCTAGGGTGATCGGGAGACATTTGCAGGTGCTTGTCTTGAAATAATATTTGAATTGAGCTTGATTCCTAACATTCCTTGCTTCTGGGAACCAGTTATTTCATATACGTATTTGATCTTCTCTTGTGAAAATGTAAACGTTTTATAAAAGAAGTGGTTAGTATTCGCACTCAAGCTTTTTGACATTCATATGACGTTTCAAAACAATCCACTCACTTTGCTAGTAACCACTAGCGCCACCTGTTGACACGGAACAGATTGTGCTGAAATGTTACACTATTCGAGAGTGAAACTTCCATTTCCCTTTTAGTTTCTATAACCCACGCGTAATTGATGTTTTCGTCGATTTAATCTAGGCGGGAGGGTTTAGCACTTTGCGAATTATCCGACGTGGATGCATGAATTATCGTCCCCGCTTATCGTATCGCATACGCGCGTTGAATAATTGCATTTCGATCAGGTGAAATGTATGCGGGGTTTAAAAATGCATCGGAAAATCGGCACCGTCGCACGGATGCGCGATCAATTTGCGAAAAAGATTTATTACTATCGGCGGGGCGAGGGGATGTGATGCGTGAGGCACTATTTTTCCTCCTCTTTTTCGACTCTTTCACTTCACATCGGTTTTTCGCGTGGATTTTGTGTTTGTTGCAGTAAGCAGCGAAAGCCCTGTATGGCCTAAATCGTAACGCACCAGACAACGTGCCTGGGAGGAAATAGTGTCAGTTTTTTCCCGCATTTTCATGCACCACGATCCGAAACGATCGTTGTCTGTTTGTGGCTGGGTGGGGCGTGTGTTGTTGCCGCGATCATCTCGTGTCGGCCCCAACCCAGCGAGGGGTATGGTTTTGTACAACAAATTATGTTAAAACATTGAGGCTTTTTATTCGTCACGTCAACGAGCGCACGTGCAGATCCGTATCTCGACACTAATGCGGCCCGTGTGGAGGGAAAAGCGTGCTGCGTGTCGCTCGTCATGAGCGCAGAATTTCCTTTTCGGCCCTCCGGCTAAATGATCACATTTGAACAAATTAAATTAACATTAGGCGCAAACGCCCACTGGAGGTAAGAATCCGTTAGCAATGAGGCAGTTTGTTCCGTATGAATATGTAGGTTCTGGGTTGTAAAGGCTGTTTTATGGGCGAGTTACAGGTTGTTTTCAGACAGTAAACGTTTTGTTACGTTTTCATTATGGTGGTGCACTCTGTCATTGCAAGTGTAATCGGTATGCATTTACACATTCTACGTAAAGGTGGTCCCGAAATATGGAAAACATTTAATTGAGATATGACAATCAGCATAATAATACAAAACAACATAAAAATTCAAAATGTTTGAAAAAGATCATCATGATAAATTACTATGTCATCATTCGTTCAATTGTATGAGACAATCACGGTAGAAAGATAATATCCCAACATGCCACTTAAATACACAAAATGAACTGGGTCAAGTGGTATGGGGCATTAGAAACAAAATTGACCCGGAAGTCCCCGGAAATAAGATGGAATCCATAGGTCAATGATAGATGACAGTAAATAATGGCTAAGAAATTCGAAGAAAAAAAGAAAGTACTTTTTTACTATTAGAACCTTACAAAGTTATCAATAATGACCTTGATTGATGACTTTTGTGACTTCGGATAGTCTATATAGTTGGAGGATAGACTGTAGATCTTAAATTGATGTTTTTTTCTTTACTTATGAGTTCTGAGTTATGCGTTTGTTTATAACCCGATGTTTGTACTACAACAGGAATTCGACTTGTAAATCCTATGCAGCTTGATTATAAATCTTGTAAAACTTCAACATGTCTTTTTTGATAATCGAGAAGAAGATAATAGGATTCTTATCGACTAAAAACGACTTGAGCCTTGAGAATGACTGTTTTTGGGAAAGGAGTAGTACTATGGCAAGATGGTGAGGATTATCAGATGTCGTAGTTTCACGAGCACCGCAGGACTAATGGCGCCCATCCTACGTCCATGGCCTACTGTCTGAAGCTCACAACCCGTGACTTGTGTGAGTAACTGTATCTTCCTTTGAAAATTGGGAAAATGTGAATATTTACTAAGCAACACGAAGCAAACTGTTAGACATGTTTGATTGCAATGCTCCAGCAAGAGGAATAACGTTCGGTTCAGAAAAAGATACGTTTTCAAGAACGTGTTGCTGGCGTAGATGATTAGATGCGCCGCACCTATTATCACGGTTCAGGATCGTTCGCTTAACACAATGGGTAAAAGTGCTAACAGCTGCGAGTATAACATTTAGCCTCTAGAACACGATTCTTCGAGTTTCTACTCAAACAACCGGCCCGACCAACGAAGCAAACATACTCTCCTGGCCGCCCCAGCCACGACGGATGGACCACGAACACAGCGTTACGTTGCGCGCTGTGCACGTCCCAACTCCACCACCAAAGTCCAACGGCCAACCGACAGCCTCCGCGGTCGGTTGCTTATTATTTTTCGCTGTGTTCGCTCTGTGTGTGTGAGTGCCGTCGCACGGTGTCTTCGAAATTATTCATCTTGCGAAACAATTCACCTTCTCGTGCCTTGCGGTGCCGTGCCGTGGCGTGCCGTGAGCGCGAGATCTCGCCAACCACGAGACCCGGCGATCTTCCTTCACCACCGTTTGCCTTCTTTGGGACGCAGAACCGAGCAGAAAATTGTGGGAACGTTGCATAAGTCGTTCGTTTCCTCCCTCGCCCCCCTCACACCCCCCAGCCGGCGCTTTACCCCCTCCGGATGATGGGGAATAATTCGTGCAAGTTTGGATCTCGGAACCATAGTGGTGGGAAGCTCTGGCCGAGGCGCCTGCTAGTGAAAGAAAGAGAGAGGGAGAGAGAGAGGGAGAGAGAGAGAGATGATCTGCGGTCAGATCGGCGGGTCCGTGCATACATCCCCAAAATATTGCCACAAACACCATCAACACCGCCGATAGTGGGTCCAAACGCGCAAATTGGCGTAGTGAGCGGAGCGAAATTAATTAGAAAACCGGCAAAAACCCGATATGGCCGCACGCAGAAATCTTCCCTCTCGTTGAGCGAGCTTGTTGTGACTTAGTTCTACTGAAGGGGAGGCGGATGAGGGTGATGCTGAGGTGGGAGGTTCTCAAACTGCGTGCTTTGAGGTGATGATCACTTGAGACCTTCTTGATGCCCCTCTGGTGCTGTATCGTTTTCCTCTGGATGGGAGACGAGATACTTTCGATTTTTAATGTATAGTTTTAGCCGACCATATCACTCATTGTTTTTGAGGGTTTCGAGCCCGGCATGGGAGCTTTTGCTCTGTCGTAAAGATTGCGTTTCTTGTGGCCAGTGACGCAAGCGAGATGGTGGGTGTTTTTTCTCATGTACAGTTTGTTGAGTGATCTTCCTTGTGAAGGGCTTTTGGAAAATGTTGGTTCTGCTATTTGCTCTTTTCATATTAATTTTCCCATATTTCGAGATGATCCGAACGGATCCCTTTCATACACATGATAGTTTAGCTAGACAGTAGCCCGATTGTTAATCCCGAAAGCTTTTAATTAAAACGGCCACGGTCGCAACCTCGCATAGTGACTGATGCTTCGAGTCAATTTTTCCATCGAAACTCCACACAGAAAGGCTACCCAATAATGGTTCGTCAATATGTCACTCGAGCTAGGACCATTTGCATCGTCCACCCACGTCCACGGTCCAGCCGCGCTGGAAGGGTGATTGATGTTGCAAAATAACAAATGTTCCCCATAGTGCGTTTCATATTTTTCACACTGCACAAAGTGCCGCACTCACGGTGCACGGTGGCATAACTTTTCCCATTTTCAATCCGAGCACAATTCAATCGTTCGATCGTACGAACGGGTGCCGGGGTGCCGGCTGTGCGCGGGATGCGATGAACTTTCGCCACCAGCTCAACAGCTGGCGGCCAGAGTGCACCATTCGGTGCCACGAGCCCGATCGAATCGACCGGCCCCCAATCGATAAAGTACCACCCGTCGGTTGCATGGTGCGCCGGGAAGTGCAACACAGTGACAATCCGATGCAGCCCGCACTCGCTGCACTTCAACGCTGCGGTGGGTGGCCCTCGAGTGTGGTTTTACGACGCATGTAAAGTGCCCCGGCAGGTCGCTGCCCCCTCTGGCGCTCGGTTCACGGATATGTGTCAACGCGTGTGTGTGTGTGCGTGTTTATGACAAGTGCAAGCATATGCATCATTTTCATTATCCCACCATCCCATTGCATCGGTTGCCTTTTGTGTGTGTGTGTATGCTCGCTCGCGCCCTTCCTGTCAATTTGAGTCTCATTTCGAAACTGTTTTGTGTGCGACGAGTGCTCGAGATTCGAGCAATCAAAACTAATTCCTATTTGTCCCGCTGTGGGTCCCCTCGTTCGTTGCTCGAGCGACCCAACGTGCGAGTTCCGGGCGCACGCCGTGTTCGAGCTGCATCGGTTGCGGCGTGAAGGAAGAGTTTTGCATGGCGGGTCGCATGGGGATGTTATTCCCACGACTAGTTTGGTAATTAGTTCCGAGTAGTTTCAATTTCTACTTCCCACGGTGATTGATAGGTTTGTAGTAAGTAATTAATCAAATAGACGATTACAATGTTGAAAATAAATTCAAACTGACTGCAACTATAGAAGAGATTGTATATACAATGACCAACTACAACATCATCGCGCCAGAAAAGGATGAGAAATCCTTTTTCCAGCGTATTCGACCGTTTAAATGCTCAACGGTGAACAATGTTCTGCAGATAACGAACGTATAGGTACTTTTCGTTTTGTTAACAACAAGTAATTTCGGTGAGTGCGTAGAGAAAGTTATAAATTTGATATGATTTATTGTTTCATGGCAGCCTTTGATGATGATGTGGTGCGAAGTGGAGTGATACTATTGCAGAAAGTTTTTTGTATTACCCATTTTCTTATTTATACGATTCTATATATGCCGAATACCAACATATTACCATATCTGTTTCAAAAGTATATATTATGCTTAGAGGGGTAGTAGTGAAACAGTAACAGTATACAGTGAGAATCATTTTGATAGACAAGGCGATGCATAGCATTTGAATTTCTGGTAACCCAAGACCAAGACCCGAGTTGTAATGAGAAAGTAAGTAAGTCCTCTTATAAAAAAGAGTGCCTATGTTCGACTGAGAAGAGTTCCGAAATGTGTGAAATGAGTGAATTACAGAAATAAAGATGCTCCGAAAGCATGGCGCTCCTTACGTTAGCGCCATCTCCCGGCAAATAATCATAGCAGGCGTCTTGCGTTGACAACCATAAGGGTAGTGTATAGTATGGCACTTGTTTATGAGTGCGCATCCACAACTGCTGTCTTCTTTTACGTAATGAAATAAATGATGCATAAAGCTTTTCCAGTAATCTGAGTGTCTGTTTGTTTTATTTGAAGAAAAAAAAGAAATCACCCCACCCAGAATCACCTGTTTTATCAAACAAAGAGATGCTTATCAACGTAACGGTGTCTACAGTTTCTATTTTAGCGCGCATTATCTCACAAATCTACAAATTAGCGTTCGTTTAGAAACTTCTCCCTGCCAACCGGGGTGGGACGATTGATGACCACCATCAGAAACGGTACTCGCCCTGCACAGACGCGCTCCTCCCGTGGCTTACCGATCACGGCAGTGCGGTGAGCTGATAACTTCTGCCCTCGATTCGGCAGCACCCCGGGAATCATCGCGCCTCGAGCAAACAAGTGCGACCGAGTGCGGCCATCGGAGGCTTTCTGATAAGACGATCGAGTACCGGTTATGACGGTGGCCCTGCCGGGCGCCTCAGTGAGGTCGATCGTTTGTTTTACGATCCCGCAGCCTTATATCAGCGTCCGTTCTCTGTGTGGCTGTTTTTGTTTTTGCTCTCCGTTCCCGGACTCCGAACCTGCCGCGCGTCCTTCGGCTCCCCCGTTCGGAGGGACCTTCTCCGGTACCCTTGACGGGGTGTGACATCCGGGCGTACGCAACGCGCTGCCCTGGTAGTAATCAGTCCAGTTGCGCCCGTGCTACGTTTCGGTGGTTGCCGTGTTTGTCAGCGTTTCAAGATACAGTGAGGAACGCTTCCGATCGCGGGCTTCGTGAGTGCTCCGAACAGCGTTGTGGGTGTGGTGGGCAAGTGTTTAGTGCGCGTGAACTTTCAACAGTGCTACTTATTACGTACGAAACGACAGCACAGCATTTGACAGGTGCCCTAACAGCCGTTTGACGTCCGACGTTTAAAGGTCTGTTTTCACTGCTTCGGTTCCGGGTCCACGTCTGCATGCCATGTGCCGTTTGTTCGTCATCGTACTTACCGCCCGGCCGAAGGGCGATTCCACAGCTCCATGCGACCATTCTCTCAAAACCGTGCATTGTACCTTCGCTTTACATCTCATTTTAAATCGAACCGTGAACGTGAACGAAACGCTTGAGAAGGGTGGCAGCTTTCTTTCGATTATTTAGACGTACGACCGTTTGTACGGTACGGGGGCGGCGGACACGGCGCAATACCGTGACCCTGCTGCGGGCCGGTACACGCCGGGTCCGCACATGCGAGGCTCACCAACAAAACGAGCCCCGTGTTTATGGCGCCCTTTCCGGCCAGATTCAATTTCCGTACGCGCCCGGGCTGGGAGAATCGTACAATGAGACGCGCAGATAACAGAAGAAGCCATCCAGCTGTGACAGAATAATGGGTGGCCGCTTTCTTCGCGCACGTGGCCCACAGCACCCGGCCCGGCGGATGGATATTCTCCGACTTTCCCTTCGCTTTTCCGTTAACTGCCTCCGCGCGTGTGTGTGTGTGTGTGTGTGCCGCTGTTTTTTTTTTTATTGTGTGTGTTAACGTGAGCGGAACACACTTGCAGATTATAGCTTTTATATGATTTTTGTTAGAATCGAACCTAACGGGGCAGAGAAAGATGGATTCCCTTCACCGAAAGCGGCCGCGCGCTTTCGGTTTGACCGAGTTACTCGTCTGTTTTTTTTTGTTGCTTCCTTTTCTTCCTGTTGTTCGGTAACGGATCGGATTGGAAATGCAGCGCAATCAGGTATCGGATTGTTTTTGCCCGATGATTTACTGCGCCTCAGGGAGCCACCCTGTTTGAAGAGCATTTTACGATATGATTGGGGAGCAGCCGTCGATTGTGAGGGGTTGTAATAAAAATCTTTAACGGCGGTTGGTACGCACGGTGTACAGCTGCACCCGATAAAGACCTGAGTGGGTTCTAAGCTGTCCGCGTGAGATGGAAACAAAAGTAGCGCCGTCGGCCATTTCGCTTGGTACAATTAAAAATTACACATCGAAAAAGCATCCCCGTTCCGTGTTTCCGTGTAAAACGGGCTGAGAGCACACGGAAAGCAAAGCGGATGCAAATGAATTATTTACCGCCCGGTACAACGCGCACTCACTCAGCGAAGGAATCGCAGCGCTTTTTGCCACCCGTGCCAAACCATTCCACCACCAATGGGCGACTTTTATTCGCTGTGCGGACGGTGAAATGCACAAATTGGAGTCTGGCGAGGGCGAAAGGGTTTTGTACTATTTAATTATTCCTCGTCAGAAGGCTTTTTTTTGTGTTTGTCCCCGTCCGTTGGGCATCTTCTCTTTTCGTTTCGTCCATCCCGGTTGGGAAAGTCCCCGATGTTGGCTGCAGTTCGGTGCATCTTTATTTATTACCGTGCCCACTCTGGTCCACTTTGGAGGCAACTTTTTCCCGGTGGGCTCTGAATTTGCGCGAGAAAGGCGCACGGAAAGTTTTTTAAAGCTACATTTCGATGCTGCGAGCGGGAAGAGTGGAGTAAGCGACGCTCCCAAGAAACGTTGTGTACGACACCACTCCGGAACACATATCTCCAAAGGCAATGCAGCCTCGCCGTATCGTTCAGAACCCGCACACCTGAGCGATGGGAGGACAAAAGGAGTACTTCGCCAGACGTCATTAAATCGTTTCTTGTCGGCGTTCCTTGTCTCCGCTGTGGTGGTTCATCGTGAGCCGGCGTGCGACTGGATGAAATTAAATCATAATTACAAGACAAGACACTAATTAAGTGCTCCCACCGCCGCACGGTTCTTGCCGCCGCTGACGCTGCTCTCGTTGTCGGGCTTAAGCCTAATTGTGACGGGCGAGCTCTTTCGCGAACGAGAGCACGAAAAGAATGCTCGGTTTGATAGTTTGCTGACAGGCGAAGAAATGATGTTCTGTACCACGAGGAGCGAGGATTAAAATTTGAATAATGACGCTTACTTACACAGAAGAACACGTGTAATGTTTGCAAGCGCCATGTTTGTGCAGGATTCGGAGAGGTTATAGTAAAATGATCGTTTATAGCATTGAAGCGAGCTACACTGCCACGGCCAAAGAACGCAGCTCGTTGAAATTAGAACGATTGATTGAAACACTACAGACCCGACCGCTCCACGAGCTAGTTACGAGTGATTTGTTGTAATTACTTCTCAACTGCTCCCCGTCTACCATTTAATGGCAAACAGATTTTTTTGTTGTTGTTGCCTCGCTTATCATTACTACCGGCTCATCAACCATCCGCTCACGTTGAAGATGGTCGCGAGTGCGAGTGCGATCGGGAATAGCACGGCTAATGGATTGCACGCTCTCGATGCCCATCGAGAAACAAATGGATCTAAATTTGCTGCCACGTCCGCCCGAACACCGCCCCTTCCGTCCGATCGATTATCAACCCTTAATGGATTTATCTGTTTTACCTGTTCCGTGTGGGGCATCGCAGCGCACCCGGACCGACCAACAACACAGCAACAGGCAGTGGACGCGAATCGTGGGATCGATTTAGTGCCGCTTAGCGCCGGGAGCGGCAAATTGGCGAATTTTTATCTTCACAGCTAACTGTCGGCCGGCTAATTGATATCTATTGACAATCAACAAAAAGGGTGTCTAGTTGTACGTTCCTTTGCCCTGCCGGGCGCGCCGTATGAAGCGGTGCAATTAAGTCGCTTCGTAGGTGGCTTTCCGCGTGAGATGCATAAGATGTTCGCGTCAGGAAAAGAGGCACTTCTTCCACCGCGGTGGTGGTCTCACCGGTGGTTCCTAATGGATTAATAATAGCAATAACGTGAATTCTCGCTGATTGTATGTTTTGACCGAGCCGATTGAGGTGGGTGTTTTCGTTGCCCTCCCTCATTTATCGTGCCGGCTTCTTTTCCCTTTGCCGGCTCGTCTTTATGGCATACGCAGCGATACGCAAACATCAACCTTTTTGGTGGCTGGCTGCACGGGCATATGTGTATGTGTGTGTGTGCGGGCAGAGGCGAAGGCTCATAATTCTCACGGTGCTGGTGCTTGGTAGCGAGCTTATCATTATCGTGTTACGATCTGTTTGCGACTGATGCCCACTTAGGGAGGTGTTAATAATGTAACGAGGAGAGGGTGCTATTTATGTGTCGTCAAACCTATGCGTAAACCACATAGTAGGCTGTAATTGTGTACTCTGTCTGTGAAGCATGCGTTGTCTGTGTAAAACAGGTAAAATTTCAATAAAAATGATTGTTTGCACGCATGTCTGTCATATTTTTTTGGCTTTTTGTATTATCCCATACATGCACCGCATGTCGAAATTAAATAGTAAATATAATTTCACTATCCCATTTTTTAAGTTGTCTTGAATACAAAAAAGACAACCTTTACAAATTTATAGGTTGCAAATTTATCAAAACAAAAAACAACAGGGCTGATTAGAGCGAATACAACCGCCATGGTTAAAAAAAACGAAAAAATGTTTAAAATATTCTAAAAAGTTATATTCTATAGTTACGTTATCCGACAACAGATGGCGTCACTCAATCAAGGTTGCAATGATCATGTTTTCTTACGTCTGTTATGATTTTTGTTATGTGTTTATAGCACCCGCTTTCAATCTCGTTCCTTTCTCTTTATTATGTAACAACATTTTAAAATCATTTGTTAACATTGCACACAGCTACTTAAACTTGTAAATATATTTCCACAACCAATGTTGAGATCGTTGCACTCTTTATTGAAGAAGAAGAATCGTTCATAGAACGTAGAACAGAAGAAAAAAATGAATGAACTTACCAATAAAAATATCTGAATACAAAGCATGATCAGACGAAAAGATACGAACAAATAAGAGGTTAAATTATGGGAGAAATGCAACTAAATTCATTTTTTTTCCTAAAATGTATTGGTCGTTCAAAGTTGCAACCACAATTGCGTCAACGAAATATTGCAGCAAAACTGTAGTTTGACAAAATTTCACCAACTTTAAATGGCTAATTTGCCCAACTGCTAACGGAAGCGTTACGCTACGTTTGCGGTGCGCTAAATGAGCTAGAAAAACCTTACACCTTACCGTGCACAACTTTTCAACGGTGAGAAAATGCAAAGAAAGGCATCATTAGATAGGCAATTTAGATCCTGCCGGCTCGCACAGAACAAGCGTTGCGTTCCCGATTCATATTTCGGCGCCCGTTCATTTGCATGTCCAAGACAAGGTGGTCATGGCAGGAAGACGGCAACAACCCCACAAGACGCGCAAGAAACAAAGCGCCCGTACGCCGGCTTCGCCGCTGCGAAACGCCGCGAAAGATTAGATTGGGTTGTGCAAATTCTAAAAACAAAACGGTAAGAAAATAATTTACACACGAACACGAAGGTCCAAGTGTATGGTGTCGTAATTTGTGCATGGTTGGAATGGATTTTAAAATACTTGACGGCCGCACCGCGGGGCAGGTTAAATACGGCCTAACGGATCCGCCAAGTTTCGCATGGGTACAAAATAAAGAAACAGCCGACCAGGAAACGAACGCATTGCAGGCGAAGCCGTTTCGCGTTACCCGCTCGCCGAGAAGCATTCCTGCGAGTACTCACCTGGTATCGTGCGTTGATGCGGCTGGTGGTCGCGATTAAATGTTGTCGTGTTGCGAAAGAACCGCCCGTGAAGGTTCTGAGCAGGCAACTCTTAAGTCATTATCAGCGGCACCACCTTTCAGCACGATTTCGGAAGAATTTCTTCGCCCCCACCGCCGAAGGGAATGGCTGAGCGAGGTTCTTTGTACCGCCGGGGGGAGATTACGATCGAGCCCGCTGGCCACCACGGCGATAATGGCGTGCCGTAGCCACCGGAGGGATCTAACGAATGCTCGAGCTCAACACCTCTCACTTGGGAGTGTGCGAAGAATGATGCGCTTTCCGGGTGCAAAGATTTCAATTAAGAAATCTCCCAGCGCATGGTTGGTGCGGGTGCGATTTCCCCTTGGCGCTGGCCCCACTGGGGACGTTGGGAAATATCGTTCGAGCGAGGAGAAGTTATGCGCTGCAATAGCCGTTAGGTGTAGGCATGTCACGGAGCACGTGTAGATATGTTTCTAGCCACTTATCTGCTTGCCTGTTCGGGCGTCATCTTGTGCGATGGTTTAATACACTAGCACACGACGTGGCTTTTGCAGCTGGGTTCAGACACTTCCTGGTACACACAGTTCCACGTCACGCCGAGCAAATGTAACAAAAGATCTAACATCTCGCACCCCAAGAATCACCGTCAACAACATCACCAACTTGCTACTCCCGCAACGCAAGCGCATTCGTACGCACCGCAAACTCGATACTGGCACCGAAAGCCACAGCGCAGGCACCAGCCAGTCATCACAGCGTTTCCTCACGACTCGTGACGAACAGACGCAAACAGTCACGCACGGAGCACCGGGCGGCACCAACATTTTGGCACCGGGCTTCGACGTGACTACCGTTGCATCTCCGGGGGCATCCCTTCCCATTTCGCACCTCGCCTCATCGGCTTTATGTCATCTGATCTGTCTGACTGCGCGCGAATTTGTGTAACGATCAGTTTCGCCTGCAGCCGTGGTGCGCCCGAATCGCGGGGGCTTCGCTAAACTGTAACCCGTCGCGCGGCGGGTCAGGCTCGCGAAAAAGTATTTGGTGGTCGTAAATTAATTAAGCAGCGTTACGAGATCGCTACCCATCTTGAGAGGGATGATCGTCTTATAGCGAACGAGGGGGGAGAGAAAGAGAGAGAGAGAGAGAGCGGACCCACTTGCGCTAAGTGCCGTGGGTATTGAAGCGTGTTCGGAGCAGAGGTCGGTTTGTGTTGCAGCCCGTGCGAACTGCTAGAAGAGAGTCGTCGATCATCCGACCATTTCGGGAGACTGGCGGCTAGTGTGCCCAGAGGTGTGCAAATTGTTGCTTTATCTCAATATGTATAGGCGATTGCATTTGCATTTGCGACCATACGCCTGTTAATCATATGACATTTTAATTATTTATAAGCGACGAACCAAACAGCAAGACTTGTTTCTATGAGATGGGTTGGTATCTGAACTACTTCCTGAACTAGGGAGCTGAGCTGAGCTGAATGACGTTATACAAATTTCTTATTTAATGATCTCCCTCATGATAATATAAGCATTACCTCAATTACCTCAAATACTTCCACTAATGTATTAACTTATGTTAGAAATATGTTCTGAAATCATAAAACCTTTTTTGAAGAGCATGTGTCATTATTAGTCATTAGTCGTATTCAATAAGTATGAGTTCTAAACAAAGGATACAGGAAAACGCATAAAACTTTATACTCCAAATTTACTGACCTGTGCTACATTGACGCGTTGTATCAAATAGTATGGTTACGTTGAATGTTATGGTTATAGTTATAGTTTACAGGTACAATTTATGGCTACCCTATTTTATGAAAAAAAGTATTAAATTGTACAATCCGAGATTGACATATTTGATTTATGCGAGCATAATTAACATACTAGTATATATACTAATAGCAATCGAATTAAAGCATTAAGATAAGGTGATGACATAGAAGCAACAGTTGGTAACTTAGATGCAAAACGAATCGGCAACTACTGTAAGCACATGGTGACTAAGAGACGATAGTTTATGGCTTTAATTGGAATATCCTTGTAGGAGTGCCTCGTATTGTTCATCACGTTGTTGATGATACAGATCCCAGCTGATAGAATCTTCATCGTGTAGCAACGCCAACTACGATAACCCGTACGACTTAATATGCCGTATGAGAATTACCTATTTCGTATTCAATCGAACGTGTCTCTAAGCTACCGGCGAGCGACCGAACGAACGAGGACGGCTCCGTTTATCGCATATTAAACTAAACGTTTGTTTACTGACTGCGTGCAGTTGCCGATGACGGCACGGTCGATCTCGTAACTGCGGAAGTTACCTGCCACTCCAATATGGAACAGATCGGTCGGAGCCGTTTGACGGGAACTTTTTTAGAACCACTCTCTGATGGATGCTTCCCACCGAAGGGTACAACACATAGTTCCTCCTTCCTCAGAGGTCACACCGAGGATGGCCACAAGACAGGAAAGTAAACGATCACGTTGACAGGTCACCCGCTGAAACGTCAACAGTGACGTTCTCGCTGACAGGTCAAAGATGAGGCGCCGTAATGCGATTTGTAAACGATAGAAGAAACAAAAACCCAGCACCCGATCGCGAGATACGTCCCGCGGAGTGACGCATTATCGCACTATCTGCAGTGTCATGCGGCCTGCAGTGCGGGCACGTGCAGTGGCGCGAAGCAAAAACAAAAAACGACAACCCACCGTGTATGGACAGCGAGTGCAGCTTGGTTGCAACAACAACAAAAAGCACGCTTGAACGCTGGGGAAGGGATGCTTCTGTTTGGATGTAACGCGTGGAAAAGCCGGTCACAGGGCCAGTGGTGTGTCGTGTTTAGGTCCCCCGCTTGAACGGGGTTGAACCATCCGCACACACACACTCACACTGGCCAACGAACCGGTACCGATGCGACGTGTGTGCCCTTGAGCCGGTTGACTTCCTTGGTGTGGTCTGGCGCTCGGCCCACCGTCACTCTTGACCAACGAGACCGGGCGGGCGTGGTCCGGGCTTCGCCTAGGCTTTTTCGTCATTGCTGCTGCTTTATCCCTTCTCTCACCGGCTACGGCTGCGGTTTGCTGACGCGAGCCGGTTCGTTCCAGCATCGCGCCACCCATTGCCAATGCCAGTGCGAAACGTGCGCCGGTCTAACCTGTTCCGAATCGATTGAATCGGTCGGCGTTACCCGTGTACTACCCACGGTACCTCGCCACTAGAAAATCGCCGGTATTGAACTTCACCGACCGTCAAGGATCATTCACGGTGCGCGCTCGCTCCGGTATGGAGGTTCCGGTTTGGCTTTCGATGCTTTCGCGTCGTTGCATGCTTCGAATTCCTCTTTCTAGCAGGGCGGGTGTATCGAGAGGCTCTAGGGACAGAGAAAGAGAAATGTGTGCAGTCACTGCTCGTAAATGATCGCCTGTGCGGGGTTTGGACAAGGTATCGTAGAGATGCATTCTATTTAATTGGAGAGTAGCTTCGCGGTGCCTGAAACGTTATTACGCAAGGATGTACCAGTTGACGGTTCTTGTGGCGCTGGGATTTGTATATAAATGTATGCCTGCATATTTCGCTCTCCTGTGTTGGTTGTGGACAACATGCGGCTCGCTACTAAACTAAGGACATAACAGTGGGCATTACATTTCTTATTTGCTGTTTACATCATATACTTTCTGCGATTGCTTAGTGAAACGACATCATGAAAGGAAGACTAAAAAAAACTAAAACTATGACATTGCTCTTAACATAACGGACGAAGATACATGAAGATACGAACGGTTGCCAAGGGTATATCGACTTCTCATCTTCGAACAGTTACTTCAGTGGAGGATAAAGGATTCCTTAACAACATTATAACCAAAGTCAAAACGAAAACAGATGTCTTGGACCGCATTTTCATCGACTCGGATGGACATTCATGTCTCCAGCTCTTGATGTGTACGTAGTGCGAGCAGATCTAGTATGAGTTGTTGAAAGCATGCGAAACCTTTCGTTGAGGACGCTATCGAACCTTATTAATGCCATTGAGCCGAGGATTGTGCGAAAAATGATCCCACCAGCAGTTTATGCATGACATGGAGGCTACAGCCATACGGCGATGAATTTTGAGTTTGACAAAAAGATGGGAGAAAGACATATAAAGCAATAAGCGGTGTATTAAGTGTCCCATTGTTTCAAATACAGTATTGTAGATTCATAAAATAAATATGGTCGTTACTTAGTTGCTCACCCAATAATAATAAAATCATCTGATATCCAGGCAGTTGGTTATAGCCATGTTTCATGTTTCATACCAATGCATTATACTCGTACTATTCTCGTGCCGGAGCTATAACAGTAATGACAGTCATAATTTTTGTTCTATTTGTTTTTTTTTTAATGTAAATTATAGGATTAATTAATTCAACTCAGTTGCATTTTACTATGCTTTCTTGTGCAGACGTATGAACATTCTACTGCTAACGTCTCATTCCTGACCAATGGGGGTATTCCATGTGATGTCATCCCACAAAAGACGCCACTTATGGCAGCTCATCCCACAAAAGACGCCACTTATGGGAATTGTTTGGCTCTTATCAACTGAAGTCCCGTGTGACAAAACCGAAATGATCACCTCCAGACAGCTTTTCTGGAACGGAGTGTGCCATGCCGCGAGACAAGACCTCGAGAGCAGCGTACATTCTGGGAAGACACAGAAGATTAGATAAAAAGCTGCCGTAATGCAGAGCCAAACGTATGTGCAAATACGGTGGCTATTTGTTGAGACGCATCCCCGCGTGCGAGTGTTGGTATCAAATCAAACAGATCCAGCCTGGCCGTTGATATACTGAACCCGGAGAAGTGTAATAAACGTCGAAAACTCTCCTTCAATCAGCGACAGTTTCATTTTTGACATTTAAAGAACGTCCACTCGCTGTAATGTTACAGCTGCAAGGTGGAGCCGTTTATAGCCGTTACGCCCGCCAGCCTAAAATGTCACATGCGGGACGGGGGGACTAGGACACTCATCCTTTGATGTGTAGTGTGCTTGTGAAAAGTGATCCAATTCGGCCCAAACATTTCGCCCCATCGCTGAGCGGTAGTACTTGTTATGAAATAAGCTCGCTGCCATGGCAACTGGTTCGGTTCGCTCTCACCAATTATGGCAGCCATCACCCCGGGTGACGAAAGACACGAAAGGACAGCCCAAACCGCGTTCGGTACACCCCCGGCGGACAGCGGACTCGTCTTCGCCCTGGTGGCGGTTCGCCGCCATGACAGCTTCGGCTACCATGGAGAATAAATAAATCATTTTTATGCCAAATACGCACTGAAAATTGCTCACAAAAATCGCGCCCGCTACCCGCGATTCTTCGTGGAAACCCGGCGAAGGCGAGGCGATAACAAACACATCGCTGCAACAACAAAAAATGTTGAAACCCGAAACAAGGCAACATCACGGTGCGCCGGGGAAAGGATGACAGTGGGCGCCTGCTGTCCGAAATTGTGGAAAATGAAATTGAATATAAATTACAGGATTTACGACCGGAACGTACGCACGCTTTCCGCCGGCCGAACGGAAGATTAGTATCTTCCCTTCAATTCCTTCCGTTTTTTGTTCCTGCGTGTCGCTGCTGCGAGTCCTTGAATTCCGGAGCAAATAACGAAGGCGGAACAAAACCAGAGAGAGAGAGAGAGAGAGAAAGGAAAAAAACTCACCCAAACTGTCCTTCGCTGGGGACAATATTTCTATTTCTGGTCCCGGTATGGTTTGGTGTGATTGAATATATACGCCAAACTCTCCGGTGGCCCAAGCCCGGCGGACGTCCTGGTCCTGGCCGCCCTTCCTCTCTCCCCTCTTTCCCCGGGAGGTTTGGGTTCCGTAAAAAATCCAGGACACCATCCGTTCACCGTTTCCGGGAAGCGTTGCGCTTCTAATAGGATTCCAATCGTTATTTTCCGTTTGATCGAGAAAGAATCGCTCCGCTCGGGAGAAGTGCGCCGGCACGTTGGTTCGATTCGTTTGTGCAGAAATGATTGAAATCGCCATCCGGGGCCGTGCGGGGGAGCGCCCTGCGTTCACAAATTACACACTAAATATGCGAATAATTGATGCAATCCGTGCCATCCGGTCGAGCGGGATTCAACCGGGTTTTGTGTGTGGTGCTCTTTTTTTACTCTTTCTTAATTTTGCGAGCGTTACTTACCGAAATGCATGAATCGCTGGGAATCGTGCTTGTAACGGCCGGGAACGGGGGAGTTTTATCCAGCAATGTGACAGTAGAAGCGAGGATCTAAATCAGTTAAAAAAGACAGTAAATAAAAGTAAATGCCGACGGGTGCGATGGAAATTATTTGAATTTTTGCTTCGCTAACCGAAGGGACCGGCGGGATCCCTTGGCACCCAATTATCGATATCCTTTCCCCATTCCTTCCTTCTCCCTTCCTCTCAAATTGAAGCTTATTGTCGCAGAACCGTTGAATTTTCGGCACCGGGACCGAAATAGACCAGTGCGAACTGTTGGAACGATTCGAATTCGGACATTGAATGGGGTGAGGAAGTAAACAGAGGAAAATGTTTTTTTTTCGTATTATGCTTGGTTCATTTGAGCCGTCATTACTGAGGGGTCCTTTTAATGGGTCTCTTTTGTTCTGAAATTAAAGATAAAAATGTTTTTTTTTATTCAAATTGTTCAAATATTACTCCAACAACATGAAGTTGTATTTAGGCTTTTTGAAGAGCTCTACAGTGGAACGTAATCGTAAGATAAATTAAATGCATACATAATTTAATTCGATTCTATTTCTATCTTATTACAGTAACTGTTACATTATGTTGAAAATCCATTGATTGATATAATTAAACGGAAGTTTTTATTTTATTCGAAATAAGTCATCTGGCAACAACTTCCTCAATAGTGTAGGCCTAAGCATGAGCAGAGCAATAAAAACGAAGCGCATACCAAACGCAAATGCAAAGCACGAATAATAAATCTTCAATAAGCTGTTAAATGGCCCTGCTCAAGTCCAGCAGATTATCCAGCAGATTATAACAATTGATCATTTGCTTAATAGAATCAGAAGTACAGCAAGTGAGTGCAATGAAATCTGTCCTAAACATACTTCTTTACCTCAACGTCTTTCACAAGGTCATTATCGCTTTTTTATCAACATATACAAGCTATGCTTCCTTACCCATGAAGAGAGCATTTCCAGAGCTGACATTAAATGTTTCTTATCACGATGCACTTGTTTCAGTAGTGAATGGACGACAAAGGACTTTAAAATTTAATTTTAAACGTTTATTTTCAGTGCAATCGAACGATGAAGGGTGAATGAATAATTAAATAATGGTTCAAATTCACGCATATTAAATGGGTACGTTCTTTTTGTACCCGTCTGTATTGAGCGTGTTACTTTCTCAACCGGCTCAACGACACGTGACGCTTGTGTCGTGCGGTTAGTCTACATTTAGGCGTATAAAACAAGCCGATCGCATCAAACAACGCTTTCAGCATGCTTGGTTCACAATAGCGGTTTTTTTTTCTTTTTCGGTTTTCGATTTGTATTTTCATTCGACTCGTTCCTCATTGGCCAAGAAGACGAATAGAAAGAAGTAGGATTTGCATAGAAAAACCTTTAAATAGACAACCAATTGTTATCAGACATTTCGACTTCAGTGTGACATATCGAATGCTGGTTTGTTATCAAATTATGTCTTCATTATAATTGCGAAATCTTTCACCAGCATCCATCAGCAAGCGGCGCCCTCAATACCCTGTTTGATAACGCGCTCGATGATGTGCAAATAGGCGTACGTACACCGACGCTAGGGAAGGGGGCAATCCCTTCCGATGACGCTCTTCCAGATCAGCGCTTCAAAACATGTCCCGGGCTGCTGTGTGCGTGTGTTTGAGGCCGTGTTATCTTAGCTTAACTCCTCGTGCCAGTGGTGGTTTTGCCGTAACCGTGCACACACCAACAAACAGCCCCGCGTCGAAGTAGGCCGGCCAATTGAGGGGTCCACCAGCAGCTGCTGGATATGTGTGGTGCTGTTTTGCCACATTAACCGCGCGGATCACAGCAAGCCACACGGTCGCTACTCCACCGTCAGTTGTTGTCTGTTCACCGTACCGGCGACCATCGACGAACTCCGCGGTTTGGTGGAGTTAGTCTCGTGTGAAAAGTGTGACGTGCTCGCTGCGACGAAAAACAATCATAGTGTCATTAACCGCGGAGTGCAACACCACCGGGCTGTTGAAATGTGCGTAACCGAGAGGGGGTTATTTGGCACAACTTTTGCGTGTGGAGCAACGCGAAGCGTGCGTTTTTGTTTTGGTTGGTTCAAAGAACCATCCGTTTGATAGGCTTTCGGCACCCAGAATTAAGGAATGCGTGATGCGAACGGTTCGTTTAAGTTTGCTCCACCGCGAGGTGTCCTTTTGCAACATAAGCAACAGCAACAACAAAAACGTGTTAATTAATTGAAACCGGGAACTTTACCGCAAAGCTGCTATTTCACCACACTTTAGCATCACCTTCGGATGACAGTTAGAATGGCCCAGACGACGGAAAGTGTGAGAAAATACTGCAAAAAAAAACACACTGCAACAAATTTGGATCGCTTGTTAGGTTGTTTGCTCGCTTGATTGATTGCGTTCCCTTTTTTCGCCTCTCTCTTTCTGTTGCAAAAGTTTTCTATCGATAAGCCCCTTTTTATCGCGGAACTCAATTGTTCGCAGCTCTAGTGTTGTTGCATTTTTTTTTTATCAGGAAGAGCTTTTCGTCCGTCAATTTATAACCTTTTTTTTTGGTTACCGTTTTGGGTTGTTTGTACTACAAATTTCAATCAAAGTTTTGCGACGTTGTGTATTAAAAGTAATTAAATCGTTGTATTGCGAAGCTAATTACAATGGGCGTTTCATAGGGTTTTGATTAAAAATTCTTGTTTTGCATTCTCTGTGGTCACCGATTTTACAGAAACTGTTCCATAATCGGTTTGTCGTTTATGTTAAAAACTTATAGTAAAAAGAAGGTGAACTGTAGTTTATAATCGGTATTTTACAATATTATGCAAATATGCAAAATATTGAACACCATTCCCATTCGCGACTGATTTATAAATTTAACAGTTGTATTAAGATGAATGTAAACTAAAAACGTAAATTTTAACGCTCACTTTCAGTCAGCCATGATGTTTTAAGAAAAAGCCAAATTTTATTTGTATAATACAGTATACATAATATGCATAAACACATGGAGCATTAAGTGCCAAATGACAGTTTTTCTAACATACACGATTGCCTCTGAAAGTTAAATTGACTGATGAACGGAGAATAACGCTAAATGAAGTTGTGTGCATAACATAACCTCAACACACTCAAAGAATGGAATTCTCAATTTGCTTATGTTCAATTTTCGATACGTTGGTTGGTGTTTTGTTAAATATGAACGAAAATCTAGAACCTGCAGGTTCACTTCCATCGCTAAATGGGCCACCAAGTGTAAAATCATTCATCCGACCGAAACCGCAACCAGCAGAACGCATTTCAACATCAGGCACTAACCACCAGCACGCACATTAGCATTAGCAGCAGGAATATAATTCCGGAAGATTTAACGAGCCCTCCTTACTGCCGTCCCGGCATTTGCTTCGCAGGAATCCCGAAGAGGACATCGAGATGCTGTCGAGAGTAATTAGTTTTGATGAGGTTGTTAAAACATCAATCGAAACGTTCCGCAACACGTTCGGGACCGAACCCGACCTGGCCGCCTGTGCTCCCGGTCGGGTCAACCTGATCGGCGAGCACGTCGACTACAACGATGGGTTCGTCCTGCCGATGGTAAGTGTGCGCGCGCGTGTGTGTGTATGTGTCGTTGTCGGTGCACGCCAGGCTCGTGTTTTAGAAAAGGATTTGTTTTCGAAATCACCTCCATCCGACCCGGACCGAGATGGGGGAGTGTCGTGGCTTGTAAAACATTAGAAAACCCCATGTTCTCTGGGTGGGTTGGTGTGGATGTGGAGCACGTGGCCCGGTTCGTCCTGTTCCACGTGTCAAAATGTGCGTTTTTTTTTGGCTTGGAAACACGGTGACGAGTTTGATGTTGCACCGAGTGCAACAGGACGCTGTCCGGGTCAGTGCTTACGATTGGCGCGGATGGCCCAGGATGGGTGGTCGGACGACACGAGCGGTCCCGTTCCGCTGAGGGCATCCCTTAGATTGGTTTTTGCGGTGCAATTATTTGCGCTGGGAATACGAGCCGTGTGGGGCTTGTGTCTGATTATACGCAAACTGGTACCAATCAGCTCGGCGAAAGCAATTTACGGGCGTAGAATAGTGAAACGGCTCGACTTGTATCGAAAAGCCAGAGCTATCACATGAGACATTTGTGTAATACACTTCCAAATGTTTCTAAGTTTTAACGAAACACAACAATTATCAAGTAAATGTAGTTCGACAATGACTTATTTGGAATGGGTCTTTGTATAATTTCAACATTTTCAAAATTATGATTCAAGAGCTACTGTCCCTATGTAGCAGGAAGTGGAATTCGAGTTTCAACATTTGTTACTCATAGTTTTTAAGGTTTAAATTTTTTAAAATAATTATTGAACCAGAATAGCTAGCGCCCAATTGGTGCATGTTTCAGCCAAAAGGGTCAACAATTGCCAAAAATAGCCTTTTAGGTGTCAATAGACATCAAATATGCAAATTAGCAGTGTTCGATTCATTTGACCGAGAACGTTAGCTTCTTTTTAGAATGAAACTTTTTCGAGGAGCACTTAGCCTCAACTGCAAGTGCTTTACGAAAGACAAAAACAATTGCCTTAATATGTTCCAAGATCTATTAATCTATTAAGCAATCAGCTCAGCAAAACGCGTTATTGATGCATTAAAAGCGGTTCATTCGTTTAACCCTGTCGGTTGAGTGCACAAGCGTGTGAAAGCGTTTTTCAGTGAAGTTATATTCTTTCGGCCTGATGAAGCCAATTCACAACTTCACAATTATGCATCATACAACACATGAGTGTTTTATCGATGCTTCATCAACGATTCTCTCGTTCGTTTAGCTAATATTTATGTTTGAATTATTGCATTTTAATTAAATTTGATATATATTATGTGGTGTACTTCGTAAGATTACAAGTCAAACAATCGGTTCAGTAAATGTTCTATTTAATAGAACATTCTAGCCGATGAATTAATTGTGGTGTGTGAGTTGAATTGTGGTTACATTCACCATTTTCCGTACTGCCGATGGCACCTACATCACGCGAAGCCTGCTAAATAAACCGATAATCAAATATTTATCGACTCAGTTCAATCAGCACGCTATTTGCTCTCGCACTTCCTTTATTAGCCGCCGATCGATCCCGGGGCTCATCCCGGTCCGGCCGGCCGGCTCGAAAGGCAATTAATTTTCCAACGCTACACTCCGGCGCGGTATTATCGATGACATATCGGTACGCGGAGAGTGCAAATTATGTCAACAATGCGAGAACAATCGGGAACACTTTACCTGCGCGAATCTCACCAGAGCCCGCGGGCAGGCAAACAACAGCAGCAGTAGCGAAAAAAAAAACACACACACCCCAGCAAAAGAAGCGAATGGAAATTGAATAGACAACGGTAATAAAACATTTTCAGCCGCGGGGAGCCTCATCAAGCCGCGGTGTAAACGCGAACCCACGGCCCTCCGTGCCGGGAACACGCCGGAGGGGCTATTAACGGGCCGCTCGCGATCGATTTATCAACCGAATCCAGCACCGGCCGGTCGGTGCTCTTATCAGCGTGTGGAACGCACCACAGGGCGTTCGCGCTGATGAAAGAATAACACTTGTTGGCACTTTTATCACCATGCAGACAGGGCCGGTCGATGATGGCTCCGACAAGTTTACGGACGACTATATATACCTATACCCATATAGATAGACCACCAGGTGAAGTGGGCGAGATTGGGGGTCGTAAAAAATGGCTTCACCAGTGTTTTTTCGCCCCTGCGGGAGCGAGATGGAAAGTGGGACGAAATTAAAACACAAACCTTAACTCGGCTGGGCTTCTCGGAAAAAAGTTCGACAACTGCGGGAAATGGCTTTAATGGACTGCCGGCCTCTGTTGGCACGTACACCGACATACAGTGCTGTTGCGTACTGTTCGGAGAACAATTTGGCTTTGTTATGAACGATTTCCATTCCTGAAAGCCGATTTCATTAGAACCCTACAAGGTGCTGATGAAGCTGTGGTTTAAATTGCTCGGCTACGGCACCATTGGCTATAATCCCAGATCCGGTACATTTAACGTCAACGATAGGTATCATCTACCCGTTCGAAGCATTCGTTACTGGATGTTTCCAGCCGAAGCAAGTGGATCGATCAGCGCTTATCAGCCACTTAACGAACTATCTATGGATCTGGATTTTTGTGTCTGAAGGTATCGGCGAGAAACTTGCATAACCTTCATCTCATTGACAGAGTGGTGCCGGTCAATTGAACAGCAGGATTGATGTTTTAACGAGATAGAGCTGGCTCATGAATGTGAGATTAAAATGTACGTGGTTCAAGTGAGCATCGAATGTTTTGCTTGCAAGTCGTTTTTTGGTTGATCAATCAATAAGAGAGCTGATTTCCCCTTTTGAATCGATAATCGTTTCCAGGGATTACTACTTACAAAGAACTAATTACTACAATGCTATCAGTATTTCTTAAGATGCGATTTGT
Organism: Anopheles dirus; assembly: GCA_000349145.1. NCBI lineage: Eukaryota > Metazoa > Arthropoda > Insecta > Diptera > Culicidae > Anopheles > Anopheles dirus. The sequence continues at coordinate 4,851,925 of KB672868.1, read as the reverse complement.
ACCAGATGCGATTTGTTCAGTAGATATCTAGACTTGAGAAACCAGCATTTTTCCCATACATTCAATGCTTTTTAGATTTGTATTTCCTTTTCAAATAACTGCTCAACTAACTTTTTAGATAAAATCCTACACACAAGTGACATTGACCAGGTTTTTATTGGCCTCTTTTCGTTAATATTGGTTGCGTCAAAACACAGTGTTTGCGTTTTGATGTTGGCTTTTTGTTGCAAATCTTTGCATGGAAACAAATATAAAGAAAGAAAACTACTGTAGTTTTTCTACCGGAAACCACCAGTTTTTTTATGTGCATATATAAGCCCTTTGCATATATAAAGAATTGAATTTCTTTTATGAAATTGCTGCTTTAAATTACCTAAAATTGGTGCCTTATTTAAAATTTTGTGATTGAAAGCGGCTCATTAAAGCGTCAGAACAACAACTATCCCATGCTCTGGAACATAAGCTTCCAAAAGGCATCAAACTACCAAATTTGATCGACATCTCTCGTCTAGTTTTTATTAAAAAAGGACCCTTCATCGTACGAATGCTTACCACCGACCGACCCGTTAGTTTGGGCACGAAAAACGCTTACTAGCGCTTCATAATAAAACCATTTAAATCTTTATGCTGCGAGATAAAACTAAATTCCCTTAAAACGCAGTTATTTAAAAAAAAACGCACCCACACCATCACATCCTTGCCATTCGAATCGCACCATATTTCACGCGCAAAAGTCAGTGCGGGCCGGCTGTCGGCTATCGTGCGCCGGGGCTGCAAGCGACCGAGCTAATTGTTTACTCCCATTAATTTCTTCCCTCCCTATTCCACCGGAACCGGCCCGACAGGCCCTGCAGCTGGGAACGGTGATCGTCGGACGCCGCAACGGAACCGACTCGACCTGCGACGTACTCACCTGCTCGGACGGCATCCAGGAGGGCGCGAAGCGCGCCCAGTTCGACAGCAGCACCATCGCCAAAGGATCACCCAAGTAAGGCCGTCGTCCGCTTGCCTTTCGCCCCGAACCCAAACCCCTTTCACGGCACCCAACCCGGTCCGGCGCTAGTTAATTAATTAGACACCGTTTTGCGAGGATTGCGGCCTCGCGCACGCATAATTTGCATTTGCACACACACGCGGGGGACGCGCCTGGGACGCGTAAACCCGCGGGTGCGGGTTTCCCATGTGGAGCCCATCGCGGCGCGCAGGTGGTTTGCATTCGAATGTGATAGCAAAACAGATACGGCCAATCGATGCACGAGGGTGGGAGGGGTGCGGTTGGGGAGGGACGGGGGGGTGGAGAAGGGCGTAGGCATGCAGGAAACAGGACAAACAGTTGCCGGTACATGAACGGTGCGTGAAATTCCGCACTGCAGCATACGACCGCGATCGCGAACACAATCACCCACAAACCCAAACCCACACACTAGCCGGGGGTGGGCGTGGGAGGCATCTTGTTCGGACGTGCCCAAAACAGAACCGCCCGTTCCGCGGATCTGCGTTCCAATAGTAGCACCAGCACCAGCGGGAGACTGTTGTTCGTGTGTTTTTACACCTCGTGCCGGGTTTTGGGCGAAGCGGCGGGCGCTTTCTATAAGGACACGCGGACGCGCCTAGAAAGCGGAAGCGATAGAGGTCCTGCAGGCCGGTTCGTTTGGCACTGTGGGGATGCTGCCGGTGAAATTAAAAGTCGGGTTGAAAATGTCTTTAAATGCAGCGGGGTTTGTTTCAAATTTATGTTCTAATAGTTTTTTGTGAGCTGAACTCATTTAACACATTATTAAGAGTTGTGTACTTTGTTAGTAAGTGTATAAGTTTCGGGTAGTTCAGTAAAGCAGTGTCACATTAGAACAAATCCTATACTTTTGACTTGAACCGACTGCAAAAAACTGGTTATTAAAGAGGAAAATTATTAAAATAAGTTGATTTTTTTCGAATCTTTCGGATTTTTTTTCAAATTTCTTTTGAATATCTCGGAAAATATCCATGTATGTAACTGCTTCTAAACTTTAAAATCAACGCCTACTTAGTGATCGAGTGGAAGAAGATGAGCAATTTTGGTTTGCTTACAAGCAAAGTTTACAAAATACTCATCAAAATGTTGAAACTTAAAACGTAAACACTCAAGGTAAAGCTCTTTAAACATTCTTCATGCATTGATTGATACATTCTTTTCCGTAAATTAATGCTATCATCTCGGTGTAGTGGAAATGGAAATGTCTTAAACAAAATTGCTTTCATAAAACACTTGCGGAAATTGTGTTCTTCATATCGTGATGTTCATAACACCATGTTTAGAAGTTTATTTTGGAGAACAATAAAAAAAAAAACAAAGTGTATACGATATCTTTCACTAGATCACTAAATGGGCCTTTAGGTAGCTAGTTTCAAAACATTAATGGTAAATATTCAGGATAGAAATATGAATTAATGCATTCGAGAGTAATATGGAAGTATTTTTTTTCGCTTGCATAAAACAAGCACACTGTCTTACTCAATAGTAAGTTAGGTAGCATGTAATGAAATGATTTTTTTTTTACAATGCAGTGAAAGACTGTCCATTGCAAGGTTGGTTCATGTTTTTTGTCAGCTCGTATGAGGACACATGAGCTTTTTAAAATCAATCATCACATTAGCCATGACTTTAGTGGGATGTTTCTTGTTTGGTTGAAAAGCATGCGGGGTGATGAACAAAATGGTGATGAAATGCTGAAAAATTTCAATGCATTTCATGGAATTTGTATTCTTTCTATTCAACTAGCTCTAAAAAGCTTCTTCCATTCCTTGCGAAACCATATGTCCACCATATTCCCACACAGTGACACTCCACGCCGGTGGTGTCCATTTTTCACAACACACGATGCAACATCGTGCCCTCGTCCGCTCCGGCATGTGTGTGTGTGTGTGTGTTTGTGTTTTTTCTCCCTCCTTCCCTCGGATACCCTACCATCAGTTGCACCGCGCACCGTGCGCTCGCAAAGAAAATGGCGCACGTTCATTTTCATATTCATGTATTTAAATTAAATAATACGACATCAAAACTCGCGGAAAATTCGCGCGCATAATGAATGTGCAAACGTGTACATAATTCATGCAAACTTTTGCGCTGCCGCTGTCGGTACTGTTGGTATTACTACTTCTGGGAAGGAGCGCCCGGCTGCAGGATCACCGAAAAACCGTGCGCTTCCGCACCCGGGAACGGAGAACGAAGGGAGGAGCCATACACACACACACATATACGCGCGCGAGAAAACAAAAAAAAAACAGCAAACAAACCGGCAGACTCCTATGTTCGCCGTGGGAACAATTTTCGTTTTTTTTTGTCTCGTTGGTGTTGTTGTTTCTTCTAGCTGTGGGCCGCACGATTCACGTGAAAGCGCAAAACTAATCGGCTCACAACGTGTCCAGCGCGCCAAAATGTCCCGCGTGTGTCCTTAGACATGTCGACGCGCGAGGCGTTAGCTGTGTTGAGGTTTTATTTACGTGCTTCATTTTGGTTCCTGCGTTGCTTAGCCGCGAGGAAAACCAACAGGCTAGAAGAGGGATTTCATTGGTGTGTGTGTGTGTGTGTGTGTGTGTGTGTGTGTGTAGTCGCGTTTTGGTTTTCGTCAGAAAATCCTGGCTCCATACGGGGATTTAGTAAAACGCTTTTCCTCTGCCACACCAGCCACGGAGCAGGGAAAATTGATTAATTTCCCACAAGTTCGTAAACGCCGAAGAAGAACGGAGCGCAAAAAGGAGAGTGAAAAACTGGGGCGGATTTTCCGCTCCCTTCACGCGTGTGTGTTTCATCATGCGAATCTCAACGGGTGGACCGAAAAAAAGGTGGTTGTTGTTCGCCCACCTCGCCCCACCCACACCGGGTTACCGGAAGCGTGGGGGGCCAGGAAATGCATTCCCGCGTTGCATGCGTGCAGTTGGGTGGGCGAAAACTTTGCGAAAACATGTGTCACTCGGTGCCGCTCCTGAGTGCAGGATGATAAAATTTGATTAAGTTCGCTGCTCTCCCTTCTTCCCTTCCTCCCGCTCGGTCACCTCCATCGTGTGTGCGTAATCCGAGATCCGACCAGGCAACAGCTGTCCGGGCCGTGCGTGGGGTTTGCGTATGCGCAGCACCCCGAAACCACCCCAGCGCATCGGATGCGTTCGGATGCGGCACCGTGTGTTGCCAAATTAACCGAGAATTATTTCACCCGGGCCCGGTGGGTCGGAAAACACCCACGCCCCCCCCCCCCCCCCCCTTGGCGCGGTTGGCCTGGGCAAATGGGTGGAAAAATTGTACGCCAACGCGCGCTCGCGACGCAAAAACAAATAAACAAACAAAGAAATAAACGAAATCGCGCTGATGATTTCGTGCGATCATTATCGTCACCATCGTCATCATCGGCCAGTGCACACTCTCATACCGGGTGGATTATGAGCGGTGTATTCTCTCAAGGGACACACCGTCGGCAAGGGTGAGCTTATCTGTGATTAAGCCGTTGATGCATCGCATCGAACGCAGGGCGGATTTGTTGCACCAACGAGGCAAACATTTTAAGCACCACTTCACGCTGCGTTCGCCGTGGAGAGTGCCTGTTAATGGTGAGCGTACTATTGTGTGCGGTGTGTTGCCTTTGGGAAGGGGGAGCAATCCTTTGTGAGATTGATAGTTTGCATACATTCACTGCTTGTAGGAACACAAACAAGCACGAGAAGAAAGAGCCTTTTTAATGAAATGTTTCGCGACAACAATGTTGCAAAATAGTACGTGTATAGTAATACATCATCTAAAGAGAGGTGGATCAAGCGGCACAGAAAGTAAGCGGATGCCCAGGGCTTCGTGAACTCCGGTTAAGACTCCATTAAGGTTCCGATAACGTTCCGGTAAGGATCGGAAAAAGCTCCAATAAGGTTCATTTATGGTTTCATTATGACTCCGTTAATGTTCCTTTATGGCTTCGATAAGGCTCCGCTACGGTTGTGTTAAGACTCCGATAAGGTACCAATAAGGTTCCAGTAAGGATCCGATAAGGCTCCAATAAGCTTCTTTTATGGTTTCGTTATGATTCCTATAAGGCTCCGTTAAAGCTCTGATAAGGTTCCAATAGGGTTCCATTAAAGCTTTGATATGGTTCCATTAAAGATTCGAGAATGTTAGGTTCCGATAAGGTTTCGATAATGTTCCGATAAGGTTCCGATAAGGTTTCGATAATGTTCCGATAAAGTTCTGATAATACTCCGACAAGGTTCCGTTAAGACTTCGATAAGTTTCGCATAACGTTCCATTAAGGCTCTGATAAGGATCCGATAAGGCTCCGATAAGGTCCTAGTTTGGCTTCGATAAGGCTCCGTTTAGATTCCGATAAGGCTCCTTTAAGGTTTCGATAAGCCTCCGATAAGGTTTTGATAAAGTTTTGCAGAGACCGGTTCCGACAAGGTTTCGATAAGCTTCCAATAAAGTTCCGATAAGGTTCCGATCAGGTTCCGTCAAGGTTCTGGAACATTGATCGAAACCCTGAGTGAAAGGCTATTGCGCATTCCGCATTCAGTGTGGCGGTTGCTAGGCAACGATGCTTAGAATTAGAAGAGGGTACTGGGACAATAAGCGGAAATTTGATGCTTTGGAAACACAGCTATAAGCTAAGTAATTTCCGACTTCAACCTGCTAAACTTCCCTGCAAAGTTTCAAAATTGAACGTATCTTTCCACCTTTCCTCTAAACAACTGTTTTGAGATGCTTCAATGTGTGACTTCGAACGTTTGGTTTTTGGCAATGTAGAAACTAATTCAATTGTATTGTGCTTGAGCATCTATATGTAGTTACAACTTAGTTCTTTGTATTTAGATATGACCTGGTCGTATTGGTAAATTATTGTTGCATATATTTTGATAACCTAAACAAAAATAAATTATTAACCAATCATCACATTCGAACTCCTGTTCTACACACTAGAATCAAATTCAAATGCCAAAACAATTGTGGTGCTGTTGTTCGAAATAATTTAGCAAAAACTCAACTAGTAACAGGCTGTTGCGTACCGTAATCCCACATTATCGGCACCAGTCCCCATTCATCACAACCCTGCAAGCTTCCTTCGTCTCCCATTATCCATTTGGGATAGCTTATTGTTTTCACCTTTCCAGTCCGCTCGCTTGCGCGCGCGCCTTTGCGTTCTTCCTCTCCTTATCCACTCACAAATCACTCGGATAGAACTAATTTGCACGGCTCGAGTTAATTGCATTTATAATTAGCAAAGTTCAACCTGTAGCACGCTGTTCACACGTACACATACACACACACATACACGCACGGGCTCACGTTCGTTGGCGCTAACGCTTCAATTTTCACGCCCGACTATGTAATCAGTGCTTCGTCGTCCGATACCGGGCCAGCTTCAGGATCGGCGGGAGGTGGGAAACATTTTTCGTTACCGTAATCATTATAATTGCATCCTGACGCTGCCGCGGTCGCTGTCCATCGGTGATGGAGGCGGCAGTGTGGCAGCTTTATTCGATTGCACCGTTGCAATCTGGCCCGCGATCGGACATGTAACGAACCGGTGCTAGCTGTGTCAGTAGATTTTGCCAGTTTTGATAGCGAGCGCCGGTGCGTAATAAATACGCAAGTGTTTCGGAAGCGCAGCGGTGTTGTCCACGTACGGCGATCATATTTCAAACGCCGGGGGATCAAAGGCAGTGCCGCGCACGGGAGAAAAGGATTCGCGAAAGCTAATTTCCGCACGCGAAAGTAATTTAAATCGAGTTGTTAGATTGAAATGTGATGCCCGCCCGCTCAGCCCAGCGGCTGTTTAGGGTTACGCGGAATGTTGATCAATTCAATTAAACTTTCGACTAAAACGAACCCTCAGGCAACGCGGCTTGCACAAAGAGGGGAACCATTGTTTGGGCATTCGGTTGTTATTTGTTGCCTCGTGGGGAAAATTCATTTAATTTCATTTTTTCCCCCATCATAAGGAGTGTGGGAAATGGCAGAATTGAACTGATTGCAACTCTTTCCAGATGGCTCAACTACGTCAAAGGAGTGATGTTCCACTTCCGCCAGCCGGTGCCGGGCTTCAACGCGGTCATCCACACGAACGTACCGGTCGGCAGTGGGCTCTCCAGCTCGGCTGCCTTGGAGGTAGCCACGCTGACGTTCCTGCAGCAGCTCACGGGAAAAACGATCGGAAGGTGGGGATCGTTTGCGTGGCGTGTGCCTCTAACGAGCGATCGTGAAACGTACATCCTTTTATTCTTTTCAGTGAATCCGAGGCTGCCAAAATGTGTCAACGGGCCGAACATACGTTTGCGAACGTTCCGTGCGGGATCATGGATCAGCTGATAGCGATCGGTGGCCGGGCTGACCATGCGCTGCTTATTGACTGTCGGTGAGTATGAAATGAACATGTACATATAAATGGACCCTACTATTTAGTACTCAAACTTTTCTGTGTGATACAACCATTCATATTGCCTTTTATGCATGCAAATATTCGAGTCGTTCTAGTGCTTGATATTGGTCATGTAAATCTCAACTAGATCCCCGTACGCAGGGCTGACTATCCAGGCTACGAGATAAATCTAAAGTTAATGAGAGCCAGATATTACTTTCCAATACCTACTTGAGCATTATGTGCCCAGTAAGAACATAAGTCATGTAGATTGTGTGATTGTGTGATTGTGTTGAACATTCTGTATTCCCTGGTGCTCTATATTATATATGAAGTATTGAGGCAATCTCCAGTAAGCAGAATAATCGAGCAAGGGCTGGAGCAAGCATGTCAAACATATTTTCATGAGGTTCCCAGACTTCATGAGACCCACTAAACAATAACCCATACTCATAAAGAGCTCTTGTAAATCCCCAACAGTTTGGAGGAAATTGACATAAAATTGAAATGAAGAACTCAACTCCAATACATACAAAACAAATCGAATAGTGCAAGATTTTTTTGAGGAAAATTCGTACACATTTAAGTTTCGCATCAATGGATCAGAGCATTTCACTTGCTCCTAAAGTATTAGTGCTTGAATAGTATGATACCTATTCAGAATCCCTGGTTTCTTGCTCAATAAAGCCCAATAAAGGTGGTAGAAGTCACATAAAGGCATCTTCTACTCGATACCTCTCTGTGACTTTTGTATTTAAAAATGTTTTGTATCTTTGGTGTATCTAAAAAGTTAGTATTATACCTCAGCTACAGCTCTGGCAGCACTGGAGTTTATTTAGTTTTATTTTACGGCTCAATACACAACAGTTGGTATATTTCAATAGTGTTGACGTCTGATCACTTGCATTGACTTAAACCAACACGCTGTGAATAGTAGTAACCCTTGTCATTTTTACTATAGCAATTTCCGGTTGGGATGCTGAGAAGAACGTAATATTTTCAATATATTTTGCTCCAACAACATAGCACAGATTAAGATGAAGTGAAACCAGATTAAGCTGCTGAAAATGTTACCACTGCTAGGATTAAACATGTTGGCATGGATTAAAAATAGCGAAAGCACAAAACTTGATCCCTGCGCTGCTGGTGCGACATGCTATACTTGAGACAGAACACCGGCCGTACTTATCAGGACTTACCCCCTGCTTTTCCGCCACCATTCATTCGAGGCTGGTTCGGATCCCCCCCCCCCCCCATCTGTGCCTGGGAGCACATTTTTCACACTTCTCGCATGTAAAAGTGCAGCAATGTTTCGCAGCCAGTCGCACAAATATTGCGGGTCCATTATCGGAGGATTATTTCGTGCAGCTCGCACGCTACACATGCCCCGGCTGGCAGGCGCACCGGAAGCAGAAGAAGAAGCAGCAGAAGGCCGGCTTATTCCAGTCCGGCTGCGGTCCCGGAATACGGAGCGTTAGCCGACCGTGTGACATTGGCTTATGTTTGCACCGTTCGATCACCGGCCAATACTGCGCGTACGCCCGGTGCAGGCGCCATTTCTTCGCCCGATCCAGCAACACGTGTCGCCGAGAGTTTTGTGATTTTAAAGCATTATATCGTGGGGGAGGGGGAGGGGGGGCGGGATGTGTCACGGCAGGCGCGTGGGGGAGGATTAAAACCCCTTTCGCTACGTTGCTTAACCCGGGATGCTTCGCTGCAGCCGGCCATTTTGAGTCGGTCGAGGATCGGATGCCGGTGTCACTTGACATAATGCTACACACTTAACCGAAATCCGGGGACTTGCGGGGGGAAGGGTGTTGGGGGAAGGAGGGGAGAAAGATATCGAGTGTACGTGTCCTTCGCAACATAATACAGCGGGTGGACAGGTGGACCATGGCGAGCGAGCGAGTGACCGAACCGAAACCCCCACCCCGTCCGGATGCATATCTCTTTAATTAAGGTGCACAAATGAATCCTGACAGCCATCCGTCTCTAATCCCAACGCTGGCCGGTGAGGGGTGGGCCAGTTGGCCCCAGCAGACCCATCCCAGCTCCCGGGTCTCGGCCACAGCACCCGGCAGCCCGGGTTTGATTCCGGCCGGCTAATATATTCGTACGAGCGCTTCCGAGAACTTCCGTCCCGAAAAACGACCCAGCCCAGGCCAGCCCGCGTGTACGTGTCCAATGTTCCGGATGGTTTGCAACCGAGCGTCCCCGGAAATGTGTGTGTACGATGCGTTGTCGGATGTCCACGCTGCTTCCGTAAACTTCCGTTCGCCCTGTCCCCAGTTTGCCGGTCGCCTCGGATCGTCCTCGAAAGGCGAATGCAGAATGCGCCGTTCGGCTCGGTGCGGTGGGATCCGGTACGTCGAGGGCGCCCCGGGTGTGGCCGGGGTTTGGCAATAAACCTGAAATTGAGAGCCCCGGGACCGGGCGTCCGCACTGCTAATCCTTTCTCTATCATCGGTTTCGTAGAGATTCGTTACGCTTTTTCTTATTCATTGGCTCGATCGCAATGATGCACCTTGGTGCGTCCGGGCTTCGGGATTAGACAGGGGGAGCATTTAATTCTTCCTATCAACGTCGTCTTCGGTCGGGACATGCAATGTATACGGACATGGCTGCACGTTGGCAGTTGCGTTGCGTTTGATTAAATTTTTGCCGTAAGCTCGGGTTGGGACAAGAACAGAGTCCCACAAACAACGCCCCTTTCGTAATGCGCATCTAGCTCCAGCGTTTTGCAATAGAGGGCGCCACAGATCAGTGGTAATTTTAAATTTGACAGACGAGTCCAAACGTGTTGCTTGGATCTTCATAGCGTTCTAAGATTAGCAATAAAGATAATAATGGGAACTTTAAAGATAATGTTAAAGTTTACGAGATTTGACCAAAACTCTAAGGTTTTTACAGCTATTAGCTTAGAGAGTATAACGCTTTGGATTGCTACTTTTCAATTGGAGGAATGTCGAGATGTTTCATAAACACTTAAACCTCAAATAAACAGATATAAATAAGGCACAGGAAACTTCCTGGCTAACGCATAGTTGAGGTTGTAGTGCCAAACAAGAAAGAAGAAGAAAAAAGGCTAAAAACATAATTGAAAGCATAGAAGGTAGGTCGAACAGCGAGCGAACTCGTCGTCGAATACATTATTTTCCATACATTATCCTGATTACAATCGTACCGTGCGGTAACAAAACACCACGTGCTCCGTTTCCGAAGGTAGCCAGGGCGTGCGCTCCAAATGACTGCAAACTTTTCATTCCATTCCCAGCGCTCACTCCACTCGCATGTACGCTTCTGTACAACAGCACAGTCACGGTACTCCCGGAAATCCCGTAGCCTTTGTTTACCGAACCCCGTCCAGCTGGTGCCGCTTGTTGGCAGTGGTGGTGGTGGTGGAAAATCCGACATGTCAAGACACAATTTGTCAATTCGGTCTTATCTTTCTTCCGGTACGTCGGATCACGGGCTCCTTCCCCCCGGGGGGGGCTGTAGCAACACCCAGAAGGTGTCGACTTTGGGAGCGGGTACGGTCGTGCCGAGAACGTTTCGAATGACCCCGTCGTTTGCCGAACGATTCAAACAACTGCGGAACCTCGTTGAGCCATTGTGAGCCACGTGTCCCTTGGCGGGGAGAACAGGCAGAAGCATCTGGCGGGCGTGCGGCAGCCCGACGGTGCCGGTGGCTGCAGAAAACCCACACGGCAACCGGACGTACAGGGCGGTACACAGGAAGACATTCATTGCGCTTCGCTGCCACCGCCGGACAGATCGGAAACGGATCAAATGCACCGGAAAACCGCTGCACAACGAAATGCAAATGTACCGTGCAGGGGGCTGGCGTTGCGTGTCGGCGCGTGGGAAGCGGAAATATGAAACATACAATGCCCTCTCCTCGCTTAAGGTGACGTGCGGCAGGCTACTAATCAGTCGCGTGTGGCGTTTCTTGCCGGAATGGATTATTTTGTGCAGGCAGGCACCTTTCACGTGTTCCGTGTTGCTGGTTTTGAAATTACAAGGCTCCAGAAGACGAAGAGCAGAGTGAGTCTGAGTGTGTGCAAATTACAGCCCAAAGGCAGGCAATTCGAGAAGGTTCTTGTCGCAAGTTGCAACGTCAAGCGGTGGATAGTGCCTTCTATTGAAAGCTGAAAAGTGCAGCACAGCCTTGCGTTCACCCACTTAAGGATGGTGACAGATGGTCGCTTCTGAATTCGGTTTGCCGTGTCTGTGCAGGGAATATAAATCAATTCCTGCTGAATGCCGTTGTGTTTGAATTTGGCATCACGGAAATTGAAACTAATTCCGATTTCTGACTCAGCTGTGCTTTCTGGTAGGAACACATATCTATTCAATATCAATTTGTTCTATATTGCGTAATTTTGTTGCGTTATATAGGCGAGAGCTGAGATTACCCATTTGCATTAGTTTTGTTTCTCAGTTAATTGTTTAGTTCTATTTCCATATGGCCTATGAAGCACTTATCTTAATTCTGTGTTCAAGAGGTTCATACTGGGCGACGTAGTGTTTTTTTTTAATAAATAACAAACGCTTGACATCAATTTTTACTTAAAGATTTACAATAATTTTTACCTAACTTCACCATTTTGTCAAGATCAAGTAGCAATCATTAAAAGTTTCATTAAAAGTTACCATTTCCTTAGGAAGGAAATTGAAAAACGAAGTTTTAGGCGACTTTTAACTCGATTTGATTCCAAAGATGGCTGCCATGTATTATACTCACCGACAACCTCCCTTCAAGATTGGAGAAATGTGGCATTTTCGTTAGTCATTAATGAATGCTAATTGTATTCCATGTGTTAGTAGATAATGAAAGTATGAAAAGTGTCTGTTTCTTAGCATACTGAATCTAGTTTCCAATCGATTGTTTTTTATTAACATATTGGCACAATTAGACAAATACCCCTGACAAAAATTAGACTGAAGAAAAGAATTTTCTGCTATCATCTATTGCGTTTAGAAAACTAAACGTCTCGCAACTGAAATCGTGTTGTCCATTTTGTGCATCTTGTCACGAAACGTTTTATGCCCTTTAGGACATAAGTTGCTTTTCATCCCAAAACTTTAATAGAAATTTCATCCCAAAATTTCAATCTTGCCACATGAAACATGTCGAACCTGCACATGCTTCGTATACATCCATATCCCCAAAATCGTCATTGTTCAACGCCGATACTGACTGTCAGCTCGTTTGAGATAAGTTTCAATCAAACAATATTGGTTGAAACATGTTGCTATACATCACACTACTTCTGAAGCGTGCATCTCGCAAGCTAATACCGTGCCTAATACCATGTTGCATTTCGGTCATTCGCCGTCGAAAACACCCTGCTACCAAACGTTCATACCACAAGGTGCATGAGTTGGCTATCTCGGGTATGATTCAGTGCAGTAATGCTTTTAAACTGCGTTCGTACGTTTCATTTCAAACTCCGCTCTATGCCACTTACCGCACGGCCCATTCGCCAAACATGCTCAGTTGCAACAGATTCCCGTTCCGGCAGCATGCTCTCGACTGCTTTGGCTCTTGCGCTGCCTGCGGAGCGAGTTGTAACGCCAAGGTGTTTTAATTCCATCACAGTTTAAGCCCTACCGCAATAAAATAAGCATACGGAAGGGTTAGTGGGAAATCTAAGGAATCCTCAAGCCGCAAGCCTCGCACGATTAGATTCGGTTGCTCCGGAGGGTGCTACTGTGCCAGCACAGCACGCTGCATCCAAGCGCCTCGATGGGTTACCTAGCAACAATTACTCTACCGAACTCATTCGTACCGCATCGCCTGATGCTGGAGATCAGCTCCATGTGGTACTGAAAACGTTTCGACGACGACGTGCCGAGTGCGGTACCACTTTGGCTCGACGAGCAACCGTATGATAAATTTGTACGTGAATTCTTGCACGCAGAGCAAGTCAGTTCCGCAGGGGATGAAGCACATTGCTGCAACAGGGAACCTATACATTTTTATTGGCAACAAAGTTTGACGATCCAGTCGGAATAAATGGTCGTAAAAATGCAACATTCTTTGATGAAATTGGTTCCGACAAGGAGAGTACGTTCTAGTTCGTTACTTTCTAATTAATTCGGTACTTTGTAAAGGTGGGGGAAGAATAGGTTGATATGTTCCGGCGTTTTTTTTTGAAGAAATATAAGTTCTTTCATTGTGGACCTGTCTCACGCACATTCATCCATCAGCAATTTGGCTACGGAACCGATCCCGTTCGATGCACCCGGTTTGGCGATTCTGATCTGCAATTCGAGCGTGAAGCACGAACTGTCCTCTAGCGAGTATCCGGTAAGGCGGAAGCAGTGCCAGGAGGCACTGGAACTGATGGGCCTGGAGAGCTACCGGGATGCGACGTTGGAGCACCTGAAAGGTAAGTTATACGTTATACGACTTTTTGAGCCCAACTGCTTCAGCCTGTTTAATTGAAATCTCCGCAGTCCTCTGCGATCGTTAAAAACTTAAACATCCAAGTTTTCGCCCGATTTCACGACTTCAACCTCACAAACGTATGGTCTTAATAACCTTTTCGCTTCGTGTAAAATGTACCTCTGCTCTACTACAGCACTCGAGAACGCGAACGAGGTGCTGGTGCGTCGGGCTCGCCACGTCATTACCGAGATCCAGCGTACGAAGGAAGCGGCCGCAGCGCTGAAGGCAAAGGATTTCGTGAAGGTGAGGTACCTGCCATTTACAGTCAGAAGTCAGCATCGGAATAGGCGGCAGAATAGTTGGAGCGAATGGAAATAATTGCATTTGGCGGTTTAAACTAGTTTCCATAATCAATTTGACAGATGGCGCTTCAAAATACTATAATTTTGAAAAGGCACTTGGGGGCAGCAGACGTTTCTTTCAACATTGTTTTGCCAGGTTCAGAGGCACTTGTTACAGAGAAATTCGAATTGAAAACTCACGTTACAGGAAGGTTTTGGTAACTCATTTGGCTGACATTATGTGAACATTTGCAACATCCGGCCTTCTACAACAGCTTCTGGGAATGGTTCTGAGCAAAAGCAATATTAATAGTCAGTAAAGCGCTAATGATCCTTCAGGAGTAATTGAAAATATAACTTTAAACCACCAACATCGAGCACGGTAACGAGCGGGTCCAATCGGTTCACGGCGTTTTCAACAAGCTGCGTAGAAACTGAGATTTGTAACAGGATGGCAGAGCGTTGAAGAGCAGGATCGATTGGAGAAGCCATCCGCCTACTCCGTCTCACATTATGGCGTCTAGCGGTGGTGCGTTGCTATGGCAATCGGATGAAGATGACGTTCGTATCTGTGGAAGAGTGAGAAAGACAAAGCAATTCTCGCCACAGCGCTGTGTCATCTTCAGCGCATCATCATTGCAACGTAAGATCGCTTGCGCGAGAGTGAAATAGAGAGAGAGAGAGAGGGAGAGAGAGAGAGAGAGAGAGCGCAACCAGCGTTTCCGCTGATCCGTGGCTGCCAGTTTGTCAACGACAAGCCTCCTCGGCGCTCTGCAACCCTGGTCCGAAACTCTGTTTTCTGCACTCCCATCGTTCGCGGTCCAATCCGATCTGGTCCGATCCGGCGAACCGGCTCAACGCAACACGATTTTGATTTCCACCTCTCTTTCTCTCGCCATCAGATGGGCACACTGATGAAGGAATCGCACAAATCGCTCAGCGAAGACTTCGACGTGTCCTGCCACGAGCTGGACCTGCTGGTCGAGGCGACGGTGAGCGCACGGGGCGTGCTCGGGTCGCGCATGACCGGCGGCGGATTTGGCGGCTGTACGGTGACGCTGCTGGAGCGTGCGGCCCTCGCCGACGTGGTGAAGGAGATGGACACGATCTACTCGCGCAAAACGGGTGGCAAGTTTCGGGCGCGGTTCTATCTGGCGCAGCCGGGCGTCGGTGCACGATCGCTGGACTTGAGCGAATACCGGCGTTAGTTAGGCAGCAGATTGAGGCAGATTTTCGAAGCACATTCCAAACTTTCCCATTAGAATAGCGAAATAAAATGAAGAAAAAGGATCGATTAGTGTAGTAATTTGGATTTTTTTTTATTTTGCAGATAAATAAATTGTTATTAATCGTAAAATTCACACTCGTCGTCGGTTTAGTCATTCAAGGGTTAATCCGTTCACGCTTGGTTCAGCTGCTCCGTAGGAGAGAAAGAGCCAACCATATGTTCTGCTCGGAGCTCCGCCATCGCTAGAGCAGCACGCCGTTCAAGATGGCCACGACGGGAACACGATCGCACGTGGAGTGAGCGAGACGGCTAGCGATTGCGATGATCGCGTACCAGCAGCCTCCACGGCGTGCTGCGACCCTGTTCATCCACTCTGAGCAGTTTGCGCGGACTTCGTGAACGCGATTCCGAGTCAACAAAATCGATCCGACGCGCTTTCGGGGAGCCTTATTTTTGAACAAAATTGTTTTCTTTCACGTAGCATCTAATCTAAAACAGATTAGGCCGACGTCTTACCGTCATCTTGAATTTCCACCGCTTTCTTTCTCTTCTTAATTCCTCTCACTCCGGTTGGGTTTTGCGTTTTCCGATTTATTCGTCTTTTTATTACAAAAACAAGTTGAACATCGCGCGCAGCGGGTGCGCGGTCTTCAGTGAGAGTGGTTGGTTTTTGTTTCAGTGCAATTGCAACGGCCCCGCTGACGCTTTTCCTGCGCCTGAATGATGGCAGAATTCTGCGAATGACCGCGGGCCAACAACTTTCAACACCACTACCGTGCCATGTGTTTATCGTTTCGATTTACATTTCCGTTTGTTTCATTCGCTTTTCCTCCCGTTTGCATGGTTTATTTTCGCGTTGTTTTCTCCAGTCATTTAGTTGTTTGAACGAGACTTTTTTTTACAATTCTACACTCGCTCCTCTACCGTCGCGGTTAGGTTTTTGTGTTTTCTTTCCATTTTCGCCGTCAGTTCGAACTTGTACTCCCTCGCAACACCTCATGCACTCTTGTCAGTTTTTGATTTTTGTTTGCCACCGAATAGGGTTGTGTGTGTGTGTGTTAACACCCCCACGTGTGAGGGGGGAGTTTGTATGCTTTCCAGGTTTTCTAGGCATTTTCCTCCCATCGTGTTTCATCTTCATTTCCGTCCTTCCGGCGGCCGTCCAGTATTAGAGTTTGTTCTTCGTGGTTTACGTTTATTTACTCGTTAAACTTAGAAAATAATTATATTTACCTAGTATAACACCATATCACCCCTGTTTTCTTTTTGTGTTTTTTCCTCCTATCTCCCTCTTCCTTCCAGCACATCCAGCTTCGGTCGTTCGTCACGTGGGCGAACACGATTTCAGCATCGGTTTGTGTCTCGCGTGTCTTTCTGCTGGCTCCGTCTCCACCGAGTCTCTCTATGCGAGTGTTTTCACTTTCACTTCCCCCGAACGCTGGATTCCCTAGTGGCGCGAAGTGGAAAATATCACCGCTCTCTTGACGCTTATCCGTATAATGGTTTTAATGGTTCTATACACAATGCTCTACGCCCGCTTCGAACAGTCCTTCTGGGTGCTCGTGCTCCTCCTGGCTGGTGGCGTTTAAAAAGAGTTCCGATTCTGCTATCTTCCCGTGCGCGATACCCACCCCACTTTTCAACATGTTTAGCTACCCACGTGTCACGTCTACTCCTGCTCCCACTCACTCCCACTCCGCTGCGGTCAGTTTTGTGTAGGCGTCGTCGTTGCCGGCCATGCAGTGACGGGCAAAAATAAAAAATATGTATAGTTCAATATATATCTATTTTAGTGTAGTGTATATATGTATATATATAATATTCCCTAACGTTGTTTTTTAGCACGTTTCGTCCGCCGTTCTCTTGTTTGTTCTTCTCCCAACCCATTCCGGCGATGTTTAATATCCTCGAGGATTCGGACGCTCTCGCGACTTCCTGGTTCGTGGTTTCATTTTGAAGGGATTTTTGATTTCGGTTTCTCGCACCTAAACGACGCTTCCATACATATTCACAAACATGCACACGCACACACACACACACACGCACGCTTGCACACAATGTTAACCGTTAATCACGAAAACGCATACACACCGCTGCGCAAGCATGCACGATCAGCTAGGCAATGATTATAAGAGGGGTGGCTGATATGCAAAAACCAAAGCGTAAGTGCGCTAAAACGTTTAAAGCGAAGATGGTGAATAAATAAGATCGAAGTGGAAAGGTAATAACATAAAAGGATGCTCAAAAATGGAAGTAATAGACTTCAAAAGAGAATCAAAATGAAAGAACAACATGGTAAGAGGGGAAAAGTGGTACACAGATGAGTAAAAACAGCCAAGCAGCAACAGTTGCTGCGCAGTTTCTAACCTAAAACCGAACAAAATGCAAAATACAAAACAAAACGCCCGATCTCGCGCCAATTATAGCAACCAGTACCGGCAGCAGCACGGAGGCTTCAAACGAAACGAGCACAAAACAATGAAGAACCGAGCGTTAAAAAGATTTATTTCAACCGCCGTTCGCATCTATGGCGCCCATTTTGAAACGAGCTAATGATGAACGAGTTGCTGTCACGAGAGAGTTGTGTTGCCTAGCAACCAAAACCTCCCGCCAATCTGACACCGGTCGCAGGTGTTGGGGTTTTGAGGCGATTTTTCGCTTGATTAAATGTCCGTTTTCGTTGCCCTCGCCGCATAAATGATGACACACATACCTGGCAAACAAACACACGCACACGCACGCACGTACACAAACACAGCTAGCATTCGTACATTCACAGGCACCCGATACACACACACCCTCCTTCGCACTCTCTCTCTCTCTCTCTGGCTCGATGATGATGAGGAAACAACGTTCATCCGCGGCTGCTAAATCCGTCCATTCCTGCGGGTGGCGCCTAGGTCCGCGTGGTGGTCGCGTACCGGCCGCCCGACCGCTTCCCTCGCCCGGTCGCGCTCGGTACCGTCATTTTCGCGGTTGACCTCCGGCTATCAAAACGCCCACCGGTTGCCTCCTGCTCGTCCTCCTCCTCAACCTCCGATTGCCGGCCGGATGCGGCGGAACCACCGTAATCGTCCCCGTCGTCGTCGTCGTCGTCGTCGTCGTCCTCTTCGTCGTCCTCGGTGGCATTATTTACAATTGGTTCCAGTAAATCATCGCCATCGGCCGGTATCGATATCCGGGTGGTTCGGCCCGACGGTGGTTTCTTGCCTAATTTATTATACTTAATTCCAGTGTACATCGTTTGGCTACGCTTCTGCGCTCGCGGACACGGCCGGTGGTGGTGGTGGTTAGTGCAGGTTTCACGTCGATCGATTATGGATGAACGGATGGAAGAAAAGGTAGAAGAACAAAAAGAAAGCGGACAGAAATATTAGTATTATTCTCAGCGGCAGTATCATCGATAGGAAGAGTGCACAAAACAGGTATAAGCAGGTCTAAATGTGAGTGAAAATTCGTGAGAGAACAGTTCAGTTTGGGAGGCGACAGTATAGCGTCGGAGATGCTTTTTGTCTTTCGGTGGCTGTTGGTATTTTATGGCATTTTCAAATCCGAAAGCGATCGAGGGTGAGTGGATTGCAAAAAATCGTTGAAATTAGTAACCATTAACGGGCATAAATATTTCGTTTTCTGCGATCAACGTGTATTTATCCACGATTATGGTGTGCTGAGAGTATAGTATACTTTTGTAGTAACAAAGCGCAATTCACCAATATGGCGCCCATCGGTTTAACGATGTTTTAAAAGGGCCATCCATTGTTTTGTTTGAGGAAGGAGTTTAGTTCACCTAATCATTTCGCAGGAACGAAAAACGAAGAACACAGCGCCGCTGTAAAGATGTGGGATAAACAAAGGTAAGGGGAAAGTAATGAAAATATAAGGTTCACGTCTGATTAATTACATTCAGTCTCTCTGAGTTCTGAGAGTGTTAACACATAATTTGATTAAAATAATTGATTGCGGATTAAAATATCAGCAAATGATTAGCAATAGTTATTACAAATGATCATCACAAGCTTATTAAGTTGGATTTTCAATAGTTCTAAAGACAGTTTAGGTTTAATTTATAAGAAATAGCAAAGAGAGTTAAAGAATATGATAAAAAACAAAAACGGAGATGTCTTTATATTACAATGCTCAACTTTTCCGTTATATTCTTATTGCAACCCGGTTTTGCGCACTCTCGATTTAGACAACAATTGAATACAAAAGAAATATCCTGACTTTTCGCCACTCATACCATGAAAATGTGGTGAGAAAACGCAAGAAAATATACGCCAAACAATATATTTTGCAAATGTTTAAATAATACACCGTTTTGTGGTCTCGAAAATGTTCGAAATGCTATTACAGCTCGATAATGAGCGGTCAAAACTACGATTTTATTTAAAAATATGTTTAGCACAAAACGCTCTAGTTCTAAAAGAGTTCCAATGAAATCAATCTTTTGGGGATTTAGAGCTATAAAAGAAGGATGTTTCAAACATCGAAGTTGTCAAACATTTAACCATTACTAGTCGAAGAAAGTATAAATGTTCTACAGCTGAAACTACAAACAAATGGTTTAACTAAAATAACGCAAAACAAAACACGTTTGAAACAAAATAACATTTAATAGGATTGGGAAATTTCAAATATTCTTTCGAGATTCCGGGAATCTCACTTCGCATTTTTCAATAATGCCCATTCACCCATTCCGAGCCCGGAGCCCGAGAGCGTTGAAGCTTTAAGCTGCGAATTCCCGCAGGCTGTATCCTGCCCCCCTCCCACTCTCTCTCTCTATCTTCTCCACCACTTTTCCTTTAACTTTTTAAGAAGATTGATTTTTCAATCTACCCCGTGTGGTGCCGTGCGCGGTGAATTGCCGAGGAGGGCCATTGCGTGAAGCAGCATCACAACACGCACCGTTTGCCGGGAAGTGTGTGTGTATGTGTGTGTGTGTGTGTGTGCGTCGAAATTTGATAATTTACTTCGCACCGGGAACAGGATGCGATAAATAAGACTCCGAACATTCGACCGAACGAAGAGAAGAGCCAGTCTGCAAAGAAACGCCGTGCCCGTGCCGTCACCGAGCTAGCCAGAAGGGGTTTCGAGCGTGCTGAAGATCTGAAGGGCCGAGGCCTCTTCTCTTGTCAACATGGTTCGATTAGCTTGGCCGGGTTTGGAAAACAGAAAGACATAACCGAGCGGCGCGGAATGTCGGGACGGGCCGGGCTCATCGTCGAGTAAACAACCGAACGCTGAGCGCCCTTGAACGCGGGCGCCACCGGCGGCCACATGGCGTGGGTAACGCCGGGTAACCGTAACCGGAAGTGACGATGTTGGCTTAGGCGACAAATTGATTTGTGGTTTACGCCGCAAGCGCTCAAGGTGTGTTCGTGGAACGTTGCTTTCTTCCGCGCGCGCTTACGCTTCAAAGCGAGCCACCATCCCTTTAAGGAACCGGGTGGTGGTTTTTCCATTTCCCGCCGCTCCGCTCCGAGTTCGTCGTAAATCAAAGCCCGAAAATTGCGGTTCCAGGGGAGGTGGGCACGCGTACCGCCGGGCGTTCTTGTCGGCGATACGAAGAACTTCGTTTCAAGGGCGTCAATTTGGGCACGCTGGGAGAGCATGAGCAAATCCTTTAACGTGCTTGTCGTGTTCCCCACCGGAAGCCGGTGGGATGCGGCGTGATGAGGGAGGTTCACATCAGATTTAATCATATTTCCGATTAAACAACTCCACCACCGACCGGAGGATAATTGGAAATCCCTTTCCTTCCAGCACGACCTTTGGGCTCCCGCTCTTTGGAATGGGGCGAGGAGCTTTGATATTCGTGAGCGGTGAATCGGTCGCTTTCTTCAAGCCGTCGTTGCGTCTGCTGGTGATTTATCGGCGCGGAGGGAGCGGACAAGATAACATCGCGAAATATTGATGGGCCACCGCACGCGATGCACGTAATCTGGCTGGGACCGAGCCGGCATCCATCGGAAATTGCGAGTAGTGCCAGCCCGTCCAAGACTTCAATCTCGCCCCAAAAACCTTCTCAACCGATACCCGATCTTAACGTTTCTGCTGTGGGCGTAAGCGTGTACGTATGTCAAACTGACGTGTGCATGTTCGAGATGACAGCGAAGGAGCGTCAGCTTCCAAACGGATCCGACGATCCGGCGTACCTTTCGGTGGGATATAAGACGGTGGGGATTAATTAAAGAATATGATTAATAAATAGAGCAAACGGATCCACCGTTACACGCCCCCCTGAGGGGAAGATTCTGATCTGCACCAGCGTTTGAGCTTGGAAGCGCTATTTAATATGATTAATTTTCAAGCCACATTAGTTACGCTCTGGATATGCAATCAGGTGTATGAGAATTGCGAGCAACTTATTCACTGTACGGCAGCTGGTGCAATATGTGATTTACAGTATTGAAGGCTGATTTGAAGATTAAATCTGTGTTCCTCTCCCATTTGGGAGTATAAAGAGATAAGATCAAGGTTTTCAATAAATCTACGCTATTTCGTCCAGCTGGAAAATGGATATGGGTTTGGAATGATGAGTTGGATGGATCAAACTGTCACACAAACGGAACTCACCTGTAAAACGGTAAATATCACTACAAACAGGGTAACAATTAGCAGACAGCCGGACACGGCGACCACCATCAGTGTCGGCGTGGACGTGCTTGTTAGGAACTGCCGCCAGCCCTGGTGCGACTGGCCGGTGCCGCCCGCACCCTCACCGGGAACGTTGGCGGCGCTGCTCTCCTCGCCGAACTGCAGCAGCTGTTGTTCGGCCCCGATACGCCGCTTGCCGGCCGGCGATGCGTTTATGCAGCCGCCTGCACACAGGCCAGGGCAATGTAAAGAGAGGGAGAGAGAGAGAGAAAAACAAACGGCGAATTATTGAACGGAACTTTGTGGAAATGTTGCAACATATTTTCACTGGGCGCACACACTCTTACCGGTCGCTTTGTCGCAATGGCAGCAGCTCTGATCGTCGGGCGAGGCGTCCGCCGCACAGCAAGGCACACATTGATGGTTGAGTCGGTCGAGGTGCAGCGGGAATGGGCAGGTCAGGCAGGAGAACTGACCGGGGCCGCTACACGTCCGGCACGACTCGTGGCACGTTTTGCATGTCTGCGTCGGCGGATCGTAGTACTGCGAGGCGAGACAGTCGATGCACAGGCCGTTCTGCAGCATGCTGTGGGCGGGACAGGACGTACAGGCGAGCGGACCGGCACCTGACGGGGAGAAAATGGGTAGAGAAAAGCAAGGGAAACGGGAGTATATAGTAATCGGTTATTAGAAATACAAAACACCTCGGTGACTCTGAAACAGGCTCGACAAGTTACGCCACAAAGTATGCAATCCGCAAGGTAAGCTACTGCTCGCAAATCGTTACATTGTCGTTTATAAACTTAGAAAGGAATGCGTGTGTGACTTAATAAGGATTTTGTCAATCTAGTTTAACTAGGAATGTAGAGAAATATTCGTTCCAACAGATTGAAAAACGCAGCTCAAACGTTGATGTGTTGCAGAAAGATTGCATACTTTCAGGCGACTTTTACTTTATCAGTCATAAAGAATGCTGTGCGCATGAACAACGCTTTCATAACCGAATGTTATCGTATTATCAGCCCTACTTTTGGAAGAAGACCTCCAAATAATATCTTCTTCAAGAATGTCGGTGCCAGAATGAGCATACGTACCGTTGCAAGTCTTGCAGTAGTGATGGCACCGTTGGCAGCCGAACTTCGTCTTGAAGAAACCCTCCGGGCACTCGGGGAAGCATTCACCGCCGGCCAGCTGCCAACCCTCCGGGCACTGGACGCACTGGTTCCGGCGCGGACCGCTGCACGTGTGGCAGCTCAGATAGCACTTTGCGCACGTTCCACGATCGCTGTAGTACCTGTAGCGATAGAGAGCGAGATAGAAACTCCACCTGTCAGCGCCTGCTTCGCAATGGGGCGACGAAAAATGCAATCTCATTTGACTTACCCATCGGCACAGGTCGTGCGGCACTCGCCACTCTGCAGCTGCAGTCCCTTCATGCAAGAGGTACAGTTCATGCGCGACACACACTGGGTGCAGGTGTGCAGACACTTGGCGCACACGCCCACCTCCATGTAGTAGCCCTCGTCGCACACGTTCACGCAGCGCTGACCCTGCAGCAGCAGGCTCGAGGCGCACGTTAGACACTCGTTCTCCGTCGGTCCGGTGCAGGTTTCGCACGTCGAGTGGCACGGATGGCAATGGCCGTTCTCGAAGTACTCCGCTGCAAATGGGGAGGGGAAAGGAATGCAACATAATGTTCGGTTAATCATATTTGCTTTTCATAACAGATGTTTTTTGTTGTTGCTACCGTCATATGATTCCCGTTTTTTTTGTAAATTAATAACATTTTGAAACAGTTATGTGCGCTTGAACAACAGCTATCGCAATATGCTCACGAAGGTTTTATCACTTTTTCAATTTCAATATTGCAACAATAAACATTGTTAAGAAAAAAAAAACAGTGATACAAGTACCATTGTGCTACAGCCAATACCCCAAACTGACCTCATTAAAACTGATCAATCAACAGCATTTGCACGATTTATTCGCCTTTCTGTTTGCTTCCAACGGTGGTTTCATGTATAAGTATCTTCCACTCCGGGCCTCATGCCAAACTCTGCGTGGTTTACAACCAATTGCAACGCATTACCGCAACCAAATCAAGCGCAAAATGTTGGCCTGAAATCGGGCCAATTTTCGGATGAATCAATCCGAATTAATGTCCGTACCGAAAGGCAGCTGTGATTGATATGTTATGATGTTAATCATCACACAAGAGTGCCGTGTGGTAGCGAGGATAGCAAGATGCAGCGAACTTTCTACCCACTTCATGGCTCACTGCAATTCGTGTAATAAAGCCAATCCTGAATTAACGGGCGCGCTCGGTACAGGAATAACTGCGTATGTATCCCATCACGATTTCGTTCGTGGTGGTGAAAAAAGGACTCACTCGGAACACGCCACCCGGAGCCACTGCGTCCCATTCACCGACACAAGCTCATCATCGTGGTGCTTTCACATCGAGAATGACAGTATTCGTTCTCCGTTCCGTGAGCTTTCTTTTTTTTTTCGCTTTCACATTTTCCAAAGCACGGTTCCGCAACCCGTTTGCAGCGCGTTTCCAGTTCCGTGGGTCGAATATGGTGCAATCGTACCGGTTTAGGATCGTTCTGCCGGGTCCAGCCAGTCAACCAGCGTGACGGCGGAAAACGCATCACTGCACACGCGAGTTGCCCCCGGCGACGATATTGAAGCGCGCTTAACTAGCGCACTAAATTTACACTCGGACGCTTCAATCGAAGCACGGTTCGCCGGTGGCCAGTGATGGATGCGGGCTACACTGAACGAACGAACGCTATAGTTGTCGCTGTTTGTCCGTTATGGCGGTATGAAAATGGGACCCGAGCTCAGCTCATTATGGAGACGCCTGGTGGCGTGTACGAGCGAGGCGGTTGTTACGCTGTGAGCGCTGCATTCGCAGTGATGTAAGGAAGTGGAAGTGTATTAAAACCATATATAAGAATGCAAAGAACCAGGAGTAGGGTAATAAGAGAACTGGTTTGATAATACGAGCTAGGAATAGCGAATGATACACTATTTGAACGATTGTGGTATTAACAAGCGAAAAAAAATGGGATTTAAATGTAAATCGTTTACATTAAAAAACGATTTTGAGATCTAATAAAACTTCGAAAAGTAATGGAAACTCCCACAGTAATATAATAAAAATAAATATTCAACCTTTTTAGTCATGAATAAAAAATAAAATAAAATTGGACAGCAACATTACGATTAACATTCAGAGTTGCTTCAGAGCATGTGACCTTCCAATAAGCTTCCACTTCATCAAACCCTTCTCGACCAATCTGTCATTCCGCACGTCCCTCCATTTTCATAATACAGCTACGAAAAAAAGATTACCAACCATCACGACGGAATGATATCATCACGCCACTAAATGCGCCACGTGCGCTGAGTGAACGTTACACAAACTCTGCCCAAGAAGTGTGCCCCATGCCAAAGTGCAATCGAGCACACGATTGCATTTTCCACCCGAACGGACCACCCGAAGAGGCACTCGTTTGGTTTTATGTACGTTTAAATAAAAAGCGATCACTCTGTCTCTCCCCATTTTCGCACAGGTCAATCGTGTCGCTCTTGCTGGGCGCGAAACGTGCCGTTTTTCTTCTTTCGCATTAGTTAAAATCCATTATCGCCGTTCCATTTGGCAGCCGGGTGCGCCAGGCCGCCGTGTGTCGCAAGGTGCTGAGCTACAAATTGAGCGTCACACTCCGTTTCACACCTGGCCGACGCTGGCGCACGTTGTCCATTGGGCCGGCGGAAGGGATGCACCCCGCGATAGGAAACGACAACAATCAGGGCCACCGATCGGAATCGGAAATCGGTTGGAAGTGCTTTCCAGGGTGGAAAGCACGGTTAAATGGCTGCCCCTCCTTCGATCTTCGGCGATTGCGAAATAATTTGTTTCTCGTCGTTATCGTCGTTCCGCACACTTACACTCGTCACAGTTGTTGTTGCCGTTGGCGATGCACTTGCCCTTCCGGTTCATGGTCCAATGTTCGTGGCACGTCAGGCAGACGGCCCCGTTGCCGCAAGTGGCGCAACCGTGCGGGCAGGCGATGCACTCGTGGCGCTTCTTGTCCCCGTAGTACCCGTTGGGGCAGGCGTTCAGGCAGCGGCCCTCGTGCGCGAACCGGCCCGCCCGGCACAGGATGCACTGGCTCTCGGACGAACCGTTGCAGGTGGCACAGGATGGGTGGCAATCGGCGCAGCTGAAAAAGGGATAAAGAGGACCGTTGATTAAAACAACAACGATAGAAGACGAAACGTCCGGAAAAAACAGCTGTATATCACATTGATCACCTGAACCTCATATATAACTAAACACAAAGGTTAAGGTTCGGTATACGGTGGCCCATTAAGGGCAAATTATAATCACAGATAAATGCTTTTTAATGGTGCGTTACATCATACAGCCCCACGCTTGATGGAGATTATGCTGTGCCGTTGGGTTGGGTAGCGTTGGTCAAATGATTGCCGCACCGGATAGGGTTCTAACTATTTAATTTCCGTCCTTTGTTCTCGGGGGAACTCGTGGAGGCTCTGCGCACCAAAGCGGGCAGCCAGAGTTTTTATTCTACTAACCGGAAATACGAAACAAAACAACCATCGGCCAACGGGGTTTTGACCGTTTGATATTATTTGTAGAGTTGGTGATAAAAAGCCGGCCGGACGGGGGCGGTTCTGGGCGGCAGCGGCAGCACTCAGCGCCGGCAGCTTTTACGATCGCCAGATGTGGCAATAAAATTTAACAACAACGAAACAAAGCACAAGAATTGCACAAGATGGTCTGCTGTGAGCAAACTGTGAAACCAGAGACCGGGGCAGATGCAATATTCGTAATACAACGCACATGTGTGTGTGTGTGTGAGTGTGTGCGAGACAGTTTTGATCGCCTTCTGGCGACTGTAACACCCAAGCCGGTTCGCACCGGCGGAAGCACCGGGCGTAGAATAAAAACCAGTGGGAAGCACTTAAATACAGATAGAATTTTTATGTACACCTCAAGCAGCATAAATTATGCACACACGTGCACACCACCACCGATCTCGCCCAGGCCCGGCAAGCACCGGTATGAGTTATGTCGCTCGGTGAGCAGGCGGCACCTGAAATTGACTTTTCACCACGCTAGACCACACAAACACACACACACACACATGCGCTCGCAGGATCATGTGGTGAAAAGTGGTGCACTGTCACCGGCACGGGTAATGCAGGACACTGTCTTGGCAAAAGTTGTCCAGGTCTCTCCCCCCTCCCCCACGGTAAGGAAAGGATGTGAGACAATACCCGTGGTATGCATGTGTGTGTCTGTCCTAGAGCCTTCCGGTTCGTTCAACAAGCGCACACCACAGCGCACGTAATTGCCACTTTTGCACCTTTTGCGCGACTTTCGCTTCCTGTCTCACGCTCCCGGACACATTCGGAACGCGCCGTGTGTCGTATGATAATGAAATAAGGCAAAATATGAGTCCTCTTTCGTAAAGGGGAACATGTCGCACGGTATTTCGTCCCCCGTTCGCCGGCTACACAACCGGAAGGAGACGAGGCCAACCAAGCACCGCCTGGCTGTCAGGTCGTCCGACGTCTGAAGATGGGCTAGAGCAGCCCCCCCCCCCCCCCCAGGACGGGTGGGGCTGCATCGCGCACAGCAAATTGCGATAAATAATCGTAAAAAAATATGAAGTGACAGATAATATTTGCTGCCGTACCGTACCACTGTTGCTGCCTGACGCGGGGCGGCAGCTGACCCCGGGAGCTCTAACACCGAAAAACCTGACGCTTGGAGAGAACGCGCCACCCCTGCGGAAGTAGCGTGTGCGAGCATGTGTGAGAGCGAGCGCGCGCGCGCGCGCGCAAGACGGCATGAAATTTTATTTTCAATTTTTATGACCCCGTGACGGTGGTGGTGGCTGAGGACACACGTCCATTAGAGCCCCCACGGTGTCCTAGGGTGCCCTCCGGCCGGGCCGTCATCTTCCGGCCCGGGTGCACCAGCAGCAGGCAAACAAAGTGGTCGCGTTTCTGTTTTTTTTCGCGAGCCCGCCAACATTAGCGCCAGCTGGCACAGGACTTCCTCGCACAGAGCGGAGAGTGGCGAGGGCGGTGAAGGGGGTAGGCGATGAGGGGAGGGAGATTTTAACGAGCGATAGCATAATGCGCCCGAAACACCGGAGCCGGATGCTAGCACTGTGCATCCCCTTCCTCGGAGACAAGATGAAGAAGATGCCGGTGGGTTTCTAGGGGAAAAAAAGTCGTTGGACATCGTTGAAAACGGTACCTCGCACCGGGGCGGGAGTTGAATAATGTTGTTACTGCCGGCGCAGTTCCGGCGCAATGTTCCGGGCGTGGATGCTTTTTAACGCGCTCGACAGTGCATTACATCAACCGCACGGGATACGGTTGTTCGTGCTGGTGCACTTTTTTAATATGCGATCCGTTCCGAAGCTCACAGAACTATGTTATTGTGTGTTGAAATCGGTTGGAAAGAATGGTTTGGGGTAGCCCTTAACAGGGCATCAAATATGGCGTCAATGAGATACCAATCAGACCAGCTGGTTTGAACGTTGCACTTCTTATGGACAAGCTCGTTTTACATAGACTATGACCATTAATCTAAAGCTCATAGATCTTTGATTGATCGAAAATTGGGTTCTGATACGAGAAGTAGCTATACCGATTTGTGCCGGAAGCGGTAATTTTGGCTGCGAATTTTCAGCATTTATTCGGCAGCAAATTTATAATGTTTTAGAATCGTTAACCGGAGTTTAACGAGATTTAATAAACGTATAAACTATCTGAAAATTTTCTTGTTTATTTTCCACATTGATCCCACTTAAAAAGTACGTTCCTACAGCCTACCGTATTCATCAAGTAAGCACGAGCTAATGCTGGTTTTTCGACTTGTATTTAAAAATGTATTGCTGCTTCTGGCTAAGCATCGAAATGAACTATAATAATACTAAACATCTGTTGTGAATAACGGCGCGTCTAGACGACCACTTTGGTGCTCGCGCCGCGAGCCGCGAGCTACGATTTTGTACTAAAACAGCTGTCATTTAACACGGTTTTAGTACAATTTCTCGCGGCTAGCTGTCAAACCCAGCAAGTCGCGGAGTTGTAAATTTACACAACGGCGCGAGCAGAGCGAAGCGCGAGCCGTCATCCTAGTTGTGAAATTGAATATATTTTCAACTTAAACTAACATAATTGACTGTGCAAATATATGCAGCTTTGTTTTAAGTTCAGGTAACAATATTAACTGGATTTAACACAAAAAACTTAGTTAAAACGTCCTACTTTGATGGCTCGCGCAAGAAATGTGCGACAATCGGTTTCTAGATGACCACCTAAAAATGGCCGCGACAATCCGGAAAACCACGTCAGTTTGACAGCTGTTTTAGTACAAATTCAAAGCTTGCGGCTCGCGGCGCGAGCTCTATAGTGGTCGTCTAGATCCGCCGTAAAACCCGGAATTTTAAACTGTTTGTAGGTCTGTAAACTACGGCCACATAATTCGTCTTTATTCCTCGGGTTTGATTTGGGAAGAGAGTAAAGGCGCGTCCTTTGCTCCTATTTACAAGCTCTTTTCGAGTCACGATTTTGTTCTAAAACAGCTGTCAAACTGACATGGTTTTCCGGATTGTCGCGGCAATTTTCAGCTGGTCGTCTAGGTACCGAATTTTGCACATTTCTAGCGCGTGCTATCAAAGTGGCATGACCTCCGCATGATCTACGTTTTTGTTAAACACCCTGTTAATATTTTTATCTGAACTTTTAGCAAAGCTGCAAATAGTTGCACAGTAAACTATTTCAGTTTAAGTTGTAAACATATGCAATTTCACAACTAGGATGACAGCTCGCGCTGGTGGGTTTGACAGTACCTCGCGAGCAATTGTACTAAAACCATGTGAGTTTTACAGATGTTTTAGTACAAAATCGTGGTTCGCGGCTCGCATTCGCGAGCACCATAGTGGTCGTGTAGACGCGCCGTTACGCATTTCGCAACATTCCCCACCAGTGTAACGCCTCTAGGTATTTCACTCCTATACCTAACGCAGTTCGCAACATATCAATTATTTTTTATTTCAGAATATTATACATTTTTTAAAATTATAACTAATTTCATATTTACTCGGAGCATTAATTACTTATTGAACCTTCATTAACATTCATTCATTAAAGTTATTGGTACAAACAATTACTTTTTCCAAGGACATGGAGGTCGGGAAAATGAAATAAAGGCAAAAAAGCTTAGCTTTTAAAGTTGAGATATAAAGAAAAGCCTTTGTTCGCATTTATTTTTTCTCCTTTTGGTTTAGGAGATATAAGATATAGGCCTTTTTCGATGGAAAAGAGACAAGTTCAACTAATACCCCTTATACTATGCTAGCTCAACCTAGCATCATACTTAATTCATATCTTTAACTTCTTATCTGGCCCGCTCACGGTTGTCATATCTTTAAAAAGCCCCTTTTAATACGATCCTTCAGCATTTCTCCCAAGCTTGCCGGATCGACTCGTATTCACATTCATTGCCGAAGACAAACAAATCTGCAATTCTGGCAAAACAGTTTGCCCTTTGTCAAACATTTCATCGTAGCTCCGTTGGAAATTAATTTAATGATCACATTCAGCTTAAGCAAACCGACGTCTCCCCATTCATAGTTTCACCGTTTCCATCCGTTCCGATGATCCGGCGGAGCACAAGCAGCGCATTGTTAAACTACAAACAGTGAGTCGACGAACGATGCGAAAAACCACGACGACTCAAAACACAAATCATCCAACCATATTTTCATTCAGCTTCGTTTGCTGTGGGGCGGTGTCCTTTCCGCCACACCACCACCACCGCTGCATCGGATTATTCGCTCCATTCACCGATCGAGTGCCATCGTTTGTGCAATTTGCTTCTTTAAAACCTTTCCCCGGCGGTCCGTCCCGTTGCACGCCATTCGGTACGGTTCGTTACACCGTCCACCGACCGAATATCGCACGATATTCTCCTGTTGCCGGGGGAAGCTTTCATCTGTGTGTGTGTGTGTGTGTGTGTGTGTCTTCTGCTAAACTTGTTACTTTTTTGATTTCGAAAAAAGGGCGAAATGCAAAAGAAATCACGCGACATTGCTGGCAGGCGGAGGTTTCGCTGAAATAATATTGTTTCGTGGCTTTTGTTGGAAATCGTTCGCGAGGATTCTTTTATCTGTCTCTCCCGCTGGCTCATGGTGTAAGAAGGGCAAGGATGAAGGGGGAGGACAATGCGAATCCGTCGTCGACAGAAATGTCCTGTTTGTCCGGGACCAAATAAGCGGCGCGGAAAACGGCAAAGGAAAATCTTCCCGCTCCCGCTATTCGAATTCCACTTTTCCGATGACACTCGCGGTGACATTCGCGCGGGGCGTTGGGACCGGCAGCCATTCTGCCAGTAAGTGACCGCAGGAGAACAATGGTCAGCGCAGGACGAAAGGAAGGAGCGGCAGCAGCGGAGAAAATATTCACCACGCAAACAAAATTGGCACAGTGTCAAGCAGTTTGGCATCCGGAGGTTGCGGTAAAGCGTTTGCCTTTATGTATGGATCATCAATGCTCGGGAGAAGAATGTTGCAAGGAACCGATGAAAAGAAAGAAGAGGAAAAAAAAACACACACACACTTCACCAAAAGAAAGTCAACTACTTCCACGCGCTTGGCATGGGCGTAGAGAGCTGTTACTCCACTATCGAAGTGAAAACAAATTTTGTCCAGCGTCTCTTCTCCGTTTTTTTTTTGCTTCTCTCGCCTGCCCCCGGTGGCACCGGGCGTGACAAATACAGAAGCGAATGAAACGGCCACACTGGTGACGGGCAAACTTGCTGCCAAATGCCTGACTTGGCGCCGACAGCGCTCCGCCGGGGCAAATTATGATGGGTTCAATCGAGCACGTAATAATGGAATATCCGAAACGGAAATAATCCGCTACCGCCCGAACGGGAACGCTGGGTCGGCGCGGATGTGGGGCGCTAGAATAAACGAAGTTGAAAATGAAAATCAATAGAATTACGCCAACGGGATCATAATCGAAAATTGGCAGCAAAATGACACACTCTTGCACAGTGGACAAAAGGAAATTCATACCACGCCACGGTGTGTCTCCGGGGAGCGATCGGGCGATCCGGGCTGCACACACATACACACAGCTTCACGTTCCCATCGTTCGCGAAAGGACACGGCGATATTGATGTGCCGGAACAAAAAGCGTAAGCCTTTTTTCGTTTAACTCCCGCTGAAGAAAAACTGCCCACGGAACGAAGCATGCAAATTCGGACGCAGCTGAAAAATTACACAAATTTCCATATCCAGAGGGGGGGGGGGGGGGGGGGGTGCTTAAGGGAAAACACCTTACTCCGAATTTGCGTACTCGCAGGTTGCACGCAACCCGGTGACCGGAACGGCGGGATTACGGTACGGTACGGTAAAACCGGGAGATGGTTATGGAATTTAAATTAATTTTGTGTTGGCGCATACATTTCTTCGCTTCCGTCGATTAGAATTAGGTTTTTTTGTGTGTTTCGTGCTAGCCGCACACCGTCTAGCTAATCAATTATGCCGAGAAGCGATTTTTTGAGTGTTTTTTTTTCTTCTGTGACCTCATCCTTTTTTTGCTTCTGTGTTTTCGCCACTCTCCGCTCCGAAAATCTCATCACAAATGCATTGCGCCAAAATCTGCACCCTGCGTACACACGGCGGGCTAATCCATCATCGCGCGCGCGCGCTGCTCCCACGCAGACGCCAAAAAGGGTCCGCGATAAACTGCGTTGGAACGCAAACACCGACTGACAAGAAGAAGAGTGTAAAACAAAACCAAAAAGAACATCTTCCTAAATTCGTTTCGTTCGCCTCTCCATAAACATTACCCAAAAAAAAAACGATTGAAACAATCGATCCACGGCTTTTCCGTTCTTGCTGGGAAGCCCGACGAGATCGGCTTCACTTCCGGCCCCGTCGGGAGTTCCGCTGCTGGGTGTTAAAATAAAACGGCACACGGCCGTTTATTGTGCAGGCATAAGCGTTATTTTTACAATCGTTCGCTTTAAACCTCCCGATCGGATGGGGGCGGCGTGTGAAATGAGGTGCAAAAATACACATACTCGTTACCGTTACCGACGACACTGTGACAATTCCCACACGCCCCCGTCCCTCCCGAGGAGGCGTGGGTTTCATCACGTCCGTACGCGTTCCGTTCTCGAAACGGAACGATGTAATAAAATTTTATTCATAAAATAACCGAAACATTTTCGCCCACACGCCCCACCCAAACCGAACCACCCGGAATGGGAAATACGGGGGGAACGACGGCAACCGTGACGGTTTGCGAGACAGGTTCCCGGGTGCCCACTTCCGCACGCACGGGCGCTCGGGAAGGGCGACGGCAGCGCGGCAAACGCCTCTCCGTTTCGGGAGTGGGAAATTTCATCAAAAGCAAATTTTCGAATTTCGAAAGCAAACGAAGGACATGTCCCACGGACTCCCGATGCTAATTCGGTGTGAAGGGTGTACGTGTGTGTGTGTGTGTGTAGAAGCAGGAGAACCTTCTACACGGTGGTTATCGCAAACTTTTTTTTCCTTCCACCGCTCGTCGAAGGACGTGAAATGGGCAGCGGACCCCATCCACCGTGGGATGTCTTCAATGGAATATTAAATGATTGCTTATCTTGTTTTCAATTTGCGATTCCCTCCAACGAGATACGATGTCGGTCGGTGGCCACCTACCTCGGTCGGACGCATGCCACACACACGCATACACATCCAGGAGCACTGTGTTCGAGAGGGCGATTGAAATGTAGATCGACGCCTGTCGACGCCGGGCGGAGCGAGTGCTTGGGTGGGTATTTATAGGAATATCTTTGCCCTGTCCACGCCCTGTTCGCTCCGAAGCTTGGACCGGAGCAATGGACAACCTGTTACCGTTTGTTTACACGAAGTTAAACAATGTCCCGTTCGGCCGGTGAAGAAAGTGGGCCAATTCTTTTGTGTCCACAGCAGGAGACCGAGCCGCCATGCCCGGTCGTATTCCAATAGTGGACGGAATCGATTCGACTCTATCGTTGTCGAGAAGTTAAGATACAGGCGCCTCAACGGCAATTGAATACCTGACGACTACTTTGTATTACTAACGAAGCACCCGGCCGGACGGTAAGGGCGGTGGCGATGAATTTGTTGTTCGATGGACTCTGGCCTCCCGTGCCCATCGTTCCGAGCGCCCTTTAGTGGGATTAAGTTGGATCGGATGGCTCTAGGTGGGAAGTGGCAGTGTTCTATCCAGTCGCACCCGGCCCCGCGGTCGGGACGCTTTCATGTGAAGAACGTTTGCACCATTCTCTCACCGCCATAGGGAGAAACTGACCCTTAGGCTTGTGTGCGTGGGTTTATGTGTGGCAATTTTTGTTTACACACCCCGATAAAGACATCTCGCTCCGGTAGTTCGCACTCACAACAGGCTGGCCACCTGGCATGCTGGAGAGTGTGCTGTTGGCCCTGAAATAATATTTCCGTAGCATAGGTTTTGCTCCTTGTCACCAACGTCTCCACAAAGCACAAACTTTTGGACGCTTCTATCTCGGCACGACCTCGGTGGGGTGGGGATGCAGCGTACACATGTTTTTCCCGGACTTTGGCAAAGACTTGAAGATTACACACTTCCGGTGTGCTGGACACACCGCACCCGCAACAAAAAAAAAAACAACACACCCGGCGGCAGGCACATGCGGGTTTTGGCGCTAATATTATCATAGTCACACTGTGTGTGCCGCTTCGTTTCCAGGTTGGACACGTCCACGTCCAGTAGAGTCCGGTCGGAAGAGGCTCGCTCGCTCGAACGCAGTGCGAGTGCGTTTCCTTTCCTGCTTCGCCCACAGCGTTTTTCATCCCGGGTGGGTGAGAGACCGAAAACCGGCGGTAAACCTGCCGCTGTGGATTGTACTTACTTGTAATCCTCCGTCTCGTAGGTGTTCTTCGGGCAGGCGGCGTAGCAGCGGTGCTCATGCATAACTAAATGATGATCACAGCTCGTGCAGTAGTCGGGCCGATCCTGGCAGGAGGCACAGTTCGCCTCGCACGGCACACACGTTCGATTATCGTAGTCTGCGGGGAGTGTTTTTGGAGTGGTGGAGGAAGAAGAAGAGGAAGAAACGGTTAGTTACCAGAAATCATTATCCTCAGCAAAGAGCGCACGCTAAAACCGGGCCGCCCACGTGCAGGCGCACATCGGAAAAAGGGCTAGTTAAAGCAAACAGAATTAAGTTAAAGTAAATGACCCACTGCTCCCCGGATTTGAGTACCGATTTGGCTCGCTGCATGAAAAGCGGACGGTCCGCCAACAAGTTGTGTACGGGAAAATCCATAATACCACACTATGCATGTGTGTGTGTGTGTCGAGCGGGGTGGATGATGTGATTTTCTTGTGAAAACATGCAGATATCAGCATATTCGTGAGTGGGGGAATGCTTCATCTGCAATCCCACCTACCCACACGCCGGAGCGTTTCGGAAAACGCTTGTAACAGAATCAGCGATATCGGCCTCAGCAGAACATTATGTTTGTCCTAAGCCATAATGGGATGCTATTGTAAAAAGAGATCACAGGCCCCCCACATGTACTTTTAATCTGCACAATCAGATTCTTTCGGAAATGGGTTCCTTTGCTCGCCCGGCCGGACCGCCGGATCCCCGAACCGATTACGAAGAGCATAATTGAATTTGAGTTCACCAGCAACGCACACACAGAAACACAACGCTTACGGTTAATGGCGATGCGAAGAGAGGATAGGAAACACAAAGCATCCGCCTCGTTCCCGCCCTTCAGCCCTTCGACGCTCAACAATGAGCAGTTGCCGTTGCCGGCTGATCAAAAGATCAAAGACAACTTTCCAAGGCAGCCCAATTTCCTTCGCTGTCATTATCACACATTTGTCAGGTTGTTGTGTCGAGTTGGCTGCGGGGGTTGCGCTGCTGTCTTCTGCATGCGAATGTCTTGCAGTTTACAACCGCAAATTAACAAACCGACCTCCTCGAAGGTGCACCTCCTCGTGCCATTAGCGCACTGGCAACCAGAGCCGGTGCGCGCCCAAACGCGTGGAATTACTAATAGGCAGTCTGTAATGCTGGCGAGTGTTAGTGGCGGGAGTTCTCGGAATGCTTTAAGCCCGTCCTGAGATGGTGTTCACGGTATTAAATTATACATTTCATAGACTAGCGGTGCTCGAAGCTCGTCTCGAAGCATCTATTCATCATGCTTAATCTCTACGCAACAAGTCAAGAATCGAAAAAGATGCCTCTCCAACACATCTTAAAGACAATGTTTGCCCGATGCCAATTATGCCTGCCGCCCCGGTTGCGCTCCAAGCTAAACGTGTCGTTAAACGTCCGCTGGGTGTTGGGGGATGGATGGGAAAAAGTCACAAACGCCGTTCCACCATCAGGAGCCAATTCCGATCGAGCAAACATTGCGGAGCGCCAACCAAACAGGCCCAGCAGCTAAACACACACTCACGCAGACACAGCACCGGAAACCGAATCCTCACGTGTTCCACGCACCAGAAACGTGGCCTGGGCGGTCGGCATTAAAATTAATAATTATAAATGACAAACAAACATAATTAAAACAAATTACAGCAGTGCTCATCCGAGTGATCATCAGCCGCGTCCTGCTCCACAGCGGTGCACGTTGGGAGTGGAATTACAATTTCACAGCGACAGAGGGTCCCGCAATGCCGACTGCTACCCATCCCATACCAGCGAGGCATGGAAACGGAACACCCGAGGCCACTCGCCATGCCATCGAATCACGTTCCTGGCAGCGATGGTGGTTGGCTGAAAGCATTCTTTCCTCCCCGCTACCAAGCACTGCGTGCCCCGAACGAATGGAATGGAATGAAGCCACGTTCCGGGATTTGCTTCCGCTCCGCACCGAAATCGAAAAGCGAAAGATATTGTGGCACAAAGTACTCGGATTAAATTCATACACCCTCGTCGTACGCTCGCGCGTACGCTCATGCGACCGCGCGGTACCGCTCAACCCCGGGGGCGACAAAATCTGTGTATTCTGTGTTTTATGTTATCACAACGCCCCGCCAGTCGCCCCGATGTGTCTCTGGGGCGCGGCAAATGCTGAACTCGGGCAACCATCCTCCGGGGGTTCGAAGAGCCGGGTGGTATGCGATTGTGTAGCATTGTTTCGCGCGCGGTAGTAGTCGGTGGTGAAGTTAATAATTAAATCCGGTACCCCACGTTCCGGGTAGCGCGACAGCGGGACTTACTTTCGTAGTATCCTTCCGGGCAGACCTGCAGACAGACGGCCAGATCGGTGACGTACAGGTGGGCCGGGGCGCACGTCAGACAGCTGTCCTGGCCGGCGCCGGCACACGTTTCGCACGACTCGTGACACGGCCAGCAGACACCGCCCTGGTTCGGGAAGCTCCTCGGGGGACACCGACTCACGCAGGTGCTGAAACGCGCGGCGAGAAAGCATGGAGATACGGTCACAAAGCTGCCCCGGGCCGGCACGCTCGGCTACGCGAGATTAGAGACTTACTTGTCCAGGCGGTAGTGCTTGCAGGCGACACACTGCGTCGGGCCCTTACCATAGCAACCCTGCTGGTCGCATTCCGGATCGCAGTCGTGCAGCACCACCAGCTTGTTGTTCGAGTCGGCCATTACGTTCTCGCGCTGCGCCGTCGGAATGTTGTGCCCGTTGAGCGTGGCCACCGTCTTGTCGATTCCGCTGCCGGCCGCACTGAACAGATTCGGGTAGTTCATGAAGTTGCTGTACAGATCGGACTGGTAGTAACCGGCGCCGGCCCCACCGAGCGAGCCCGCCTGCTGGTTGATGTCCGTTTCGGTGGGAAAGACGAACGGGTTGAGACCGGAGTAGCCGGCGCCACCGGTGCGCGTCCCCTCCGACTTGAGCCGGATCGGGTTGGTCTGGGTGCCGTAGAAGATGAGCTGCCACTTGGAGAGTATGCCCGGCTGGCTGACGCGCCGCGGCCCTCCGTTCAGGATCTGCAGCGTCCAGCGCCCTTCCGCCCGTTCGCCCCAGAAGTGGACGCTCAGGAACGGCCAGTCGTCGAAGTTCGACTTGGTGATGTCCCGGGGCCGCTCGAACAGGAGCGTGGAGGTCGTACCCATCGGGGAGGTGAGCAGAATGCGCAGGTTGCCGCGCGGGAAGAACCGCAGCGTGATCTTGCACTGGACGTGCTCGAGGAAGCGCACCTCGTTGACCGTGCCGGCGCAGCCGTTCACGTCCATGTGCGTCTGGAGCGTGTAGCCGACGGACACCTCGATCGGACGGTCTTCGTTGATCTCGCGCGACTTGCAGATGTGCTGCGACGGCACGGCGGTCCACTGCTCGGCCAGACTCACCATCGCACCGGCGTCCATCAGGCCGTAGCCGAACTTGTGGCTCACCTTCCGCTTGACGCCGTTCAGAATCCAGCCCGGCTCCTTCTCGAGCGGGTCGGAGCGCGACGTCAGCACGACGAGGTACTGCATGTCGCGCCACGTCAGCGCCGGGTTCGCTTCGAGTGCCAGTGCGGAGATACCGGCGGCTAGGGGTGCCGAGGCCGACGTTCCCGTGTGCTCCACCGTGCAGATCCGATCGGGACGCAGCGACCCGTCCATGTCGACGGTGGCCACACTCTTGTCGTGTCCGGGCGTTCCCGAGCTGTACGTGGTCGCGAGCGTTGACGAGCACTCCTCCAGATACCAGGGCTTATAACTGGAACGGAATAGCGATCGTTGCAACGTTCCGGATCTTGGAAATACGCCCCACCAGCATGGCTACTTACCCGCCCTGAGTGGCACTGGAGATCGAGAGGGTAAAGATGGAGTTGGTGTATCCGTCGCAGTTGCAGCTGTCCGTGTAGCGACCACCGTTGCCGGAGGCCCAGATGAAGATCGAACCCTTGCCCTGCCGTCCGCTGGTGACGCCGAAGATGAAAGCACGCCGCGCCAACGGTCCCGGCCCGTCCACGGTCGAGCCGTCATCCTCCGGGCCCCAGGACGCGCTGTAAATGTCGATATGGTCCGGGTTCAAGCCGAGCGCCTTCGCCTCGACGGCGTCGTTCACCGTACCATCCAGCATGCGCACTCCTGCAGGGAGCAGAATGTGATAAGACGTATTAGTTTCCTGCCAGGGAGGTAGCAACGGTGCCGCTTGAAGCAAATTTCGAAGTAGGAACATAAAGAAATTCCTAGAAGCGTAAAGAATTCCTGCCTCCCTGCCGTAACCGAAGTAGATCATGTTTATCGAACGATCCCAGCAGAAGTCCGCAGCAGCGAACAATGAAGCGATAAAAATAAATGCGCTGCAAGTTATGACGTCTCTGTTGTGCCTCCCATATACGCACCCTCCGGGGGACAAGTGTACACGCCGGAAAAGTGATACGGCTTTTCCACCGAAAGAAGCCGTGCGACCCTCGGGTTTCATATTTTCAGGACGCAAAACAGACGAGCGAAGCAGCAACAACAACAACAACAAAAACCATCCCGCGTAAGAAAGGTGATAAGATGTGGCAGCATGATCTGCCGATGGGGGGAAACCCGATACCGTACACGGAGGCCGCCGTAAGATACCGTGTGCGGCCTATATGCAAAAGTGGTAGTAGCGTCGCTGAAGCGCACAGACCGAGAGGCCAACCTACAACGCCCGGCGGGACGTCGAACAAATTGGAAGAAATATGACGGCGCATCCCCGAGTGTGGGTGAAAATATGCGCCACGCCGAAGAGAAATGTGGTACCATAAAATATGTAATCTTCCCATGATAGGAATGCTGGTTTCGTTTGGGTACGTTTTTTTTTTCTTCTTTTTTAGTCGCTCCTCCCGTGTTGTGTACAGGCTGG
The DNA here is from genome assembly GCA_000349145.1 of Anopheles dirus. Classification (NCBI taxonomy): domain Eukaryota; kingdom Metazoa; phylum Arthropoda; class Insecta; order Diptera; family Culicidae; genus Anopheles; species Anopheles dirus. The sequence goes on along the minus strand of KB672868.1, from coordinate 4,812,101 downwards.
ATGGATTTCGTTTTATGAAATCATCCTTTCTTTTAGCAGGTGTTGATGGATTTCAGCAGATGGTGGAAAATATCAGCAAGCAATAACCAGCAGTAGCGGGAGGTCTGCAAGAGCACCGGCGATGGGGTGTAATATTTTTACACGGGGCTCAAGCTATCACGGGTGGGAACGACGTTTACATGTTCGCTCAAAAAAAACTACATGCAGCTTAAAGCTTGCAGACATGTTGTATAGAACGACAGCCTCTACTGTGCAGTAGTTTGTGTGTTGTCTATGAAGCATTTGTATGAAATTTCCACCAAATTGGGAGAGGAAAAATGTGCAAACCGAATAAAAGTACGCACAAATCCAAGCCCGAAGGGATAAGCTGGCCCACCTCGCCGCATGAAAGATGGAAAAAGAAATCCAATCAAATCCATTTAAAATTGATCAATAGTGATTGATACGGTCGATTTACCGAGAATAATTTGGAACCCCGGCGGGGCGGGGTTCGGTTTCCAGGTCAACGTGGGGTTGTCGCACAGGTATTAGGCACCGATGCCGGACCCATTTGTTCCAGCTGCTTAAGCGTAATCTGATCTTAGTTTGATAAATCGTTCCAACCCGGGCCACCATTTTGCTCCGCAAATTGATAATGGCACGGAATGAGTTTCCCATCTTTATCGTCGCAACACCAGTAAAAAAAAAACGCTCGTACGCGTGCCAGCGTACCGCGCACATTTCATCAAATTTTTATTACAAACGTTTGTGGCATGTCCGGGCGGGTAAATTGTTGTACAAGCACGCCCACCATAAAATGAAGTGCCGGCACCGGCGTGGGGCGGAAAATATTTAATCAAAATGTCTATTAGTGGCGATGTTTTTTCGTTCCGGAATGCGTTCGCCACATATGTGCTGAAATTTCGTCCCGAACAATTGAAGATAAGGCGGGAGAGCATTTCCACGCCCGAAACTCTTTCATCAATGATGGATGAGTGGAGCAGGAACCAAAATCTGAGGGACAAAAACGAAAAATTGACTCCATCTTCAGTGCTCTCCTTTACACAATCTCGTAGGGCTCTTTTACACTGATACATCCAATATAGTAGTGTTTTTTTTAAGAGAGCTCTTCTCTACCGGGACATGGGTCTAGGGGACGTAAAACTTTATTATCTACCTTCGTCAAAACTTGAGACATTCTCTCGTGATGGTTTCATTTTTATTGCACGATTAGAATGTGATGGGATTTTTGCTTATGCCCTGGCGGTTTGGATGATGGATGAGTGTGTTTTTTTTCACTCTCGCCCGTAGAGCACGAGACCGAGCCTAGCTTGGAGGCTCAAACCGCTGATCGATCATCAATGTGAAAGGAAGCATAAGCAAAATTGGAAAAAATCGTCAGTTCTTTGATGGATTTGTATGTAGCAATATGTTGCAAAAAGCCCGAACAGCTTATGCACACTGTGGTTATTGAGTTCGAAATTGCATTTACGTGTGCATGCTGCACATTGCGCAATTCATGAGATCACATGCATAAGTGGTGAATACCTATCGCAGAGAATATCCTGTAATTGTGTTCCAAAAACCGTACGTTCCAATGGACACATTCCAAGCGATCCCGGTCACGACCGCCACCAACACAAGCACAATCAATTAACCGTTCGCTCGTAAAGTGTGCCAGTGTGAGCGGATTTTTAAAGCGAACCACTTCGACCGGACCATTCCCAGGTATTGAAAAGGCTCTTTCGTGGGGATGCAACGGGCTCGAGTAGACAGAACGGGTCACCACAAAACCCTCGCCCACCCCGAAAAGTGCCATTGTTTCCGGACCGCTGGGCGTGTAAAAAGCCGAGATAATGGAACGCGCTTTCACACAACGGGCGGCAACAAAAAAATAGCTGTCCCGTTGTCGCGAGGACCGGGATTTTGCGCCTTCATTAGGCCGTGTTTATCGCTCAATTTTGCTTTCAGATCGGCCGAACACAAATAAAAACCCCGTTCCCCGGGACCCGTGGGGCAATCGTGGCCACGTCGATATGGCCCCGGACCAGACACACAAGCGCACACGTTGTGGACCCTTTTTGGTTGGCTCCCGTTGCTCCACCCGAAAATAAAAGCCGATACTTACCGCCAATGCTCGCGTTGTACGCCACACCGACACCGCAGTACTGGTTGAAGGCAACGGCGGCCACTTCACCGGCGCAGCGCGTTCCGTGCTTGTTGTCGCCGTTATCGCGCGGCATCGGGTCCGAGTCGTTTCCGTTGATGTCGTACGAAGCGTCCGGATCCTGTCGGGAAGAGGGAGCGATAGCGACACATGACAATGGGATCGTGAATGTGCTTTTGTGAGGGCGGCGGTGGAATGTGGAAGAACAATTGCTGCAGACGCTCGAAGACAAGCGCCACGTAAAGATAACGTAACCGACCGAACACACCACACGACCGAATGATTGGCAAGAAATTAGTGGAAAACTGAGCGTTGCTCCGCACAATAGACCTGAATCGGAATGACTTCAATGGGGCGCCATTTTTGCGCCATCCTGTCGAGTTTCGCTCTGTGTTCGCTTGTGTGTGTGTGCGCGAGAGGGAGATATATATAAAGAGAGAAAGAGAGTTGTGCGTCAAATTGTATTCAATCGATTGGAATAACAGACAACAAGCGCTGGGTCTCGAATGAAAAGATAACAATCGGATAAGACGGGCGGCTGTTCGCGGAGCGGCTGGCTCCAGCTGCTCCAACTTTCATTGCCACCCCGTTACGCAGGGTTTCCGCGCGTCAACTCGCCACGATTCTATTGTATCGATCTCGACCGAAATGGAAACGTAATAAATGTATAGTTAATGCGACGGAATATCAATTCCAGCGATTATTAATGAACACTGGGACTGGGGGTAAGCCGCCCAGCAGCGCTGCAGCGAAGGATTATGGAATCACCGGAGAGCGGTCGATCGAGTGGAGAATCGAGGGATACACGTTTCGAACAGGGTTCTGACGGAAAGAGCTGATACGAGCGAAGTTTTTGAATGATGCAACTCACAATTTTCATACTGAAGTACCATTAAAGACTTTTAAGGATCTTTCATAGTGGATGTGGAATATATTTCAACATGCGAAGGTTGATAACTCATCTGTTTCCAGTGAGATATCGCTAAAAAATAACCTGTTTTATATACATTTCACGCCATAATTATCTGCAAAACAAAAGGTCCTTTTCAACACAAAGTAGCCTCATACGAGGTTTCAAATCAAACTTCAACTAATAGCAAAACCCTTCCGGCGAAGGACTGCACGCAACTTGATGTTACCAGTAAGAGGAGTCGGTGTTGTAGCACCAAACAAAACCCAACCCACACACCCATGGGTCATGGATATATCACTTGAGGTTTTGCCGTAATTACCCACTTTCACTGCCCCATTTCCCGTCCCGTTTGCATCCCTACCGGTCGCGCCTACGTGGGATTCCTTTCCACAGATGTGCTTGAGACGTGCCCGCCACCCCGGACACCGAGCAGAACCGCGTGAACCGATGGCTCCGGTCGAATATTAGTCTCACAAGTGCTATTAATTTTCATAATTACGACCTCAGACCGATCCGTCCCAGGGCCGTGGCGGCACGGCAAGCTCTTGTTGTTTGGCGAAACACCTTGCGCCTATACGAGACGGGGCTATAAGACGCAACACCTAGATCCATCCTGGCCTTCCGGAGCCGACGGTAATAGTGATGTTGGTGCGGTCAGAAACAATGTTGGACCGAAAATGGCTGGTATCGTTTTGTCAATGCGCTCCGCACTTTGGCGGTCCACCGCGGGCGGGCGAGTGGGCCAGAAGGTGCCTATTAGAAGCCATCACTCTTGCCGGCGCAGGCTGAGAGCGCGAGACCATCGTACCGGACCTTTCACCAGGGTGAAGGCGGATCGGAGCGAAACGGTGCACCGAAAGGTCCGCCGGAACCGGAGCGTAAGACCGGAAGCCACTGCACCGTTCGCGGCGAGTGTTGATTTATGAAACGTAATAATGTATTATTTGATACCGTCGTTCGGACAACATGCTGCTGCCGCGCATCGAAAGGTGTTTCTCTTTTCTGCTTCCCCAAGACGCAGCGCGTGAACGAGCCCCACTTTGGGTGCACTTTCCGATCGGCCCACTCCTGGCCGGAAGGAAAGCATATCAGGCTAGCAATTTCGCCAATTTTATCTGCCTCCACGCTGGCTTCTCCGACTGGCATCCGTACACAAACGGGGCACCGAACGAGCCGCGTTTTCGCTGCCAAGATGCGCGAGCGCGGCTATCGGTTTGCATTCGCTAGGACGCTAGGATGCTTTAGCCAGCGGTGAGCGGTGATGATAATGCAACAGAGCGTCCTGCGGAATCGGCCGGAGCGAAAATCGCTGTCTTCCTCGTGCTACTTTTGCTTCCACTTTCGAGTTTATCGTCCAGCACTCGCGTTCCATGCAGCTGCACGTTATTGGAAACGCTTAATATTATATGCAAATTTTCGTTCGATGAGAAAAGAAAACAAAATTTGCTGCACACCGTATTGCCGGAGTTCGATGAAATTCCTCAGCACGGCCCAGCAGGAGGCATGCAGACGACGGGCTCCGTGAGGTAATAAGGTAAAAATCCAAACTGCCTCCGTCTGCTTGTGGTTCTGTCGGTTTTGGGGCAATTTGTTTTTTTTTTTTGAGGGGAGAACAATTTTAGCCTACCCTCTTTTTACAAGCGTTCTCGCGCGGCAAAAACGATTGAGACCTGATTTCGGGCTCGAGAACCTCCCGCCAAGGTAGACGTGAAAGTGATTTTCCGAATTATTCGGGCGCAGGTGAAACTTTTTTTCCCTCCACCGGCGCCGAAACATGAGACGCGCGCGGTGCGGTGACCGATAAAAGCCGATCATATTGCGCCGGAATGCGAGGAAAGTTGTGCCGCGTTCTGGAGCGATGGAAGCGGGAAAATCAACGCGTACGTTGGCTTTTCAGGAGGAAGTTTTGCCACACGCACATATCGATCCGGCGCGCGCAGGGGCGCAGGAAATGAATGGGTGTAAATTAAAAAATACTTTTCATGTTTTGTGAAAAATTTCAGCAAGGTGTTTCCGCCGGTTTTCTTCTCGCCCGTCGTCGTCGTCGTCGGGCTCCCCCACCCGGGGTTGGCATTGATTGTAACGATTGATTTTTATCGGCGAACGTTTCGCCCCTGCGTTCGAGCGTTGCGGCCTGTCGATAATAGACGTTGAACATGATTTGCATACATTCGGGCGAAATTAAGCGATCGAAATATCGTAACTTTACGGGAATCTCGAGGACGTCTAAGGGCGAACAAAGAAAAAAAAACGCGTTCTTCGCAAAGAAGAAGGCAATAAAATAACAATTTCAAGTCGTACGCAAAACGGGAGCCGGAGAAGCGACGCGACTTCATCAATAATTCATCGATAAAGACGTACGTGGTGGCTGATACGAATGAAACTTTTCAATGCGCAATAATTTTACAACAATAAAAAGTGTTGTAATTTTTTTGCAAATAAAATCGTCTTTTTCTTGGTCCAAACCATATTCGTCTTGTATTGCATCTGACAGTAATAGAATTCAATATAAAACATTAAATTGTATTTTATTATTAAATTGTGAATATACAACTTGATTTTGAGATGGTCGAAAAAACCATTAAAAATTATATGTATCTCTATTTTTTATCAACAGCTTGATCAGGGACTAAGTTTTGAGAGGACAATGTTGTCTAGCTTGATATGCGATATTTATATTTTATTAATTCAAACAAATATCATAAGCAAGTATTTTTTACACATATTCCTTTTTCGATTATACACATTCACAATAGTGAGTGTTCGAGAATTATTTTTTTAACGCTTTAGAACAATGATTTTGATTTTGTTTGTTAACTTCCATCGCCTCTATTGGAGTGCCTGACAATGCGACGTTCTAGTGCATTACCGGTGGCATAAAATCCCGCCCCAGGAAATCGTGCTAACGAACGGATGGCAAAAAGCAAAACAAACTCCATCGCATGCATGCCGATAGAAAACATGACAGGAAATTATCGTTATATCAGCGCGCCTGCAGTGTGTGTGTTCCTAACGCCCCAACCCCCCCGTACCCCGCCCATCACAGACGCGGCCGTTTCCTATAAAGATTTAATTAAAATCACGACCATCCATCAGCAGGCGCCGGTGCAATGGAATGCGAACTCGGGCCGCGAAAGTGCAGAAAAAGCTCACATCCAGGGGAGAAAAAAAGCGCACGTACGAGACTAGACGACGACGGCGACGAGGATCGCTGCAGCAATTTCCACCGCCAACAACGCTTATTTACAACAAAGCCAGATCAACAGCTCAATCAGCTGGGGTCCCTCGTTTCGCCGGTTGCAATGTGAATGGGCAGCACAAAAAACGGAACGTGCATGAAACGGCTGACTAACGACAACTAATAACGGATCGGTTCTAATGCGAACCACTTAGCACATTCGAGTGGGGACGAGAAAAAACGACAACAACAACAACAAATGCAACGAGTCCAGCGTACCTGTGTGAGCATTAATTTGAACGCGAAGCAAGGGACGTAGAGGAGAAACATTTGCTTGCTTGTTCGATGAAATGTTACGTGTCTGCAGTAGCAGTTCCGGTCGGATTACGAACCGATCGAATCGCACGGTCAGAAGCGTGGTCAAAAGGTGAAAAGGGCGGAGGTGGAGAATGGGTCACGACAACAGCAACAACAAAAAAAAGCTTCCCGTGCGCGTTGGGTAAAGGAAATGGAAATAAAAAAAGACGTACAGGAGCAGGAAAATAAATTATAAACAATCTATCATACTTTACACACGACACATCCATTCCCTACAACCGTATCCTGGCAGCAGCAGCAGCATCAGCAGCAGCGAACTTTGGCCCTGGTGTGCTTTCCACGTTCCCCGGATCCAAGCGTGAGCGAGAAGGTTGCTGACGAGCGCATACAAACCGGGCCACAAACTGCACGGGACCGGGCCAGCGCAGGCTGCAAAGTCACAGCCGGTTTTTGCATTTCCAAATGACAGAAACAAATTGAGATGACCAAACGAGTGTTGTTTGCTTTGCCCCTTTTCGGTTGCAGCATTGCTCGTACTTTTTTCGTTCACCTACTTTCTCTCTTTCTCTCTCGCCATCTCGCTCTCTCTCTCTCTCTCTCTCTCTCTCTCTCTCTCTCTCTGTTGGATCCCCGGGCACAGCCCTTTTTGGAAGCGTGTGCAAGCGCGCAAGAATATTAATGCTTTTTAAACAAATTATATCGCTCACGTAACTTCTCCCATCCGGCACGCGCCCGCCAGACCCCTTTCTGGCTGGCTTTTCCCAACCCAAACCCGCCGCATCACGATCGTCATCGTCCAGGCGGCGGGTTACCGAAACTGCAGCATTGTTTGGACTGCACGTTCGAGGCGCCAAAAGCCCCGACACGGGAGGGAATCGGATGCAGGCGAAGATAGCGTGATGATAAATCGCTACTGCACTGGCCTACGCCGACGAGGTGACTTTCGGGTGCGCCGATGCTTTGTAGTAATAAAAAGGTTGTTCCATTTTTACCACAAACAGGCAGAGCGAGCCGGCGGGAGGTGGGACGAGATGGATGGCGTCGAAAAATTAGATACACTGACCATATTAATTTTGTCAATTAATTTCAATTTGTATCGTTGAGTTCCGTCCAATTTCGGGGGCGCATCCTGCCACAGGATGTGATGAGTAATGCGGGTGCCTGTTTTCAATTTACCATTTTGGTGAGGTGAATTTGATGGCCATGGCACCGGTTTGCACTTTAAGGTGGCACTCGGTCGACCTTTCGCTTGCTTTCCGCTTTTCGAGCTGTATATCTGAGAACACACCGTTTAACCTGCGCTGTAGTGCAGCCGGAGTTCGGCCGGTGTGTGTGTGTATGAGGGGGTGTGGGTCTTCAGAATGTTTCCTCATGTGACGAGCAGGCACACATGCACACAGCCATGCAGTGAGCATGTGTTTCTGCACATTGGCCTAAGGATGCCTTCCGACACTCCCACGTGCTCCCGGATGCATACACCACCTGGCCGTTCGGGAGGAGCAAAGACTCGGGCAAAAGAAACGGCACCCATACTCACCCATGCATTCTTCCAAACAAGCGGAAGACGTAATCGAGAACGGAAGCCCTTCGCCCCGGTGCTTCGAGAGCCCTCGAGCAAATTTGTCGGTATGCGGCACGTTAGCAGAGGAGTTCTTTTGCATAGTTATGCGCCCGACCCGAGACTCGCAACGACCGGAAACCGAACCGGTACCGTGCCACCATATTCACTGCATCGAAGAGCGTGTTTATGTGCACCTTTCAAACGGTCGGTATTTGATCTTTACGTGCGAATCTTAATTCGGTCGTGCTAGAGTGGTTTGCGCCGGTTTGCGAGGGGGTCCGGGTTAAACTAACCTTCTGCTCGGCATCTTCGTTCTTCGTGCAGCAGAAAGAATGTGCATCGTTTACTACCATTGCGCTGCGCTGGTAATGATGTTGATGATGGTGATGATGCGAAGACATCAACATCTGCATCGTTTGCTTCACGTGTGGCTGCCACGACACACACACACACACACATCGACACGGTAAGGTGATGTGTGAGTGACGATGAAATATGCAGCTATCGGACGTGGACATTTTTCCGTGTGCCTGCAGCCTGGGACACACGGTCGGGAAGGTACGACGTGGGGCTCTGCTACTCTGCGAGTCCGTTTATCTTCCCGCACGCTCGGAAGGTATTGTGAACGTGTTGTTGCCCTGGGAGTGCAGTTAATGGGTGCTTTATTTATGCATCTACCGAAACGAGGAGCGAGCGGTGAGGATGCGAAATAGCAAATACGAATGCTTTCCGTGCTTAGAACGCAGGCGAACGCAGGCCCAGGGCTCCAGGTGTCTGGAGTGGCTGCGGTGTTGCTCCCGTTGGAGCACGCAAAACGCCTTAAGAAAAGCCATCGAGTAGATAATGCTTTCATCGATCACGACACAAAAGCCAAGCGTACAAGAATGAAGTTCGTACTTTGGCGAACGGCTTTTTCGGATCGATCTTCACCGTCGTTTGCATCATTGATAAGCATGCTGAAAGCACGTTGTCAATCTTTTGTTCATTTATGCATTAGACTCGTTCTGTGTGCAAAAGAGTAGCACAACACCGCGTGGAGCAGCACGGTGGTGGCGGGATGGCGGTGGTTTTGTATCAGTGATGAGATTGATTGAAGAGCTTTAAATTGTCTTTAAGCGGGAAATTAAAGCACTGATGTATGTCAGAAGAAAAACTATCAGTAGCATGAAGGCCTGAACTCTCCAATTGACAAACAGAATTTGCGGATTCATCAGTGATGACTTTGAGATGTGATTTTGTATTGAGGTTATTTTAATGTACTCAAACAGTATCTTTGATCGGGTGCTTTTTGGAACACGTATCACCCAATATTATAATTATTATAATTATTTCAGTGTGCTAAACTATTTTATTCTACAGCTCTGAACTCTAAATACCTCTTAATACCGATCTTTAAGTATCTCTAATGTCATACGATCCGTATATTTTAAGAAATCTGTTACACTTCTTTTATCTCTTACAGGAAGTTATCTCAATATCGAAAAGTTGTATTGTCATATTTCAATACTTTTCTTTCAATACTTTTCATTTCATTCCATTTCATTGATCAACACATGATTCAAACATTTTCGTATGTCATAAACTGATTTATAATTCAGAACGTATTTGCATGAGATGAAGTAAACAGCAAATTTATAGGAAATCTCAATCCCAGTGCTGCCGTACTCGCTTTACCGGCGCGAAAACAATTTTTCTCGCGTGTAGCAGCAGCTCCGCTATTGCCCAACTCCCACAGGAGAAATGCAGCATTCAATCTGTTCAATCTGATAAAGTAAAAGAGAAAAAGTATGACCTTTGCAAGCCAAGAAATTTACGATGCCAATTTAAGGGCGGTTTTCGGAGAATGTTCGCTTCCAGGCGCACCAGAACCTCGCCCGAAACTTCAACCGCTACGGGAGAATGCAATTGCTAACGATATGCAACGTCCTGGGGGGGAGCGGATGATGCAATTGCGCACCGATACATTCTAACGAGGTGGCTCACCACCGCGATGCACCACCTCGTTCCAAACCATCCGATGAGCAGCGGTACAGCGGTTGGAGAGCGAACGCTCCACACCGTCGGGAAGAAAACGATTGAAACGATGTTGCCCCGACACACTTTATTCGCATCACTGCTAAACGACTCCTGAGGGCTACATTGAGGTTAGATGAGCTTTGAGCCACTGTGTGCGTTCCTTCCGTGTAAAGGGAGCGGAAACAACATTTTGCATTGATAGAATAGGGCGGGTGAGTGGGAGGAGAAAAAACTACACACAAACACACACACACACAGTCACAGACGTACAAAGAAAGGATATCCCCGAAACAGGAAAGGATATTGTACGCTTTCAGCGGTGGTGCCACGCCAGAGGTTGGTTCGCTTTCGCCAAAATAACAACAATTCGCAATCAAAGCAAACAAATCCGCCACTGATGGGGAGTCGTGGGCGTGGAGCTGCCGGTTCGTAGCTGGCTCAACGTCCGCTGCATACGGAATCAGGCGAAATCAGTAGCAGCAGCAGCGAAAGGCTACAATAACGTTTTGCTTGCCGTAGCGCTCCGAAGGTCGGCCGAATCGGTCGGTGAATCTGTGCGGGAAGATGGGTTCCGCACGGCAAAAAGGGTTTGGAAAATTGGAGTTCAAGCAAATCAAACCCCGTTCCGGCCCCGTGGTTCTCTGATTCGATTCTCGCCGGTAGTTTCTCTTCATTTTCCTAACAATGCTGCATTACCGAAATCCGTCCTTCGCTTGAATGAAGTTTCGTCTGATTTCGGTACACTCTCCGATACACCGATGATGGATGCCAACTGATGATCCTAGAGCAGCATTCGAGCCCGGGATGGGTATGAGTTGTTGGCGGCGCGGAGTGCACCTTCTGTGCCATGGGGCCGCTGAAAGGTCGCTGTCAACGGACTCAGAATTGGATTGAATCGACACTGTCTTTTCACTTGGCAAAATTGGTCGTACGAGTCTCGCACGAAAGGTTGTTGATGTCGATCTGATTGTGATAATTTTCGATTTTGTCACCTTTCGGCGGGATGGGCTAGCGTGTTGAACTTTGACAAAGTGCTGCGAACGGTTGGGATTGATATGTTGAAAATGATCTGATCGGTGGAGCGCCATAAAGAAACAACCAAACGATGTATGCGCAGTGTTTAATACCAATCCAAAAACCATGAGGACGAATATTCATTATAACACAATGAAAAGTGTCTGTTTAGAGAGATATTCGAAAGGAATAGCCATTAGTATTAAATTGGCATCACAATGTCATTATCGACACTGGAACCCAGCAAGAGGACGATAAGACCTAGGATAAGCAACGAACAGCGATTTATTATAGAGTTTTCGCTAAATTTTCACAAGACTACGAACACGACTACGAACGGTGCATGCTGTTTCCGACGTTAGGAATTGTGGATCGTAAATTATCATTGGAAATCGCATTGCAAAACACTCCGCGTGGTCGTGAAGTTTGTGAGAACATATCATGTACAGCACTCTCCGGCAGCATTTGCACGGCGATGAGCAACAATGCTGTGTGTAGTGGAACATTTCCGAAACATCGGTCATCGATCATTGCCTGTGGCGTTCTATTCACAGACTAATCACAGCACGAGCATCGGGAACTGCCTTGTTTGACCAGACGGGCATAAATAAGCCTCTCTGAGGACGGCTCTTTTCCCACCAGCGAACGGATAAGGTTTTTACCACCAACTGCCATTACCATCCGGTCATAAATGATGAAAGACTGTGTTTTGCGCTGCAGCTGGCGCTAATTTTTGTTCGATCCTTCCCATTGAGCGGAACAGCGGATCGTGTATGCGTCGTACGTGTGAACAGCAATCGACTTCAACGCTATCACCAGTTTTCTGGGAAGGGAGAAATGTTAAAAAATCATCGATTGACTATGATTGATACAGGTTAATCGGAATCCATTACCAGCAGGGGTGGCTCGAGCCGATGGCCCGAAGGTTTATTATGCTCTCGAACCCGCCCCGTCTCGTCCACGTCATGTTCCATCATAATTCACCAGCTCATCAACGAAGTGCGCCATATTGTTGACCACATTGTATCCGGCGCCCCATATCCCATTGCTTCGCATGCCAATCATGCGGCTTTTATGTGTTCTTCGAGAAAACAAGCAACATGAGACGATGGACGGTGGATAGAATTAATGAATTCCAAGTATCACTTCCACATCGACCTTTCGAGCATTCGACCGTTCCTGTTGCTCTGCTTCCCGGTCAGCCGCAGCGCAGCGGTGCTGGGGCCAAGTGGCAATCCAGCCGTTTCGCCTGGGATCCCTCCCGAGAGAAAAACGGATGGACGTAGGCCCCTCGGCAAAGACTAAATCATATCGACATACGGTGCTGCTAAGATGCTTTTTCCCACCAACACACGGCAATGGAGAGAGCGAGAATGAACCGAACGCAGCTAAGAAAACTTCTGTTCAAAGTCTGTAAGTTTGATGAAGCTTAGACTCTGCACTTCCCGGGCCCGACCTGTTTGGCAACAATGACGCCACGGAAGGAGCTGAATTATGATTGATGGAATAGGGGTCTACGTTTTTTTGTCTGGGAAGGGTTTGCGATCGGAACCGGCACCGGAAAATGGTGGAAAGAGGATTGACACACCGTGTGGCAGTGTGTGTGTGTGCCGAAACTCGGGCACGTTTTGCTGATGTGTGGCCAAAGTCGAAAGGCAAACAAATAGCACTAACTAACACCAACTCATCCGGGTTTACCCACCAACGAGCACCCCTGTGGAAATAGAAAGCTTCTCCAGGACCAGCAGAGAGCAACGACGGTGGGTCGAAGGACGAAGGAACTGAGGGTCGGGAAAAGAAAACATCCATCTTGTCCGGCAAAAACAGCAGGCAGGCATTCCCACTGGCATAGAAGAGGATGCAACCCGAACCGAAACCCTGCCAGAGCCCTGATGCTGGCCTGTCCGTCAAAGTTTTGGTCTGCGGACTGTTCCGCCCGTGACCGATACTGTAAACGCTGCCGGACGTATAACGTGTGCGGATGTGCCGAATTCGGCTGGCGAAAAAGTACACATACTCACATCGGCCACACAGACCGCTGGTACGATTTCCCAACACGCTTTTGCGCTCAATTTTCTCCCACCTGATTTCCGGGCTCGAACGCAGCCCGCCGCACACTGGCTGGCTTGTGAGCCCGCCCGGACCGGTTGCTTGGGAGCTGGCGCTGGAAAATGCCACGCCGGGAAAGCACCGGAAAAGTACCGGAAAAACGTGCCCAGGCTCGGGGGAGCCTGGGTTCGATCAGGGCTGATGAATGGATCGCGGCGAATGGGGGTGGGCCGATGGGTGACGAAGGACGTGACGGCGTGGAAGCTAATTTGATAGTTTCGTTTACAGGACTTTTGCGGTAGTTTCCGTTGATTGACTTGTATGCGGACCAGGCGGTGTCAAGCGGTGCGATGATGATGAAGTGTGTCTGCCGACAAGCCGGTCTCTACGGGGTCAACCGAAAAGGCCATCACTGGAATTGCGCCTGTTAGCGACGTCCGAAGTTCGAAACTGTCGAAACTGACGATATGAGATATGGCGCAGTTGAAAATAGTTCCCATCATGCTACCCTTGTCGTACCATCTCAGGAGTGGTAAGTGTCATTGAGATGAACATTTAATTTGAAAACATTTCCAGCAGCATCCTTCTGAAGTAAATTGCTGGAACGATGCTATTTAGAGAGATGGCTAGCAAGCCATTAATGTTGATTTTACACGTTTAAACTAAAATGAAATTTTCTAGATATTCGACACATTAATAACAGCCGTTAACATAATAATGCTAACAGCAGAATTTGCATGTAAATGTACTTTTGCGCACCTATTTCATACAAGCGTATGCAAATTGTTTTCCGAAAACCATGCACGCCCCAGATTGTAATTTTGAGCGTTATTGAACGCAAATGCCTCCGACAAAGCAGACGCACAACTCATATCGCCCACATGTCAACCGAAATTTGTAATTCGATGGAAATTTGACAAAATTAAGGGGAATTCAATATAGCTCCCTGTTCGAGTGCTTCTCGACCCATTCCAGGTACGTATGCTACGCCGTACACGCCGCCAAAGGGCGACGTGCGCACACGAGTTTAATTTATCTAAATCGGAACTTTTCCCATCGAATCTCGAGCACGTGTCATAGTCACATTTCCATTCACTTTCGTCGCGTGGCGTTCGTCGAGTGGATAAATTTTATTCTGAACGCTTGCCAGTCTCGTGACTTCTCGCCTGCGGGGCAGCAGCTGTCAGCGCCGAGCAGTTCGGTAATGAGAACAAATTGAGCCCGCTAGTACCGGCAGCTCGGAAGGGGACTCCGACGTTGGTTTCGGTTCTGGCGTATGGGTGAAAAATTCAAAGCAGAACTGCGAACGAAGAGTTTTGCGCACGAGTGATTGAAGTACGCTGCACAGTATGGTGTTGAGGCAGCTGTTGGTGCTTTTTTTTGTTTTCTGGAAGGGCTTGTAAGGCGCTTTTATCGCTGATCGAGCAGGTTGGCGTATATTTTTAAAGCGTGACAGAACACCTTCTGCCGCTTCGTGTGTGATGTTGCGTTGTACGGAGTGAGTGAATTTTAAAAGCAAGACTGTTTGCACAACGCTAGGCGCAAAGTTTCTGCACAATTGCGACGGATGAAAGTATTCGATTTCAAAGAAAAGTTGCACCTACGCCAGGCGAACAAAGGCAGAGGCCGTAGGTTGCTGCTCTTGCCGGGGAAGAGTGGCAATCCGATGAGGCGTTTGAAATTCATATGCACAACAACAGAAGCTGTGGGTCGTTGCTTTGAAGATTTTTCGAAAATAACTTCGCTTCCATGAACAGCGTAAAACAACGCACATTCGCACATCCACAAGCGCGCGCGCGCTCGAACGCAATCGAACCTCAGGCGCTCGCTTTCCGACCTACCGGAAGAGCAAACTTCTATTAGTGATGAAATATTTAAAACATTCTCAACGCGGGTGTCTGTGCCGAAACAAGAACAAACAGCTTTTTATCACAAACGTGCGTTTGATAAACTTCGGTGAGAAAATGACAGGAAGCACAAACCCACACACAAACACACGAACAGAAAACTAGCGTAGGTACGATGGCAAACATATCAACAAAGTTATTGCGATCGTACGCTTCTTCCAATCGGATTAGGAACGACAAGCGGAGCGGAGGACGGAGGACGCACCTAGCAAACAAACACGTGAATAGGCTCAAAAACTTTTTCCAGCTGGAACTTACGTTTTCCAACCGATTTCGTCCTCCCTGTTGTAGGGGCTTTAGGTGCGATTGTGCGACTGTGCGACGAAACAAAAGCGATGAGTTGTTTTGAAGCACAAGCGGAGGGGTTTTTGTGTGACGCGAAAATCGAAAAACACCCCACACAGAGAGCGAGACTCGTGGTACATTCCAGTTGTTATTGCATGAGCAGTTTTACATCCAGCTGCAGGTCCAGTAATGGGACAGGGGAATTTATTCGTCGCCGTACTAGCGAGCAATGGTTCCCCGTACTGTAATAGATGCTGGGTAGCGCTCCTCGACGCCACGAGGCACATTGTATGCACCGAACCTGCTACATGATGAAACTATAGCGCACGAGTGACACGGGCCGCAGCACGACCTGGAAATGGTACCCACGGGGGCCCTACCGTCGCCGGGGCTGATGCTGGTCCGACCGTGCAAACATAACATTAAAAGTCAATGTGATGCAATTCTTTGTGGACCGATCGTTTGTGTTCTAGCAGGAAACGGGTTAGGGGATTACAAAATCTATTTGAACTGCATCAACACATGGACAGCTTCGTCGGTCGTTTGATTGATTCAGACTAGATCCAACATGTTCAACGTGGATAAATGTCTCGCTTCATGGCTGTTCTTCAATGGAAATAGCTTTTTGCGGGAACAAAACACTAGTTTACCTACTTGCTTCATCAATGATAATGATGGGGCTGCGAATAGCAGATCGGGATTTCTAAGAAGAAACAGTTGAATAACTCTTGAACGGATCAAACTATCTTAGAAAGGAGCCTATACGTTTTGCGTTGCAAAGGTTAATAAATATTAAATGCTAGGGAATTTTTCATGTTCTTAGAGCATCAAGTAAACCTTATTGTGTCAATTAATTTAGGCTGAAGGCCAACAAGGGACATGAGAGTTTGGAGAAAAAGGATTTAACGCATTTGTTGAATTTAAATTATAGAGTGTTTATACAGGAGAGTTCAAATTGTATTACCCTAGTGTGTAATGAACCTTGTGAGCCAACGGCCATTGTAGCGACCCTTTTATGTGAGATCATGGGGTGAAATAAGTCATGTAATACTAGAAATCGTTAAAATACTTAAATCTGAATTCAACTATAGCATATAAATGAATAGGACTAAATTAAATCTCGACCATAAGCTACCACTAGAATTATAATAGATTCACCCACGTACACGTTGGTTCACCCTTAAAAAAACGTTTAGATTTACACCCAACTACATACGTGAATATATTTCACAGCATTGCTTAAAAATATATAAATAAATTAGGAAAACATAATAAATAGTGTTGAGTCAAGTGGCTCTTTTGGAAGAGCGGAGCAAAGCGCTCTCGCTCACTACGGGGAGCGGAGCACATAAGGTAGCTCCGCACGGAGCTACCAATATTGGAT
>KB672868.1:4785073-4795228 GCA_000349145.1 Anopheles dirus | reverse complement strand
TTGAAGAGCAACTTGCGGAGCTACCTGCTCATTGCGCTCCGCGCACTCCGTGCGCTCCGCGCGCTCCTTGCGCTCCGCTAGCTCCGCTAGCTCCTTGCGCTCCGCTAGCTCCGCTAGCTCCTTGCACTCCGCTAGCTCCGCGCGCTCCTTGCGCTCCGCTAGTTCCTTGCGCTCCGCTAGCTCCGCGCGCTCCGCTAGCTCTTTGCGCTCCGTGCGCTCTTTGCGCTCCGTACGCTCTTTGCTCTCCGCGCGCTCTTTGAAGAGCCACTTGCGGAGCTACCTGTTTTTAAATAAGGAGCGCGCTTAGCGTGCTCATTTAGAAGAGCGGAGCGATTGAGGTAGCTCTTTCGCTCCCGACCCAACACTAATAATAAAGTATATAAAACATCCTGAAATTACAAAGCTATTGAGAAGCTTCCAACATGACCGCTCGGTAGGCAATAGCATAGTGTCGAATATGAAAATTAGAGGAATCTCTAGTCGCTCTAAGTCGCTCATACAAGAGTCCATCAAGCAGCGCACTAAATTTGTTACAATACACTGTACATAATGAACTGAGGCAATAAATAATCAACCATTTTTATGGCTGCTCGTAAACCGTACTGCACAGCATCGAGCCGCGCAGCGCGAGTAAATTTACCAGTTGCTCCGGTCGTTCGATTTTACTTCTTTCCCAGGCGCGAATCAATTCGCCAAAAACAAATTGAAAAGTCATTACGTAGAAGAATTACGACTTCGGCGCGCGAGTGATGCATTACCAATTCGCGAGACGTTCTCACCTATTACAGCCCCAACCGCCCTAACGCCGAAGGGTATTTGCGCCAGACAAACGGTGCTCTCGTTAAATCTCCTGCTCTGGCTAATGAAATGGATCCTTCGCTAATCCGATCCGACGCGGGGTGCCGGATAGCGAAACAATGCAGAAAAATTCCACTCGATCTCGATAAATCATCGCTTTATGGGCTTTGTTGCGCTCGCGCGCCAGTAAATGTGCAATTGTTTACTTTTATTCCCGTGATTTCCACCCCGGCGGGAGCGAGGGCGAAGCTGTTGTAAATGGCTGAAGACAATTTGCGCTGAGGAGCTTTAATTTAGCCGAAACAGCGAATTTAATGCCGAACGTCGCACGACAACGCCGGGCCGTAGTTGGATTTTGTAATCTCACGCACACTCGTTCCACCTTCCCACGGAACCGCGGATCCTTCATGGTGCAAGTTCAGGGAAGGATTCGCGGCCGTCGTTTGCCGAACGGGATGTGAATTGAATAAAAATCGAAGACATTCCGCGCGGCCGGCGATGGAGTGGGTGAATAAATTTAGTGTGCAATGTTCGAGCAAATCCCGCCGCGGTTCGATCGATTTGTTGCCTTATCTGTTTGCACAGACCGTGCGCCTTGAACGGGGTGGTGGTAGCCTTCCAGGAACCAGGCAGCCACCGAACCCGCGTAAAGATGAGTGGATCCCATTTTCATCAATTCAAGACTATTTCGCGCCATTGGTCATGAATGTGCGCGACAATCGCGGGGGGCGTCGGGGTCGAGAAGCCGGCCCCGAGGCGGGCGACGGGCTTTTCTCATTTCGAAACCTTTTATCATGCGCCGACTTCAAAGCCTGGGTACGGGGGGCCGGGTGACGCGAACAGTCGAACATTGCTCGCATGGATGGGATGGAAAATGACTTCACGTTGTTTTACCGTTCCCTACGAGCCCTCCGCGCGGGCGCCTTCGACGCGTGCGCCCCGGGTGGGGAATGTGGCATTTACAAGGACCTTAATTTGACAAGTACCGGCCGGAGGAATGGGCACTGGAATGTGCACGGTTCAGGGGGAGAGGGGGGAGAGCCGATGATGGCGACAGTGGTAGTTATTTGCCAAATGCCACCCGAACACGATTTCAAACACGGCGCGCTCGAGACGCGCGAGCAATGCGAGCGTGCGGAAACGCTCGGGAGGTTAATTTGAATAATGAGTTTTAGAGCTTTTATCGAATTTGATTTCTATTCAGGCCTGCCCCGGGCAGGGGAGCTTGCGACCAAGGTCGGTGAACGCGTGGGTGGGTGGGAGGGATGATGCATTTGTAACGGAACCTCAGCCGGAAGCGGCGAGGTTGATCAGTGGAATTCGATCGCTGTGCGTGATTTGTCGATTCGTGTAGTCGCTGAGATTGTCGATCTGTCACAACGTAAATGCGAATGAGCTAATCTGAGCGGGCATAATGTTGCTTTAAGGATTAAGGAATCCACTATCGTTAGTAGAACGATACTGCTAATGAGGTTGCTTGACATGCAAGCGGCTATTTGACATCAATTGCATAAGATTTTTCTTCGATAACCAAAATAGAATTTTATGCACATAACTATAGGAAAAATGATTTTAAACAAAACTATACTATAACTATATTTTCCAAATTATAAGTGACAAATGGAAAATAATTCTGCACTTTAAACAACATTTTGGAATAATTGAAAAATTAAACAGCATTATAATACACGTGTGGCGAGCACCAACTCTGAATCCTATATCAAACAAATGATAAATTTATATTCGATAAATTATTATTGGTTTCCCCACGTTGCACCAATGCACCTCTGCCTATCGAATAACATCATAATCAACTGAAAATCTCGTTGCCTTCAATCCAGCCGAACGCGGGCGGCACCTATGGTGAAGAAGGATTGATTAGTATCAATTGCACCGCTTCTGCATCACTTTCTCACGTGCGGCCAACGATTCGCCGATGCGGCTCCTGCGCTTGAAGTGAGCACAATTGCAGCCGCTGTGGACGCTGCAAACACATACGCACACACATATTTTGCCCCATCACATACATTGGGCCGGAATCGCAAGAGGAAGTGCGACTTCCGGTGCGAATAGTGGTCCACAGCACGGCAGGAAGCGCACACGACGGTACTTCATTTTCATAATTAACTCAAACATAGCGCCATGAACAGGATGGTGCGTGACGGCGCATGAATAGGGTCTCTGGTAATGGTAGAGCAAGGTCAGGCACAGGATACGTCCGAGCGAATCGGTGTGTGCGCTAGCGGGCAGCTTTTATGAGCCGGTTCGGTTTTGGAAACAAATTAGAAATCTATTCTACAGATAATTAATCGCGTTCTAACATTGAGATAGGGTCGTGGGGAGAACTTATTCTGGAGGTAACAAAAAGAACAGGACACAAACCAGAATAAAAAAGGTATCCCTCGTGAAAACTACGGCTTTCAATTGCAATTCGAGTGTGTTGGCCATGCGTACATACAATTGGTAGCCTAGATTTTGAAAATACGAACAGTCGTCTGGATAGCTTCCTGTGTTGCTCTTGCATATTCAAAACGATTTTTTTTGGTATAGATTCCAGACAGGACAGTTGATACGAGAGATGGACCAAATCAAACGTATATTTCCCTCCGAATCCATCTGAATAATCACTGTCTTGTGCCGTTGTGTTCTACTGCACGGGAAAATGGTGTCACCGGCGCGTGTGCCATTTCATAACGCAACCGGGCTCCGTCGTTAGCTAAATGAAATATTATCCCGCGAGTCATACTCGGAATGGCAACGCCGATTGATTGGCGATTGTGAGCCATCGCCGATCATGTACACAAAGCACAGCGGAAGCGGAAGGCACCCAAATCCCAGAGTCGTGCCCAGATTCGCGTCCATGCATTTTGATCCGGCCAGTTTCGGCGACTGAGCCGGGTTAGATAGGCGAGGCACACGTGACGATTAACCGAACGGAAAGCTTTCCGTCCCGGGGATGCACATATTTGCAAACCCCGTTCGCACTGTGCTGCTGATTATGATAGGAATATTGCCCAGCGCGCTGCAGCACACGTGTTCGTCGGCTATTTGTTTATGGCTCGCCGAGTGAGCGCCCATGGAGGTATGAGTCACGCACGAGCGTGCTGTCATGGCGCTGACTGGCGAAAAGGCCGTCCCGTACGTACGTTTGAAATCGATCTTGACAATGGCAAATGGATGCCCGGTGGTGGTATGAAAAATTCGATCAACACAGTCGTCTCCGGTGCGAAATTTGAAATGATGTTCCGTGCTGACGTGCAGGCAGCATCAGAAAATTCATCGAGCCGGACTCGAAGCGCATCGTTGATAAATATATTCTCCCAACCCGACAATCGCCACGGAATACGTTTGGACGCATAACGTCGGCCGCATGGGCCAGCGGCAACGAGGCGGAGGCGATGAAATGTTGTTTCAAATCGGCTGGAAAGTGAGGCTTCGGAAATGCAAATACGGTATCCTACTTACGTAGTTGAGCGCCAGATCCGGATGGTTGCGCTGGATGCCATCGTCGAGGATTGACACGACGACGCCCTTGCCCGTGTAGCCCTTCTGCCAGGCCGGTCCCACGTTCATGTCCGGTCCATCCTTGGCGCCACCGTTCTGTAAATGGAGTCGAAGAGGGAAAGGGAGCATGTGTATAGAAGAGCGTTGTGTTTCTCGTTCGCTGGTGGCAGAGATAGGAAAGCGCGCTGCGGGAGAGGACGGACGGCGAGTTCTGTACATACGGACGCTTAAGCTGTCATTAGCTAAACGAAGACTGTCCGGAACACAAATTTCCCACTAACGGCCGGAAAGGCAAATAATATGACCATCGGAGCAAGGCTGGTGTCTGTGTGCATGTGGCAAGCGGCTTGGAGACCGAGAGCGGGCGTTGAAAAGTGGTCTTGTTCGTATGAATTAACAGTACAAGTAACGACAGGATATTGAGGACGAAAGACGACCCCACCAGCGGCAACCGCTTGCTCCATTCTAAAGGGTCAGTCCCAGGGTGACCGCTCATGTGAATGCGTAATGTGAGAGCCGTAACATTTTAATTCAGTTAAAAAAGCACACATCCACACACGCACATGTAATGTCCGGCGAAGTATTTCCGGCCTGCGACAGAAAGCATCGCAAGTATTGGCCGGAAGGACCATTACCATACCGATTCCGGGTAGCCTGTGCGATGGAGTCGTATGGGAGGCTGGGAAGAAGCAGGAAAACAAAAAAAAAACTCGACTCGAAAACCATTGTCTCACTCGGCATCCTGATTAAATCTGTCGACAAGTGCTGCTGCTTCTTCACCGCCGGTTTGCGTTGCGTTGTTCCGGCATTACTTTCACACACAGCGCTATCCACCAGCATCAAATCAGAGTTGGAAACAAAATGACCCAACCTACATCCGGGCTCGGGCGAGTTCGGGTAGGCAAATAATTTACGCAATGAATTTGCATTATCCTTAAGAGCAATCTAATGGAACATTTGCAATGCCAGGCCTAAACGTGTGCTCATAACTTAGATGATAAAAATTAGTACTCTGGGCATTTTGAACATATTTCGACATACGCACAAAAGTTTCCATTACTAAGCACTAACTTCGAGGTGATAGTAGTTATTACTCGAAGTGGACATTGTTGGCCGTATATCATCATACAAAAACTTATTCTTCCGATTGCTCTACAAACAATTTTGAGCCTGAAAGTATGCAACATGCAATACGCCAGTGCTTTTAGTGGTGGATGCACGATGTGGTTCCCGGTTTAATAAACGATTTCCTCTAGGGAGAATAACGTATACACAAGTTTTAGCGAAGAACATCGTGATAGCATAATATAAAATATCTTCACATACATAGATTGTCCCATGCCCAATGATTAGCAAAATACTCTCATAAGATTCTACTCCTATTGCGATTATTTACAATTTGGAATTGAGTTTCAATTATTCAACAACAAATTAACTCACGTTATCTAGGACAACGTATCTTGTGTCAGATTATCTTCGTGTGTGCTATTGCCTCCGAGTTCATTCCAGCACAAATGATCACAGATAAGTTACCCACAACTGGCTATGTGTTTGAATTCCAACTGGTAATTTCGTCCCTTCATAAACAGGACTGACTATTCAGCTACAGGCATGAATAAGTCAAGGAATGCCAGAAACGACAGGTCTCATCGGATGTTTCACTAAAAAGGAAGAACATCCACATGACGTGTGCTTCCTTTCGGAGACATTCTGCAATACATGCACAACATGATATTCACACACGACATCGCCAAAATCACACCCTCCACCAAAACTTCTCAATTATTAAACAGAAGAGCATGATATTATTGGCGAATGCAATAAACAACCAGCGCTTGAGATAATAATGAGCTCAGCCACCTTTCGCAAGCTTCCAATAATTGCTCTATTTTTATTCCAGTTCAACAACAATAACGACGAAAAACCAACAAACAACTACCATAAAGACTTTTCTTTCCACGTCCTGCTCCTGTTCCATGGGAAAGATTGTGGTTGCACGTTTTATCTGGATGTCGTTCGGGTTTTTTTTCTCACAAACATAAGATAGGCGTGCCACACACACACACGCGCGTCACAACCCCTTTGCGGATTCATCTCGCCCCACACCGGTGCTTTTCGCTAATCGGCTTTCCGGTGGTGGTGCTGTTGTTTTTGTGACACGGCAAACAGTTTTCGCCCGCTCTCGCGCACAGCGGCACGGCACACATGCGGGGCACCCATAAAGTGGCGCATTTTAGTGATGACTTTTCACCGAGAGATAGTCATCGTCTTCGGGGTGTATGTGTGTGTGTACGCCGCCGATTCGTGCGCTTCTTGCGAAGTGCGAATCGCGCGCGCCCGAAGTAAGAAAAGGGAGCCGTGGGAAAGCCAGGAAAGCAGCAGCACAAGCGGGAGATTTGTTCGCTATGCAAATGTTCGGAAGCAAATTCCATTTGCGCGGCGGCGGAGACCGCTTGTTTGTGACAGGAGCAACTTTTCGCGCCCACCTCCTTTAGCCGGAGTGCCAGAGTGGGCAAACAACAGTAGCGCCGCCGTCAGCCAGCAACAGCTTATGAATGTTGCAAAATTCGTGTCGCGCTGATAGTTTGGAAATCAAGTTTATGCTCATGAATGTACAAATTTACCCCGTTCCGGCGTAAAGGCCGCGCCGCGCCGCAGGTCGCGCCCCGCCCGGCAAGCCGGCTTTCAGAAGTTTTTACACGACGCGAAACACGGTTGACACACAGTTTGGGGAAAACAATTTCGTTTATGAAGCGGAGCCCAGGTGCGGAGTAGGCATGGCGCCGGGATAGTGTGGAAAGTACAAATGACATGTAAGGAGAGGGGGGGGGGGGGGTGTCACTGGTTTGCGTTTGCAGCTCGCCTTCGCGGTTTCGTGCCCGCGGTACATGCAATTTATGCGCCGCGCAATGATTGTGCACGTTCATTTTTCATTAGGCTCATGAATTGCATAGACACATGCGAGCAAAAAATGAAATCTTATGATGAATTCATTTTCCACCACGCACAAACACAAACACACACATACACGAGAGGAGCCGTGTGGTGAAAGCTAGACGATGGAAAATGAAACGCAAAGGAGCGAGTTATGGGCGAACTTCCTTAATGAGTTTTCAGGATCACATTTTAAAGCTATAAATCATATTCATTCGTGGACGAAAACTTTTCAGGCACACACACACAAACACACACACACACACACACATACCGGAAAAAAAGAATTTGGCAGCGGCAACATCCTTTGTAGTGAAAGTTTGCCAATTTTCCACTGCACTCATTTGCCGCTGCAGAACGTGAGTGTATGTGTGTGTGTGTGGCGTATTTCATACTTCGTCTAAATTGCATTATTGTTTGTTTCAACATTTTTGCAATAAAAAAGAGAAATCATTAAACAAATTAAAACAAACTCTTCTTAGCGGCCGCACTGTTCCTCTTCTCAATCTCTGTTTGTAATTTACGGTCCGGTTTGTGGCGTTGGGAAAAAAAACCCGCATTGACATCGGGAATAACAAAAAATAAGAAGTTAACGACCGCAGAAGGGCCGTCCCGGTCGGTTCGTGCCCCGGGCTCTGGCCGGCCCGAAGCCGCGGAAGCTAATTATCGTCCACCGGGTGTGGGGCAAATGAAAAATGAATTAATTGAGAATGTCAGCGAAATGCATGTTTAATAAATTTATTGAGCCCCGACACGGAACGCAGAAACGATCTCGCCGACCGCGGTTCCCGCGTGTGGAGAATGATTGCGTTTATCGCGCGGCCTGCGGTGGGGAGCTTCTTCCCCCGGTCCAAAAACGGAGCGGTAAACCGGCGCCAGTTTCGCGCCGTTTTCCGCGCGTGCATCTGTGGGAACCCGGCGAACATGGGTTTTGTGGTTGTGTTGATTTAAGAGCGCCGTTGCGTTCAACCCCGGCCGGCCCATAGAAATTGGGCCGGTCAGTTTAAGGACACTGGGGCGGTGGCGTTCGGCGTGGCACTTCCGGACCAGCAACCGGCCCTGCACCGGAAAGTGCGTGTAGTGCGTGTCGTTTGATGTTTTCATCAACCGTTCCCGGCAGTTCGGCCCCTTCCTGCGCAGCGAGCGTGGGAATAAATTTCACATTAATTATGTACCGTGCCCGGTGACCTCTGACTAGCGCGTTTATGAAGCGTTTTTGGCCCTCTAACGCCCACAGTGTGGACGTGGTGGTTGAAATTGAAAATGTATGAATTGATAAATGTATGAATTTGGAATTTATGATGAATCGAAAGGATATTTGTTGGATTGCTGAAGTAATAACAAATATGGTTATACAAAAACCTGATTCGCATAATAGATTCATATTAATTGAATCAAATAGTATTACTTGAACCGAATGTAAAAAATGTTGCAACATTTAGTCAACATTAAAAAATCACATCAAACTAACTCCATTGCCTTGTCATTTTCAATAAAATACCTATGCGATGCGTCAATAACATTCCAAACGTTTTCGGCGATGTTTTGCCACGCGCTTTCCCCATGGTGCACAGCCGAAGCACATTAATTCGCAATTATAACGCAGTGCCGCGTTTCATGCGGAGTACGACGTCCATTTTATCGCTGCTTGCGATCACGGTTCGGCAGATGGGTTCTAACGAAAATTTCGACACGAAAGCCCTGCCCGGTCGCGTTTCACTGGCCCCGTGACACATGGGAGAGGTTTATGGAAAATCCTACCAGTTTATTACACCACCGAGCAGGCAACGGAGCGTTCTCCGCCCCACGCCGCCCAATGGGAATGAAGATAATTTATGTTCGATGTGTAAATTGATCTTGCAACACTGACGGCGGGATTGATGACGGTGGATGTGTGTGTGTGTGGTCGTTTTTAATCCCACGGTGGAATATGATTAACGCGGAAGGATTGCGAGAGGGCGAGGACCCGGCACGCCATGTCACGCGCCCGCTGATCGAACACAAGCGCACCCCGGCGCGTTACTGGATTCCGGCGGTGAACTTCTCATCGTTTGATAAATCGTCGGAATTAATGGGTTTATTGTCGAAGCTATTAGGCTCTATCGGGCAGGCCTGCCGCCTGCCGCGGAAGAAGTTCGCTCCCCGAACGGACAACCCTGTCAGCCGGACAACTACATCATGTCAGGCGCGCTCTGCTTGCGGTCATCCCCGATAAACTGCGCCATTACTTGCACTGGCTAATCGAAAATGAATGTGTGGCCGGCCGTGTGCTCCGCCCCGGCAGCAGCGCTGGGCGAAATTTTAATAAATCATGAGCAGCTCGATTTATGCCACGGCCCGTCGCGCAACGGTTGCAACCGTGTCTAATGTGCCGTGCGCTTCCCAAACCCTCCCCGGAAGGTAATTGTTGTCTCTGGGTAGGAGGGAAACGGGTTGAAACGGTCCAACGGCTTTAAATGGAACCATCTGCACGCTCGTTTGGGGAGCAGGTTTGAATAAGTTGTAGACTGCGCCGAGCATAATTAGCTGCGATACGAGGTGTGTAAATTGTAAAGTACTCCCCCGTAGGCGATTGTGACCGATTAATAAACATACGGAGGGAATCGTCGCGTCCGTTTTAATTGATGCTCGATTTATGTGGGAACACATTTTGTATTAATTTACACGGGCTGCCTGGGGGAACAGGAAGTAAATTCAGGTTTATGGTTCGAATAGGAACTAGTAAAACAAGGACTTTCCGGGAAATGACTGCATACAATTTGTCAATTGAGCTATTTCTGATCAAGATGTCATGAAATTGCATACTTTCCGGCGTAAATGAAAAGAGTTCGATCGATACTCAAAATAATCCACCAAACCGTTTGACACGCGAAATTGAGCTATTTCTGATCAAGATGTCATGAAATTGCATACTTTCCG